>CM055081.1:8857444-9015647 GCA_029204045.2 Tillandsia leiboldiana
GGCGGCGGCGGCGGCGGGGTACGAGTGGGGGCGCTGCGGGAGGTGCGGGTGGTGTCGGGGCTCCCCGCCGGGTTGAGCCGGGAGCGGCTGGAGATCCTGGACGAGGAGCGGCACGTGCTGAGCTTCCGAATGGTGGGCGGGGACCACCGCCTGGCCAACTACCGGTCAGTCACGACGCTCCACGTGGCTGCCGACGGGGAGGGCACGGTCGTGGTGGAGTCCTACGTAGTCGACGTTCCCCCCGGTAACACCCGCGACGACACCCGACTCTTCGTCGACACCATCGTCCGCTGCAACCTCCACTCCCTCGCCCGCACCGCCGAGAAGCTCCCCCGCGCCGACCTTCCCATCCCCAGACCCAAACCCTAATCTCCATTCCATTCCATTCCCCCGCTCCGTCCTCCACGCTCGTTCTCGTCGCGACGCGACGGTGCTTAATTTTCCTTCCCATCCATTTCCCTTTTTTTTTTTTTTTTTTTTTTTTTTTTTTTTTTTTTTTTTTTTGAAGGTGAAAAATGTACTGAGACCCCTTGACTATTCTCTATTTACAAATAGCCTTACTCCCCTCCGACTTTATTTATTTATTTTCATATATATATATATATTATATTAATACGTGCTCTCTTACTTTCTAATTTTGTTATGTTAATCGCTCTCCACTCGCTGCTAGTGGCTGTTGAAGTTTCGCTGATTATTATTTTTTTTTCATGAAAAATGTTGAGAGAGCATAATAAACCCCCCCCCCCCCCCCCCCACCCAAAAAAAACAAAAAAAAATGAAGAGTTAAGGTAGCTTGTTCACAATGCAGTATAGTCGAGGGGTCACTGTACATTTTTGCCTCTTTCCTTCTTAATAATTAGTTTTCCAACAAACCCCGAGGTTGTGCGGGCCCCACCACGCCCATCCACTTGAAAAGGAACCGACGACGACGACTTCGTTGCAATAGCGCCTTTCCCGCCGTGATTTTTTTTTTTTTTTTTTTTTTTTTCATTAGATACAAAATTAGAACATCATTTTGTGAATAAAAATGTCCCATTTAAAATAATTTACACCGCATGGGTGATATAATTAATCATGTTTTTTTTTTTTTTTTTGCTTATAATATAATAAAAAGTTTTTCTATCAACTTGGTCCTTTAATTAGTTCGCTCTACCATCTTATTCATCTGATGATGAAGCTGCAGATTGAAAACTTTATTTTAATAAGAAATGGACAAAGTTTGTTGAGCTTTTCCTAACAGTAGGTTGTTTTGTACTCTTATAAATGAATGAATGTTACCTCATCCAAAACAGTCTCTTATATATATCACAAGGTAAAAATGAAAATACTGGCCAGGTGCAAAATAGTGATAATCTAATGTCAATCTCTTCTGTTTTGTTTGGTCCAGTATTTTTATTTTTATTATTATTATTATTATTATTATTATTTTTTTTTTATTGGGGCTACGAAAAAGTACAGATTCAAACTTCGAATCTGAATCTAAATCCGACGAATTTTAAAAATTTATATTCAGTTCTTAATCCGCCTAAAAATTTGAAATTCAAATTCGAATCTGAAATAAATTTTTATAATTATATTTCAAAACATATTATATTAAATTTAATTGTTTAAAATTCAAATTTAAATATAACAACAAATATTTATATTATATGATGTGAAATCAAGTTGGGTTCAGATTCGGATCGAGTACAGACAAAATTCATATTCGAATTCAAATCTATCAATTTTTATTTTTATTTTTATATTCGCATTCGAAACTCTATGTATCGGTCTAGTACCGAATAAATTCGCTCTGTTTAAATTTAAATTCGGATAAAATTTCTAATATGCATCGCACTCATAAATATCCCTACTTAGATCACTAGCTTTTTAATTGGTGTTTTCAAAATTCAAAAGCTCATTTTAAATTTTTGCTAATTATTAAAAGCAGTGTTTGCGTAGAGATGGTTGCAGAAGAAAAAGTAAGAGAAATAACCAATATGTATAAGTATTTTGGGTGACACAAATCACAAAAATTAAATATTTATTCCATTAATAAGTTACTAATATTTACAAGTTAACAAGACTCTTCAATACATATTGTAGAGAAAATAAAACCTCCATGCAACACTTTGTGTGTTCCCAAAAAAAAAAAAAGAAAACAAAAAAAGAAAAAAAAAAAAAAAAAGAAAAAAGAAGAACAGTAATGTTCCATGCATTATTCCTTGCTTGCTACCTCATAATTAATTGGAATAATTTGGGGTTGTGCTCCCCAACTTAATTTTTGTTCATGAAGGGTGCATGCATATATGTATATATAAATACTATTTAATTAATTATGTGTATAAATATAGAGCAATATTATCTGTATATTTAGAAATAAATGTATAACATCGAATTTATTCTAAAATAAAAATTTATTTATAAATATTTTAAAATAACCAATAAGATTCATTTTATTCTGAAGCGAATAAAATATATATGGTACTACAAATAGTACTTTTTATACATATATGTACACGCAATATTTAAATATTTGTTTATTTGCTCTCGGTTGATGGGGAACAAGTGGTTGGAGGTACAATGGATGCAACTTGTCTTTTAACAGGCCCAACTTGGTCCTAAAAGAAAGTGCAACTTGGAACTTGCAGGGGGCCTTCTTTATTTCAAATTGGTCCTAAGTTTTGTCCCTTTCATTATTACAATTTGCTCCCTCTTTTTTATTCTTTTTCCTTTTATATATATATATATATTAAAGCTTTTCTTAATGTACAAGAAATGAGGAGGGTGGCATGCAAGTTGTGTAGCAACTTGTTTCGGAGGGTTTATACGATCCTCGTGGTATCTTTTATTTATAATTTCAAAGAATCACGCTACCCATGCTCCGTCTCTCTTTTCTCATATATCTACCGAGAGGTCATATTCAATATATATATAGCTCTTTCTTTTAAATTGACCTCCTAGTGATCCGCCACCATTAGTATTCTAGGTCATTAGGCCCCGTTTGGTATCTGAAATTAGGGAAGGATAATTTTTAGTTTCAGATATTTATATTCAAACAAAAATTTGCAGGTGGAAACAAGCTGTTTCCATCCCAAACGGGTTATCCTGGTGGAATTATTCCACCTGATATTATTATTATTATTATTTTTAAAATTAAAAAATTTTAAATTATAAAATATTTAAATTTATAAAATTTAAAATTTATTTTTTTAATTTTATAAATTTTAAAATTTTATCTTGTTTTGTGAATAATTGAATTTTATCATATCGAGCTAAGAAAATGATTAATGCGGCGCTATATTATTCTTGGTAGTAAGTAAGAAAATTTTGGTAGCCGTAAGACCTGCTCGGTATGAATCAGTCTAATTAAGTTGTGACTTTGAGTTTTAGTTGCGGTACTCAGGTGCCCACGCATATTGATATGAAGTTAGAATTCAAAGTTTTAGAAAGAAAAAAAAAAAAAATTGAATTCGGAATGACCGATTTCTGTGTAATTTATTAGAGTGGATAGATAAATATATTGCTATGTTTTTATAAATAAATTGAACCGATGAATCAATTCAATGCGCTTAAAAGGAAAAAGAAAAAAACACTATCTAGCTAGCAAATGATTAATCTTGCTGCGTACGATAAGTGTGGAATCAAAAACTGCATGATCATCGCTTGAAAATGAAATTAAAGTTATCTTGTATCTAACGAATCTCACTATTTAAAACTAGAAGAATTTTGTATGCACCGAATTAGATACTAAGCAAAAGAACTTGACCGTGCTTTTTAAAGTAATCATCATACAAGTTATCAACTAACTTCATTTTATGCCTATCTTTTTGTGTTGTGACTTTGTGACAAGCTAATTACATCACTAGCTTGTGTCGCGTTCAATAGCACTTGAACTTAATTTACATTTTACATAATTCCTAGATTAGGTGTCAATAATGTAATTTGAAAGCAGCCGCTAATATAAAACTTGATTTGTCTTAGCCCAGTGGTTGAAATTTGGTTAATTTTTATAGTGACAATCAGTACCGCGATCAATGCCTTTTTTTTTTTTTTTTTTTTTTTTTTGAGAGAGAGAGAGAGAGAAACTTTTAGTATTAGGTCACCGCTACCGTTGGTAACAGGATAAGCCGGAACTAGTTATTCTAGCAATAGATATAAAGTACGAAATTAGAGTGAAGAAGCGTTTGGGATGATTCCAGAAATAAAAAATTTTGTGTTTGGTATGAGAATGAGGAATAAGAGGCATAAAAAGTATTAGTTGGGGTAAATTATCTTTTTGCCCTCAACTTTATTATGTAATAATAAAGTGAAAAAGGGTGACTCAGTAAACGTAAAAGAGTATTTAAGGAAAAAGTAAGAGAGTGATTGAGAAGAGTGATAACAGTAATTTTATCTTATTTTAGTTGTACTGGAACAAACTATACCGGTTGATTCCCGGTGCGTTTGGAAGAACAAATAGGATATCCTTCCTATTCTCTATTCTAATCCGTTTCCAAACTGCAAATATATTAAAGAGAGTGCGCGTTCTGTGCAACAATTAATTAGTATAATTCTTAGTACATTAATACTTCCATTTTAGTAGTCTAAAATTTTATTTTAGCTACTTATAAGTATAAATATGGGCTAATTTTATAAAGCGCTCTATAAACATATCGAATAACAGATATATTTATATAAAGTTTAATTTTTTATAATTATTTATTCAAAAATCATAAGTTGTTCAGATATTTTTCTGGCTTAATTATTACCGTTAATTTACTGTTTATTTTTTAACAAAATATAAGTGAAATGATAATTTTGTCTTTGAAAAAATTAAAAAGTAAATTTAGGTTACTAACTAATCAAGATTAATAAGTATTTAATTTATGATTAACTATATTTTTTTAACAGAAATTGACGGTAGGGATATATATAAATAATTTAAAATTTTTGAAAAAATAAATATAAAAGATTAAACTTTGCAGAAATATACATACTATTCGAAATGTTAATTTATATGACGCTGTACGAAATTAACTCTATAAATATTTACTAAAAATAAGATCAAGCAAGTGCCAAGTTGACCATATCATATATTATCTACCTGGTCGGTAAAGTCGTTAGCAAAGGAGAGATAAAAAGCTAAAGATTAGAATTATGGTCCATCTCTTTGGATTCTCTACCACAGCCCTATTTGGTCGAGCAAGGTGCCCACACTACAATACAAAAAGGACCAGCCTACCACTCATCCTGTTTCACTGAGATGGTGCATGGAAAAGATCTTTATTAGTTTCCACGTGACAACTTGTTCTCGTATCGACCATCTCAGTTGGTACTGTCTCAAAAAGAAGCTGAGAATTTACATGGCACTGTTTCAAAAAGAAGCTGAGAATTTATATAGTGTTTGGTTCAGCTTTTAATAGCTCCAAATCCAATTGACTTAGCCTTAATTATCTCCACACAATGCAATATATATGATTTATCGTTCAAAAACTAAAATATTCGAAGTACAGGGACCGACTTGCAATATCGCTTGATAGTACGGACCCACCAGTTCAATTCTCCCTCAGAAAACTAATCGGGGATTGGTTCGGCCCATTTAAATCGGTCCAAGCCAACTAGTTGATGGGCCTATAACTCAAATAACCCGCTCATGGGCCGGGCCCAAATTATCCGTTTTTCCTTCTTCCCCGCTCCCTCCTCCTATCCCTCTCCCTCTCGTTCGTGAACTCCGCCCCCCTTCGTGAACTCCGCCGCGCTTCTCCATCTCTTTAAATACACGCCCCCCCCACTCTCATGCGCGCAATACCTCTTCACCCACCGTACCCTACGATCGCCTCGCGCGTGCCCCGCTCTCGTCTCCTCGATCTCGCTCCCATGGCGTCGGCGTCGTTAGCGCTTCTCCCCTCCCCCTCCGCCTCCCTACGCCGCGCGCCCAGCCATGGCGCCGCCGTAGCAGCTCGGATCTCGCCGTTTCCGAGGATCCAACGGAGATGTAGGGTTTCCATGAGCGTCTCCTTCGGATCGGAAGTGTCCGTGTCGAATGATGCGCTCTTCAAGGATTACAAGCCCTCCTGCGCCTTCCTGTTCCCCGGCCAGGTGATTTGGATCCAAATTCTTCGTTATTTTCTCCCTTTTCTCCAATTTCCTTAGATTTTACGTGCTTAATTAGCATTATCTCGCCATAATTGTCCTGCGGTGGTTTGATTTGTAATTTTTGCATTTTTTGGCCACCTATTCTAGAATTGAACTAAATGAGCTTGGTTTTATTAGTTAGATTCTTGTTGTTATAAGAGCGAATTGTTTTTCTCGAGCTAATTAGCATAGCAGTGTGGTTAACTGCATTTGGAGCTCTCGAACCAGTGAGGGGAACATTCGTGCGACATGTGGGGGGACGTAGGCGTATCTTCTGTAGCTAATGTGTTCTACTTTATACGTTGCATGCATGGCACCTCATTTTGCCTTCCTTATTTTTATCTATAATTTGATAAATGACTGTGGTTGTCTCCATAGATTATATTTCACTTGGTGGTGAGGCGCTGGAATTTTATTTTGGAAAGTTTGAGTATTTCCAAGAAAAGCTAAATTATGGCAAATTTTAGTGAAATGTTTTCTTCTGGGATTTAGTGTAAACCTGGTAGAATATCTGGTGACCAAACTTTAGACTTATCACCTATAATTGTTTGTCAGAATTGTTAGACATATCTCTTTCTTTTCTAAATAATTTATTTCACTAATAATGCTTGGCTATGCTACATTAATGAATTTATTCTACTTTTGTGTTGTGAGTAATGACTCTCCAATTCTTCAGAAGATCATCCTGTACATGTTTCAGTTTTGGGACTTCAATCTAGCAGAAACTAATTAGATTTACATCGTCATGCAGATGCTCTTACATTAACAAATATTAGTTGCCAACTTTCTGTAGAGTGTCGTCCATAATAATAATAATTGCATTTTAGTAGTGTACGCTATATTTTCGCTAAAATTTGTCTTGCATATTAGGGTGCCCAAACTTTGGGAATGGGTGTGGAAGCTCAGAGTGTGCCGGCAGCTGCTGAACTATACAAGAAAGCGAATGACATTCTTGGGTATGTAAAATACATTTTTAGTTTCGTTTCTGAATCTTTAACTTAACGAGAGATGATATCTTCTATAGTCTCTTAATGCATAATGATACAACCTCCTCTTGAGTTGATTAGGATGCTTATTTTAATCTTGTTTCCTTTTAGATTTGATCTGTTAGATGTTTGCACCAATGGGCCAAAAGAGAAACTTGATTCCACAGTTATAAGCCAGGTAGGCTGATGTAGTATATCATTTGTCTACAATTTAGCTGCTTAATCTAGCTTCTTTGCCTATATGATCTGGTACTTGATGTAAAAAAATGAATTTCTATTTTTTCACTTTAGATTTCATAACAAAAGGTGACAACCCCTGCTATTATATTGTGAGTCCTCATCTACCACAATACCATTTCTGAGAATCACCTCTCAGCTGTAAATGGTACAAGAAGTGCTGGCAGAACATACTGTAGCTAATGGCATGTCACAAAGATAAGTCGGTAGAATATCTTTTGCGTAGTTTGTAAAAAAGCTTTGTCACTGTTTGTGGTATTCAACAATAAACTTAATTACCCTGAAAGTATTTAACTATTTTTTATGCTGCAACTTTGTGATGTGGGGATGATAATATCATTTTTTGGTCGAAATCAATTGCAGCCAGCTATATATGTAACCAGCCTTGCTGCAGTTGAGGTTCTTCGTGCACGTGATGGAGGTCAAGAGATAATTGATTCTGTAGACGTCACTTGTGGTCTGAGTTTGGGAGAATATACAGCTCTTGCTTTTGCTGATGCTTTTAGGTATTCCCATTTGAGTCAAAATCTTACATATCTTTTGAGCGTATCATTCTAGTGGATCATAAAATCTTGCATTTTTTGAAATGTTTGTGCATGTAACATATGGTTTTTGAAAATGAAGCTTTGAGGATGGTCTCAAGCTTGTAAAGCTAAGAGGAGAAGCCATGCAGGTTAGCAGACGATAGTACAATGACTAGAAATTCATATGTACATGCTTTAATGTGACCTTTAACAGATAGATCAAGCTTATTCTAGCTTCTTTGCAGGATGCTGCAGGTGCTGCTAATAGTGCTATGGTTAGTGTGATTGGACTTGATTCAGAGAAGGTGCAGTTGTTGTGTGATGCTGTTAATGAGGAAGTTGACGAGAAAAATAAAGTCCAGATAGCTAACTTCTTATGCCCTGTAAGAATTCTGTCTATTACTTTCTCAGTCGTCTAGCCTATTCACTACATTTGGATTAAATATGTACTTTCTGCAGGGTAATTATGCTGTTTCTGGTGGGGTGAAAGGAATTGAAGTGGTTGAAGGAAAGGCAAAGTCATTCAAGGCTCGGATGGCGGTTTGTGCTCTTTCAATACTTGTTACCTTTTGTCTTCTGAATATGATGTTTGAACAGCATACCATAACACTGAACTGTGCTTTCCTTATTCTATCCATGTGTATGGATTCTGCAAGAAGTTCAAAAGGCCTCCTAGATACTACAACTTCTTTAGTATATTATTGACTGCTAATAAATTGAGATTAGGAAATTGCAACTCAACAGTAGGAAGAAGAAAAAAGGAGAGAAGAGGAAATGAACTTATTTTGGCCATAGATTTTGATCAGCTACTGGGATGGTCTTTGATCTTTCTTTTTAACTGATAGAAATTTGTCTTACCAAGTTGTTTTTTTCTTTTTTTTCTCGTCTACTCTTTAAGTTCCTTATGAACAAAAGCACCATAAGCTAAAATTATTGAACCCAAGCGGTGCCATATATTTTGTCAGCAGGTACGGCTTGCGGTGGCAGGTGCTTTCCACACAAGCTTCATGGAGCCAGCGGTCTCAAGATTGGAAGCTGCTTTGGCTTCAACTAAAATTAGAACTCCAAAAATACCTGTGATTTCTAATGTGGATGCGCAAGCTCACTCAGATCCTGATACAATCAAGAAGATTTTGGCTCGTCAGGTATGATTTTTACACTTAAACACTGTCAATATTGTAGACTGGTATATAATTACTCATTATGATGACTTTTATTTGGCTGTGCTTTTTGTGCAATAGGTAACCTCTCCTGTGCTGTGGGAATTGACGGTGAAGACACTCTTGGGTAAAGGCCTAAAGAAAAGCTATGAATTGGGACCTGGGAAGGTAAAACGTCAGCTGATTAAATTCCTGATAGCATTTCTATTTTATCATGGAGCTGTACGCTCATTACACCAGTTTGGACTGCCGACGAAAGAATAGATATACTTAATAAGCGCATCAGCAATTTTATTGACATATCTATCACAACAAAATCTGGATTTTCTTCTTATATCTTTGAAAATCTGTGTTGCAAATAATTTCTTCTTAGAACATCTTTTCTTTCATATCTACTATGAAATTCAGATTTTGCATGGTTATGTTTAAGATGATGTTACAGGAATATAAGCAGTAATGTCCTGTGCATCTCTTCTTTTTTTTAAAAAAATATCCAATACAATGTCCTGAATCTGCAATTGCATTTGTTATGAGTAATGCCATTTTTCTGGCATTGCAGGTTATAGCTGGAATAGTGAAGAGGATGGATAAGGGTGTTGCGATCGAAAATATCGGAGCTTAAGCTCTCTAATAACAAACCCCATTCCTCATTACAACCTTCTCCATCGATGCGGATTAGATCAAATCGACCTTTAGGACATTTAACAGTTCGCAAGTGAGAGCGAATCTTCGACTGATGAGTTATGCATAAATTAGTCAGTCGTGATTTTATTGTTCTTCCATTATCTATGTCATTCTCCTAATCATGATTAAGCTCTGAAAACTTGCCTTGAGCACTGCTTTTAAATCTCCTTCTGCAGAAATTTTGTTGGATCATTTAAGCTGAACATATGTTGTGTGTTATCTGTTTAGTCAACAATATGAGTTGGTGATTCAATCTTTGTTTATAGTGAAAGCCTCCATGATTGCTATTCTCTTTAACTATGCTTCTCTGATTCTTTTAAAAGAGTTGTTTGAGTAAAACTGCATTAGCTAGATTTTTGCTGGAAAAAGTTAAAAATTTGTGATCTTATTTTATTATTTGTCATAGTTTCATAACAAAAATACAACTATGGTTGTTAACCAGCGAAATATGAGCTGAGTCACGAATAATAAATTAGATTAGATTATTAACTTTACCGTTGAATAAAAGTTTTTTAATATCCAAAATTAAATTAAATTTATGAGTTAAACTCAAATTTTAATTTTAATTAAAAAATTTATAAATTTGAATTTAAATTATATAATTAAATTTCAACTCTTAATTTTAGATAAAATAAAAATATAAAATCAAATAAAATTAAGATTTAGATATATTTTGAAATTAAATTTAAATTTGATTATTGATTGCAATCAATAAAAAATTAATATAATAACTAAATATTAGTAAATAAAATTGAGATTAGTTATCAAAAAAATATAAAATATAAAATAACATGAAAGGTAATTTAGTCTTAAAAAAATGACAAATATTTTTTGTTTCATTTGTTTAAACTTATTATAGAATACCAATATGTAAAACTAATAAAAATATTTAATGCCTATAAAATATTTATCAAAAAATGAACCGTAATTGATATTACATATTATAATTTGGTGTTCTTAGATTTTCGACGTTTGAATGAAAGAACGTGTAGATAGCATCGACAAAATTTTGAGCTGAAAAATTAATAAAATCGATCAAACTTATTTCAAATGGGCCCCGCAAGCTGATTTTTAAATGGGCCGGCCCAATTTTTATTATGGCCAGACCATGAAGAAAACCCTAACGTCCCGCTTTAAAATCCCGTCACTCGCGAACTATACAAAACCTAGTTCCCCGCCGCCGCTGTTCATTTTCTTCCTCTCCATTCGATTCGTTCCCCGCTTCTTCTCTCGATTCTCTAAGCAGGTGCGATTAATATTTTGCTCGATCTACGATTGCTACGTGTTTAATTTTTTGTACGATCTCTGATTTCCTCTGATCTCGTTTTGTGGTTATTTGTAGATTTGATCAGTGCTTTTTTTTTTTTTTTTGGAGGTGATAGTTTTTGATCTACTTGTAGATTATTTCCTTGTTTTATTTTTTGTCACTAGTTGCAGTTTTTTCGTTTGGTAACATGAGAAGTGCCACGAATTGAAGTGTTTTAGTGAGAGATTTTCTAGGTTTATATTGTTTTTCCTAGTTATTATTCAATTGAAAGCGGTTGCCTTGTTATCTAATTCTGCGTTTCTTCTCGGTTGAACTACAACTAGGATTTGATAATATCTGTGATAGAGAGAAGCTCAAGTGGAGATTAGCTAAATTGTTGATCTGTAAACTTTGCATATTGATATGTAGTGAAATGTGATCTGTTGTCTATGTCCTTATTAGAGATCAACGAGGGCCGAGGATTTTGTTTTCATAGTGGTGTTTTGTTGATATGTTTGTTGGAGAATATATCATAGCTTTTATATATATATATATATAAGGGGCAATTTCTTATATACTCCTAAAAATTTTCCTGTTTTTAGATTTACCCCTCTTAGAAGGCTAATATTAAAACTACCCTTCTTATGTTCCAACTTCTTTCTAAAATAACCCTGAAGTCGGAGCTGCCGTTATCTGTGTGAAATTACTATTTTGCCCTTTCAAATATACCTTCAGCCATAACCAACTTTTCTTATGTATCCTTAAAATTTTTAATAGTTTTGGTAGATAGGAACAAAATAGGTATATCTGATAGTTTTCAACTCCGATTATTATTTAACTCTAGTTTAACCCTAGTTAACTTAACAAAGGGAAACGGTAGGGGTATTTTTAATAACGGTGGAATGTATGAAGGGAATATTGAAAAGAAAAAAATAAGAGAGGTAAATCAGATATTTCTTCAGATTTCAGGGATACACAGGCAATTATCTCTATATATAACTATGCTTCTTTATTTCATGGACCCTTAACAAACTTATTTTTTCATGTATTTCTCCTTAAATATTTGTGTGTTATGAGGCTTGTCGTGTTTGGTACTTGATGTATGCACTATAATGTGATAATTGTAGGTCTTTTGCTGGCTATTGTAATTTTTATGCCTCTCAGAATCATGGCATTTTTTATCTTGCTGTTTTCTTTTTGACTTTAAAAATTATTTGAATATGTTGTTGCGTGAAATTTTCAATCCTTTTTGACTGCTATTTTGCTCTGATGAACTGCTCACTGTTATAAGTTATTCCTCTGAATGGTTATTTTTTTGGCAGGAATCAATCAGAATGTACACCGCAAGTAAGAAAATTCAGAAGGATAAGGGCCTCGAGCCGACAGAGTTTGAGGACACTGTTGCCCAGGTTCGTCTCTCATGTTTGGCCTTTTGGTTCTATTTTTATAGTTGGCTTTTAGAGTCTAATTATAGAAAATAATTTAAACGGCAGGCACTCTTCGATCTGGAGAATGGAAATCAGGAACTAAAGAGCGACCTAAAAGATCTTTACATAAATTCAGCAGTGTAAGTGATGCTCCCAAATGTGTTTATGATTCGATTCTGCTACTTTGTATCCTGAGAGTGGTCTTAACATAGTGGTTTGTTTGCTTCTTTTTGGTTGTACACAGTCAAATGGACGTAGCTGGTAATAAGAAGGCTTTAGTTGTTCATGTGCCATATAGACTTAGGAAGTCTTTTAGGAAGATTCATGTAAGGCTTGTCAGAGAATTGGAGAAGAAGTTCAGCGGGAAGGTGAGACTAGCTTTCATTTTTTACTTATATTTTATGGTGTTGAAATTATGTAGAAATATTTGAGACTATACTAATGTATTGCATACTCTTTGTTGAATTCATTCCACTTCTATCCAGAAGTTATAGTTTTCCTGTTGAGTTTGTTAATGCTGCTCTTTTGATGCGTTGAGCGTTTCACCTCTGCAAATGCTTTAAAGTTTTATCCTTTACTTTGATTCAAATGTGGAATATTGACGTGTAATCTGGTTGGAACAATGTGTAATTGTAAAAATTGTGCGTTGTTAATTATTAAAAGCATCACTACTAATCAGCAGATCTGGGTGGAAACTTGTATAAAGGTGTGAAAGCGTAAATACACTATACTGTTTGCATATTACATTATAAATTGATAGTTTTTTATGATCTTTACTCTCTTTTCTGATGTGTTTCTCTCGCTATATGTTTATGATCTGGAAAAAGGTCATTTCTCATTTATCATGTATGAAACATTTCTTGCTTGACATTTTACTTTGTCTATTACTCTAACGGGGTACTGAGTCTCCTAAAACTTTGACTTCTTCTTGAACAGAAGTTTTGAATTTGAGTTTCTTTGGCTCTTTTATAGGATGTGATTCTCGTCGCAACAAGAAGGATAATGAGGCCGCCCAAGAAAGGCTCGGCTGTTGTGCGGCCTCGCAGCCGTACTCTCACAACAGTTCATGAGGGCATTTTGGAGGATGTTGTGTACCCAGCTGAGATTGTGGGGAAGCGCGTCAGATATCGATTGGATGGTTCCAAGATCATGAAAGTAAGGGTATTTCTGAGCAACGTTATTTTATATACGTTTTTTCTTCTTAATGATCGAGGCAATCTATATTCTTTTAGAGATTATCACGACAGTCGGATAAGAACTTAGTCTTTTACCTTACAAACAAGTTTGTAATTCATTATCGTCGGCAGTCTGATTCCCATCTTCAGCTTTGTAGATCTTACATTTTAGAATCTACTTTTGATTATTCCGGTCATAATGCAACGCATCTTTATTTGCTAAAGGTGATAGTTGGGTTGCAAAGCTTTCATTCGTAACTGCATAAGTTACTTGTTATGAATTGCACTTCCAATTTCACATCTATGCTGGATCTTCTAGAGCTAAAATTTGCATGGGCATTAAAGACTCTACTTTTCTCTCTTTGTGATAGATCTTTTTGGACCCGAAGGAGCGCAATAACACCGAGTACAAGCTGGAGACTTTCACCGGAGTGTACCGCAAGCTCTGTGGGAAGGATGTCGTATTCGAGTATCCCGTCACTGAGAATGCTTAAAAATGTGTTTTTATTTTTTCTTTTCGCCTTTAATTTAGCCGACAGTTTCAGAGTCTTTTCTATGATGAGGCCTTTGTTTTCAGTACTGGAAAAGTATTCGAATATTTTGTAATGGTGTGGTGTCTAAGTGTTATCATCAAATTCTTTTTTGACTCTGAATCAACTTTCGCACTTTATGTTTATTTAATTTTGAACAACTTTTATTAGTGTGCGAATGACTCAATCATGCTCTCTTTCAAATGTTGATCACGTATAGATGCTCGTGCTTGTATGAATTTTTCTTATGTGCACGTGGAGTTGAGAATTGAGATAGGACTCAATACATGCTCCTTATCCAAGTTTTCTCAAGTAGATGCTTCTTTTTTTTTAACTATTCAGCCTTTCGGTATTTTAAATAGATGCTTCGAACTCTAAAATTTATCGACTATTCTGAATATTATTGTCCTTGGCATTTTACCATTCGATTATCCAAATATACGAATGTCTAAATTACAAACGATAAATTATAAATTAAATGTTTTTATGTTTTGCAACTCTTTTGAGTTTGAACAGTGACCGTCTAATTTATACGGTCTTAGACCCCCAAGTCCAGTGCCTTGGGCCTTCGGTTCCGGGCCTGGACGGGCCACTGACCCCTCTTAAGCCCGGCACGGCCCAGATCCGTTTTGGGCCGTGACTGTGCTGTTGGGTTTAATGGGAGAGATCCAGCACGACCCGAAAAATCAGGCCGGGCTGCAGCACGGCACGAGTGCTGTTGCCGGCCCGGCCCGGCCCGGCCCGGACCGATGCCGAACCGAGCCGGGAGGCGCCCGACCCGTTTTGCATCCCTCCGCGACCCACTTTAAAAGCCCTCCCTCGCGTCCTATCCCAAACCCTAACCTCTCCCCGCCGCTGTCCATCTTCTTCCTCGCCATTCGATTCGTTCACCACTTCTTCTCTCGTTTCTCTACGCAGGTGCGCTTAATATTTTTCTCGATCTACGATTGCTACGTGTTTAAATTTTTTTATACGATCTTTGATTTCGCTTTGTGGTTATTTGTAGATTTGATCAGTGTTTCTACTCTCTCTTTTTTTTTTCTTTTTTTTTTTTTTTTTGGCGTTTGATCTACTTGTAGATTATTTTGTTATTTTATCTTTTATAATTAGTTGCAGTTTTTTCGTTTGATTACATGAGAAGTGCCACGAATTGAAGTGTTTTAGTGAGAAGCTCTGGAGCAAAGTAGAAAATCTGCAGATTTTCTAGGTTTATATTGCTTTTGCTAGTTATTCAATTGAAAGCAGTTGCCTAGTTATCTAATTCTGCGTTTCATCTTGGTTGAACTACAATTAGAATTTGATATCTGTAATAAAGAGAAGTTCAAGTGGAGATTAGTCAAATTGTTGCACATTTATATGTAGTTGAATGTGATCTGTTGACTATGTCCTTATTAGAGATCAACGAGGGCCCGATGGCCGAAGATTTTGTTTTCATAGTGGTGTTTTGTTGATATATTTGTTGGAGAATAATTCGTAGCTTTCATTCATATATATAACTATGCTTCTTTATTTCATCAGACCCTTAACAAACTTACGTTTTCCTATGTCTATCTCCTTAAATATTTGTGTGTTATGAGGCTTGTCGTATTTGATACTTGATGTATGCACTATAGTGTGAATGTGTGATAATTGTAGGTCTTTTGCTGGCTATTGCAATTTTTATGATTCTTAGGCGAAATTGTGTAATGATATATTATACATCATGCCAGATATATTATGTAATGATAGTAAAATTATCTCCTTTCAGAATCATGTCCATTTTTATATTGCTGTTTTCTTTGTTACTTTAAAAATTATTTGAATATGTTGTTACAGGAAATTTTTGAACCTTCTTACTGCTATTTTATCTTGATGAGCTGCTCTAAGTTATTCCTCAGAATGGTTATTCTTTTGGCAGGAACAAGCTTCGTACTATCTGTTGTTTTCCTTTGTTTCCTTATTTGATCACAAGAGTTTTTAACTACTTTTTGAATGCAGAGTTAACTGGTGAATCAATCAGAATGTACACCGCAAGTAAGAAAATCCAGAAGGACAAGGGCCTTGAACCGACAGAGTTTGAGGACACCGTTGCCCAGGTTTGTCCCTCTTGTTTAGCCTTTTGGTTCCATTTTTATAGTTGGCTTTTAGAGTCTAATTTTATAAAATAATATAAACGGCAGGCACTCTTCGATCTGGAGAATGGAAATCAGGAACTAAAGAGCGACCTAAAAGATCTTTACATAAATTCGGCAGTGTAAGTGATGCTCCTAAATGTATTTATGATTCTATTCTGCTACTTTGTATGCTGAGGGTCTTAACATACTGGTTTGTTGGCTTCTTTCTGGTTGTACACAGTCAAATGGACGTAGCTGGCAATAAGAAGGCTGTAGTTATTCATGTGCCATATAGACTTAGGAAGTCTTTTAGGAAGATTCATGTAAGGCTTGTTAGAGAATTGGAGAAGAAGTTCAGCGGGAAGGTGAGACTAGCTTTCATTTTTTACTTATATTTTATGGTGTTGAAATTACGTATAAATATTTGAGACTATACTACTCATGTATTGCATACTCTTTGTTGGATTCGTTCCACTTCTATCCCGGAGTTATAGTTTTCCTGTTGAGTTTGTTAATGCTGCTCTTTTGATGCATTGAGCGTTTCACCTCCGCAAATGCTTTAAAGTTTTATCCTTTACTTTGATTCAAATGTGGAATATTGACGTGTAATCTGGTTGGAACAATGTGTAATTGTAAAAATTGTGCGTTGTTAATTATTAAAAGCGTCACTACTAATCAGCAGATCTGGGCGGAAACCTTGTATAAAGTTGTGAAAGTGTAAGTACACTATACTGTTTGCATATTACATTCTAACTTGCTAGTTTTTAATGATCTTTTCTCTCTTTTCTGTTGTGTTTCTCTCTCTATATGCTTGTGATCTGAAAAAAAAGTCACTTCTCACATATCATGTATGAAACATTTCTTACTTGACATTTTACTTTGTCTATTGCTCTAACGGGGTACTGAATCTCCTAAAACTTGGGAGTTTTTCTTGAACAGTAGTTTTGAATTTGAGTTTATTTGGCTCTTTTATAGGATGTGATTCTCGCCGCAACAAGAAGGATTATGAGGCCGCCCAAGAAAGGATCGGCTGTTGTGCGGCCTCGCAGCCGTACTCTCACAGCAGTTCATGAGGGAATTTTGGAGGATGTTGTGTACCCAGCTGAGATTGTGGGGAAGCGCGTCAGATATCGATTGGATGGTTCCAAGATCATCAAAGTAAGGGTATTTCTGAGCAATGTTATTTTATATACGTTTTTTCTTCTTAATGATCGAGGGAATCTACATTCTTTCTAAGATTATCACATAAGTAGGATAAGAACGTAGTCCGGTACCTTATAAACAAGTTCGTAATTCATCGTCGGCAGTTTGATTCTCATCTTCAGTTTCGTAGATCTTACATTTTAGAATCTACTTTTGATTATTCTGGTCATAATCTACTTTACATTTGCAAAAAGGTGATAGTCGGGTTGCAAAACTCTCATTCATAACTGCCTTTTCCTGTGTATCGAGTTTTTTAACCTCAGAACTCTTCGCTCAAGTGACTTATTTCTTATGAATTGCACATCAGATTCCACATCTATGCTGGATTTTCTAGAGCTAAAAATTCGCATGGCATTAAAAACTGTACTTTTCTCCTCGTGATAGATCTTTTTGGATCCAAAGGAGCGCAACAACACCGAGTACAAGCTGGAGACTTTCACCGGAGTGTACCGCAAGCTCTGTGGAAAGGATGTCGTATTCGATTATCCCGGCACTGAGAGTGCTTAAAAATGTGGTTTTTTTACGCGGTTATTTCTGCTGTGACAGTTTCTAAATCTTTTCTATGATGAGGCCTTCGTTTTGAGTACCCGAAAGAGTTAGAATGTTTAGCCGATGGTATGATGTTTAAGTGTTATCATCAAATTCGTTTTTGGCTCAGAATCAACACTTTCATACTTTATGTTTATTTAATTTTTAAGAACTTTTATTTGTGTGCTAATGACTTAGCATATCTGGTTAATTTTGCTTCAACAATCGTACTCTCTTTCGATTGTTGGTCACGTAACAATGCTCGTGCTCGTTTGAATGTTCTTTATATGCACACTCAATACATGCTCCTTACAAAGTTCTCTAAAATAGATGCTTCGTTTTCACTGTTTAGCCTTTCTAAAATTTATTGACTATTCCGAATATATTCGATTATCAAAATATAAGAAAGTTGAAATCACAATTTGTAAATTAAATGTTTTTTTTTTGTTTTGCAACTCGAATGGCGAATAGTGATCGTCTAATTTGTATATATAGCGACGGTTTAGTCAAAGTGGTTAAGAATTCTGAAAGATATGTTGTGGGTTTCCTAATTGAGTTTTGCCCAAAGCAGCAATATTTTTTAGGTCGAGATTCATATAGCGGTATTACTGAGATTCACCGTTGGAACAAAAATATATAAAAATTTACATAAAATAGAATTGAGATAAAAATATATACAAATATTTTTTCGGTTGTTTTATGTAATTTTTTCGTAATTTTAAAGAGTGTTGAGTATTTTATTTAGATAAAAATAAAATTAATACATGATAGTGAATCAGAGACTTAATGGGATGTGTTAGGTACCTCCTCTCCTCACCGTATTAATTTTTTTTTTCCAAACCCATAAACCTACAGCTCTGATAATAAAAGAAAAAAAAAAAAAAAAAAAGGATTTTTCCTCAGTAAATTCCCTTTCTGTTTTGGCACATAACTATTGACCAAGTAATGTGAAAATTCAATGACGTGTGATCGTGGCAACAACCAGATGGCGCGCACACAAAAAAAAAAAAAAGAAAAAAAAAAGAAGAAAAGACACTTAAAACTAATTAAAAAAAGGAAAATGCTATGTGTACACCCCTTTCGGGGTGTACATCATACACCCCACCCATCTAAGGATGGGGGTGTGATGATGGGTCACTTGATGTGACCCGTAAAAAGTATCGCCACCATTAAAATGGTGGAGGTGTATGATGTACACCCCTTCGGAGTGTACAGGTAGCATTGCTCTTAAAAAAAATCATCATCTCTCACATCGCAATCCATAGCTCGTACCCCTTAATCCCTATTGGCGAAAATTTTCTAACTTTGATTCGGTCACAACAAAGAAACTCCAGAACTAGTGCTTTCCAACCTTCTTCCTCTCTCCACTAAGAAGAAGAAAAGAAAGCTCTTATCTTCTTCGTTTCTTACCAAATTACTGAACAAAAGCAAAGAGAGAGAGAGAGAGGAGAGAGAGAGAGAGAGAGATGGATGAGATTATGAACAAGCTGGGGACCTACTGGGTCAGCCAAAGAGCCAACAAGGAGATATCCTCCGTCGGTGACGACTTCGATGTGAGCTCCCCTCCTCTTCTTCTTCTTCTTCTTCTTCTTCTTCTTCTTCTTCTTATCAGATCCACGTATTTAGTGAAGCAAATAACAACATCTTGATTGTTCTGGTATCAATTTCACCTCTCAGTATGAGTAAACAAAATTTCAATATATGAAAGCAGTTTCTAGATTCCATATTTCTTGTTCTGATATTGTGCTTTTTATTTTGTTCAGTCCCTCTCTAGCAGTATTGAAGGGGGAACAAAATGGCTGGTCAACAAGATCAAAGGTATAATAATATACTGCGCCATAGTTTCGCATTACCATTCATGGCATATACCATCGATCTATTTACTAAATTAAAGAGTTCTACGCAACTTGATGAAGCTGAAACTATGTTGTTTAAGATTTAAATGCATGCAAGTATTCACCTTCTCTACACCCTCCAAATTATCTTGTCACAAAGCCTCACATATCACTAGTCAATTAAACTTTTGAATGTTAACAAGGCCTTATTCCTTTCCAGAAATTATCTTCATGTTATAATATGATTTATGTACCTCCATACATGTTATTATGTCACATAAAGTTGCCATGCCTAAGTTGAGAACATTCTAAGACATCTAACTTTATCCCTATTTAAATTTGATTCCCTTTGGTAAATTAGATATCAATGGAAATGAAGTCAATTTGTGCATAAACTGCATGCTATGTATTGCTCTTTTGACGAGTTTGCAACTATCACAACCTTCTAAGTTCTAACACAACAACAATAAGTTCAACTTCACTTAGATTAATGGAACATCAATGCTTTCAGGGAAGATGCAGAAACCACTGCCCGACCTACTAAGGGAGTACGACCTACCGACAGGCCTCTTTCCACGAGAGGCT
This sequence comes from Tillandsia leiboldiana, assembly GCA_029204045.2. Lineage (NCBI taxonomy): Eukaryota > Viridiplantae > Streptophyta > Magnoliopsida > Poales > Bromeliaceae > Tillandsia > Tillandsia leiboldiana. The sequence goes on from CM055081.1 coordinate 8,877,754, forward strand.
ACTCACTACGAATTCGATGAACAGACAAAGAATCTTACTGTCTATATACCCTCTATTTGTGAGGTTGGCTACAGGGATTCCTCAGTATTGAGGTTCTTCACCACCGTGACTGGGCATTTGGAGAAGGGGAAGCTCGCCAATATTGAGGGATTGAAGACGAAGGTTTTGGTTTGGGCGAAAGTTACTTGTGTTAAAACAGAGGGATCGGAAGTCAAGTTTACTGTCGGAGTAAAGAAAACTAGGAGTCGAGATGCGTATGAAATTCTCCGGAATGGGATCAGCATAGAAAAGTTCTAGGTCGTTTTGGAATGGGACATATGCAAATATATGTTGCATTATGGTAACCACCACTTTGGGCTTTTCTTGTGATGTTGTTCGTTAATATGGGATACTTCCTATGTAAGTTCTCATTAAATGCTTCTTCACTATCCATAGGTTGGCGAATATATATTGTAAGTTATATTAATTTCTCGAAAGCTTCTTCGCTCTTTGTAAGTTATTGAATATCGGTTATTATGAACTCACATTAGGACTAAAATTGAGCATTGGAAGGTACATTACGTAGAGTAAATACACAACTCTTGGGACTCTACCAAATATGATTTAATTTTGAAGAATATGTTGATAGGTGTGAGGAGGCATTCAGATGCACTCTGTAAAATCCATCTACATTTTCTGATATACCTACTTCCTGAGTAAATCCTCTGTTACTCTACAAAAATCTCATTTTACATCTTTAATGCTGGGAAAAGCGAGATCTTATCAATCAAAATTTATCTGTGCTCTGATATGCCTCCGAGTGACCAAATTTGCCTATCGAAGTTGAAAATCTAAATTTCCAATTGTCTAACTGATTCAAGGAAGATCAGTTTTTGAGCTAGCTATCATACAAATCGACAAGGAATTCATTCAAAAGCTCTAAGAGAATTGTAAGAAACCAATCTTGGCATGGTGAAGATAGAGTATAACAGCATAACTCATTAACTCCAAACTAGGTTGCATCCCAAGCTCATACTCCAAATTTCACAAAAAATTCTACAGCATAATTTTATTGATAAAGACCCAAATACTTCAGTTGCAGTATGAATCAGAGCACAATCCCCATGTCAAATTCGAAACATATAATGTGAGAGCTAAAACAATATATATCAAAGATCCAATTTTTACCAACTAAGAAGAGCCGGGCTCACCTCGCAATCTCCTGAGCCGATCCAACCACTGATCCTCGGAGACGCGATGAGCCCACTCCGGCGCGACCCCTCGGAACTCGACCCCTCTCATCGCCTCCACCACCCTCGCCGCCGCCTCCGCCGTCATCGGCGACCTCCGCCGCCGCTCGTCCTCCCCGAACGCCCTCGAGATCGACGCCTCCCTCTCCCTCGCCCTCTCCTCCTCCTCCTCCTCCGATTCCGACTCCGACTCCGATCTTCCTTCTCCTTCGCCTCCATCATCGTCGTCGTCGTCGTCGTCGTCGTCGTCGCTGCTCCTCAGATCCAAAGAGGAAACCCCGTTCCCGTTACCGTTCTCCGCATGGAGGTGGAGGAGGTTAGGGTTGAAGCTAGGGTTCCGTGGGTCGTCGTCATCATCCTCATCGTCGTCGTCGTCATCGTCGAGGGAGGATATGGGGTGGTAGTGCTCGTCGTGGGCGGCGGCGTCGGCTTCGAAGTCGGAGTCGTCGGCGGCGGCGCCGTTGTCTGGGAGAGGGAAAAAAGAGGGGTTGAGGAGAGGTAAAAATTAGGAGCAAAAGGAGGGGGGGGGGGGGGGCAAAAATGGAAATTACCTTGGATGTGACCGTTGGGAGGGATGGACATGTTTGCTTCCGAGAGTGCTGTGAAGAAGAACGATCACAGGGAGCAGATGGGAGGAACAGTCGCAACGCCGCGGGCTCGGCCTAAATGTGAAGAGAGGGGTCGCAGGGGCTTTTTCGTCTTTTCACTTCACGATCAAAAGTTTTCTTAAAAAATTTAAAAAAACCCTTGAACAAAAAAAAATCATGCACCAGCCGGGAATCGAACCCGTCTGTACCGTGGCAGGGTACTATTCTACCACTAGACCACTGGTGCGATGCTTGGTTTATTTTGTTATTCTAATCTTGTAATCTATAAATTCATTCTTAGCCAAGGAAAGATGCACCAAATTATTCACCCTTCCTCGTAAACAAAAAAACTTGATAGTTGATACTCAAATTCGAAACTTAATTGATTCATATTTTTAATTAAGTTTATTTTAAAAATAAACATAACAGATAACATTCTATCTTTCTCTCGAAAAAAAAATAATTGCAGCCGATAATTATCCTAGACAAAGATCAAGGGAACAAGAGGACTACTTGGCACAAAGATCAAGGGAACAAGAGGACTACTAGGCCCAAACGATTTTGTAGGCCACTTTGTGAATGCTCTGATTAGGAATTTGTTACCTAGGAGAAACAACTGGAAAAAAAAAAAAAAAAATTACAAAGCACAAGGAAAATTCATCTTTCAATAATTGTGGACACAAATCCACATTGACAGCTGCTGCTACCTATAACAAGGGGAAATAAATAAAAAAGAAAAAGACCAAAAAAAATTATCCTATATTCTTCTCATTTAGCCTTCGGAAAAAGGACTTGGACGCTTCATAAATAGACCAGGAAATAGCAGCAGCTGGTGCATGGAATAACATCCTGGGTTTCCATCCCCTCACGAGCCCAACATAGCCGTCGCGCTTTATTATAGCCTGCATAACCTCTCCTACTGAATTGCTAGAAAATCTGTCGCAACCACACACACCCTGCCCGCAAATAATAGAGCATTATAATCTTAACAAGATCAGGCATAAGACAAAGTAAGACTACTTTCTACTCAAATTCTTGATAGTCCTACCGAAACTCACAAATAGAAAAATATTATCGATATCAGTAACAAGATGATATTGCGTTGCTGTCGATAAGATAAATACAGAAAATTTGTTTTCGGGTCTACACACTCGAGCATCTCTAATAGCTTTATGATATCACAAGTTAAACACTTACTTACTCAAACTAACATAGTTCATTTCAATCGGAGAAGTCCGGTCAATTTGTGACGCTGTGATATTCTTTGGTGTGTTCCTATTGTTGACAGTATCACAGGGAAAAAAATGATCTGGAGGAGTAAATACAAAGATGTAGCAATGGAGACAAGTCTTCAAGTCTAGAGGTTAAGTAACAGCTAGCTAGATCGAATAAGTGGAAATTGGGGTTTGTAGGACTAAGAGAAAATGAAGGCCGAATCGAGATTTTTTCAGTATTGTGGGCATATTATTCAAAAGGTGACTCGAAACTGAAGGAGCAAATTGGATGAGATAGTCGAGTCCTTCATGCTAAACATAATTGTAGACAGCTCATGCCAAGATATGGAGAAGATGCATATATTTTGCGGATAAGAGCTCCTTATTTTGACCTAGGAGTTTTGTAAATGTTATTTTGCCATTTTCCCTTTGTTTCCAGAGATGACAGATCACTACACTACAATTAGGGATCTGAAAAGGAGCAATGAACTTGATGCATCAACGATAGATTGCCCCGACAGGAAATTCACCGTAATTTTCATATTAGAGAGCAATTAGAATGCTACAAGGCAACAAACCTGGCACTGCAACTGTGTCTTGACCACGTCGAGCGGCGTGGTCACGGCCGCGGCGAGCGCACCGGCAGTTGCTCCTGCTGTCGCGTGCAGGACGAGGCCCTCCTCGACCGCACTCTCCGGGGAGGACCCCGTGAGCGTCCTCTTTGCTGCCTCGTACGTGGCGAAGTGCACCGCCGTGAACGGCGCGTTCATCACCACCGTGGTCCTGTACGAGGCGTAGAACCCCCTGAACCCCTCCTCCATCATCATCCTCCCCACGCAGTCGCACAAGCCCTTGTAGGGGCTGCTCCTCAGCTGCAGCCGCTGCTTCACGGTGTCCATGGGCGTGAGCGCCGCGTCGCTCGCCACGGTCGCGAGCACCCCGGACGCGGCGTGGACCGCGGGGTTGTCGGGGCTCTCCTCGGAGCGGAGGAGCCGCTTGGCTAGCTCGTAGACGGAGAAGTAGACGGCGTGGGCGGGGCCGGCGCCGAGGCCCATGGCGGCGACGCCGCGGTAGAGGGCGAGGGGGCCCTCGGCGCGGAGCGCGTGGCGGAGCCCGAGGGGCGGCGGCGCGGGGGCTTGCATGCGGGTCTTGAGGGTGTCGACGGGGAACATGGCAGTGTGCTCGACGACGCCGGCGAGGGATCCGGCGGCCATGTATTGCCAAAAGAGGAGCCCGTCGTGGGCAGCAGAGGGGGCCGGAGGAGGGAGGAGCTCCGGGGTGCTGAATTGGGGGGTGGGATCGGCCATGGGGAAGGGTGGTTAGGGTTTAGAGAAAGGAGGGGGGGGGAGGAGGAGGAAGGGTTCGGAGTCGGGGTTGTCGCCATATACAACTATATATATAGCAGTATAAGAAGCATTTTGGAGGGAAGTGTCGCATCGCAGAGGGACCGGAAGAGAGAGAGTTGAGAGGCCGAGGAGCGCGGTCGAGCTGGGATTTATGTAGTTCTTTTTTAAAATATATATTTTTTTTAATTTTTAATTTTAGTTTACAATTTTCAACGAAGATGGATTTAGAGGCGACGTAATGTTCTGCTAGTTTATTGTATAAGGAGGGGCAGAAATGAAAATAAAAAAAATTTAAAAAATGAAGATTATTATGGTGGACTTGTATTTTAATAGGACTTTCTCCATCAAAGAACAGGAAGAACCTAAAAAAAAAAAAAAAAAAAAATATAGGAGAAGAAAAGGAAAGAGATTTGGAAACGTAATGTTAATTTTCTAATCAGGAGTTGAGCTCTCTAATTATATTATTGGAGGGAGACTAGATCAAGGTTTGTGTATGAGAAACATTTTCAAAAACTGGGAAATTTTGGCAATCAAGAAGTCCATAACAAATACTACTAGGAAAGGTTAACAGGATCTTTAATTTTTTAGATTTCCTGCCTAAACTGCACTGTTGTCCAAACTCACACACAAACACCACCAAACAAACAAATAAAACTCATTAATTCTTAATCGGTTCAATAATAAACCTAACAAAAATATAAATACCCTCATCTTTTCGATCTAATCTCTCTCTCGATCTCAACAGTAGTAGTACGCGCCCCGAAAGTAAAATCCATTTTGAAGCTACTACTGATGCAACCATAGACCCAAAAATTTAAAAAGCTCCAATCAGGCAGGATATATAAAAAATAAATTAATAGATAAATAAAAACTAAAAAACACAAGCACACACACAAAAAGGACTATTTTGCAAGACAAGTAGAGTTGAAATAAAACAAAAGTTGCCTTTATGCCATGACACACTCATTCCAACTTTCCAAAACTTCACTATATTTGCAGCAAGAAAAATGAGTGTCAAAACACTACCACTAAAATTCTTCAGAATCATTACATTTGCATTACAAAACCCTGAAGAAATCGAGTTTTGATTGAATAGTTAGCAAGATAAAGGGGAATCAATGGTGACTACTAGCAGGGCAAAATTTATTTGATTTCCATCAAGAAAATTAAAATACAACTGCCGAAATAACGCTAATAGTCTCTAATAAGAGCTTGCGTGGAAAGGACAAGAAAGGATTTACCTAATATTGGTGCCACATTTGTATAGATTTAGTTCCTCTGAGTTGCGAAATTCCCAGGCATATACGCTTACCGTCTGTCTAAGTTTTCGGGATCTGCATTGTAGACGAGACGTAAAATTTTTTGGTGAAAATACGTTCCTCAATAGACCATTTGAGCATAGGAACCTTGACTATCCCCGCTGCGGCCTTTTAACCTTCTTATTAGAGAACTTATCATAATCTGGACAAGAAACAGAAGAAGAAATTATAAGGTTCTTTATGGGAATTCAACTTCTAATGACAGTTCATGTAATATATCAAATAAAATAAATCCTTGTCCTCCTATGCAAATATAAACAATTGCACGAGTCTATGATCAACATAAAGGTAAAGCATATTAAAGCTCGCACCCTCATCCTAAATGTACTTGAGTGTGGAATACCATTATACCAATGGAAGATGCACTAGTTCTTTTGATGTACTAACGGCTATATAAAAGAAAGAGATTAGAAATAAGTTCAATGAGTAATCTTCTTCTTCTTCTTTTTTCCCTCCCCTTTTCGTTAACGAGTAAATGTTTATACAAACCTGACAGAACATTCAGTTTATATTGGGAACTTACCCTTGCTCTTTGCGGCAGAGCGATCCAAAATTGAACGTTTGGAATGGCCTACATTTTACCAAAGAAGAAGATGAACTTTTCAGAGAGGGCACTTATGCAACTTTTGTAAAAAGCAAACTGTAGTAAAATAAAATAAACCTAAGATAAACTGTCTAATAAGCAAAAGAAAATGTACCTCTACACCATGAATCCCAAGGAAAAAGAATCTATAAACTGTGCCGACCAAGATGTATCCTAAAAGAAGGCAGATAATTCTGCAAAATGAATTGAACATCAGTCAACATAATTAATGGCAATTATGAAAAGCAAAAGAATGCATAGGCAGGAAGGAGCAAATGCAGCAACTTCTACAACTATAAAATTATTAAATAAATGATCAAAACAGAGCTTCATACATCATGATGAGAGTTCCAAACCAGCCCCATCCCTTTCCGCTGACAGAAATAGCATTTGCACAACCAGATGGATGCCTAAGTGCTGTAGCCTGTAGAAAGAATAGGTGCATAAACATTATACTTTATTAAACCTGCCATCAGTAAAGAAAAACCCATCGCTGCTTACTTGAACAGCCAAAATGAATTTATCTCCTTTTCCTTTACTTTTCACCGAAACCATATTAGCCTATTTATTTTTGTTTTTTACTTTATAGATGAAGTACACTGACATGAATATTCTGCATCCACCAAATTTTATCAAACCAGAAAGGCATGTTCTCATGTATATACTCACATAGTCACATGTCCCTGATATGTCAAATGATTCTGGCAACTGCAAGGAATAAAGTATGAACGTATAATGCACAAAAATTATGAGAGCTTCAAAAAAATAAAGTAAAATAAAAGAAATATGTAGAAGTATGCTCAGGAAGTGGGAAGCACTCACTTGGACCACATTTGAATCACAGAAGATGGAAACAGAGAGTGAGCAACCTGTCAATACCATCTTGACCATGACTCCTTTCTGAGGATTGTTTTTATCTGTTGATATGTCCATGTAAAGTATTACAATCTTATTTAGAAGAATTTAATGAAATCACAAGAAAAAACAAAATGGACATGCAGATATAGTAGGATTTCTAAAACAATGCAGATTTCTGAGTAGATGCCGCAATAGAGAATTCCAAGATAACTACTCATAAAAAGGGATACTAAAAGAACACATGTTGTTCCGAAATGCTTAATGTAAATACACACCCATGCATGCACAAAAAAAAAAAAAAAGAAAAAAAAAAGGCAACAACCAGGAAAATTTTGCACTGAAAAACAGCTACTGGCATTCAAAAGCATGGATCCGATCACTTTTTATGAGCTTACATGTCTAACCTATATAGTATACAATGAAAGTAGCAGCAAAAGAAGGAACTAATGCCCAACCTAAACTTATTAAAAAAATATATTTCCAATCTAGCCTTCTTTTAAAAAAAAATTCCAATCTAGTCTTATTTGTATAAATTAGAAAAGAAAAGATAATTTAATATTATTAATTTGAGTTTATATGTTAATTAGGAGAGAGAATTTTTTTTTTCTTCCAACCCACTTTCTAAATAATTTAATAATTTTATTAATTTAAATTTTTTATTATTATTATTATTATTATTATTATTATTATTATTATTATTATTATTATTATTATTATTATTATTTTATTTAACTATACTATTGATATTATTAAATATTTGATAAAACTACACGCTCAAAAATAAAATTTGACATTACTAAAAATAAATATAATACAAAATAATATAATTGTATACTAGATATAAATAAATATAATAATAATAATATTATTATTACATACTCGATATGATTAAATATTTAACATGACTACGCACTGAATATAATATGAATATAAGTAAAAATAATACGACTATACATACTTACGTAATTAATTATTCGATATGACTATACACTTAACGTAACAGTTGATATAACTAAAAAATCAATATGATATTAAAATAATATGATCATATATTATATAAAAATAAAAGTGATATAACTATACAGTAAATATAGAGTGTCATGAAAAATAGAGAAGGAGAGAAAGAAAAAAATAATTTCTCTCTCCTAATTAACATATAAAGCCATATTAATAACATTAAATTACTTTTTTTTTCTAATTTATTCAAATGAGGCTAGATTGAGAATTTTTTAAAAAAGAAGGCTAGATTGGAAATATTTTTTTTAAATAAGGTTAGGTTAGGCATTAGTTCCAAAAGAAGAGGACGCCAACAGAGTTTTATTCTCACCAATGAGCGTAATTTGCTGATTTGAACCTATGCCAATAGTTGTGCAAACATCATACCCTACATATGACACAAGTTTAACTGTGAAAGACAAAATATGAAAGAGAACAACAATACACTGTGCTACACTTGTGAAAATGTAGATGTTACCTATGGGCATTTAGAGAAATATTGGAAAACTTCAGCAACCACAATATAAGTAAAAAGGAAAGCCTACCTCCTATGTTATTTGACACTAGCCCACTGCATTTTGTGCCGCAATGTAGCGGACCTCCACAGCTCTATTATGGCATCAAGAAATGAAAATTAGAGTAAATAACAGCGGACACTAGCCCGCTGCAAAGGAATATTAGAAGAAACAATAGATAATGGAAACAACAGAACCAAGAGATATCAGGAAACAAAGGAAAATCTGGCATGAAGCATCTTAGAGCTCTTTCAATTGAACATATCTTAGCCAGCAGTTAAAGTTATATAAGGTTGTTATATTGGCGCCCATATATCGTAAAAGCAAACAAAAACTAAAAACCAAGCATGATAACATGATGCAATCAGGAAGAAATGAGTAAAATATCGATAAATTGAAATGTCCTGGTGTAGCTAAGAGGACCAAAAAATAACTGCTCTGCTGGATCTCAGGAACATATTTTTCATTTCGATATGAAGAATTTCAATGCTTTATACAGGATACTTGTCGGCATCCTCAGGTTTCTCGTCCACATATAGCACAACTCACTAAACAAGAATGATTGAAGTTTACTGCATCTTTAACAGAAAGCATCTTAATCTTCAGCATAAATTGACAATTTTCTACATAATTTTCAGTGTTTTACATTAAGCTAGTAAGAAACTTAAATTTTTTAAGTTCAGTGTATAATCCTCTTCTGTGGACAACAAAAGATTCAGAAAAAAAAAAATCTCCTAACCAATTTCCGAATTAGAATTTTAAAATACTAATGAAAATTGTAAATTATCAAAATTCCAAAAAGCAGATACCTGACAACCGTAACAAGTTGGTGGGTCATGGTTAAATATCATCTGGTCGCACAGCTGTTTGCAAACAAATAAATAAGCCAATATCAACAATAAGAATACTATATAACAAAAATAGTTTAACTTGGACGAACACAACCCTTCTTCATCAGTCATAATACACAGATAATTCTTTCCTAAAACATCTGTACATAGGGGTGGCAATCCAGCTGAGCCAGCTCGTGTTCGGCTCGAAATGAGCTCGAGATCGAATCGCTCGTTTAGTAAACGAGCCGAATTTTTCAGCTCGTTTAATAAACGAGCCGAACACGAGCTGGGGTCAGCTCGCTCGTGTTCGGCTCGATAACGGCTCGAATATATATATATATATATATTACTATTTAGATTTTAAGCTATTAATTTTTTATAAATTTTATTTTTTAAATTTTTTTTTTAGTTTTACATCTAATAATAGAAATGAAAATCAAACTTGTTGTTCGCGAGTCAGCTCTTGTTCGGCTCGTTAATAAACGAGCCGAACACGAGCCGAATTTTCCAGCTCGATATTTAAACGAGCCAGCTCGTGTTCGGCTCGTGTTCGAACACGAGCCGACCCCAGCTCGCTCGTGTTCGGCTCGTTGACACCCCTATCTGTACACACACATTTGCTGGATAAAAGAGTGAGAGTGCAAAAAAGATCATACAGAAAAGTAACCTGACAAAGCCAACCTGGAACCAGAGAATTGAATCGTTAACTGCTACCTTGTAGAACCTGAAAAACAGCATTCCTATCATAATTAGACATGGAATTGGTCATGAAATAAAACCAATGTTTGCTAGTAAAAACTGAAAATATATGGTCCATACACACTAAATTGGAGGAAAAACATATAACAATAGTCATTTGGGCAAAGTTTTGTAATGCATGGTCAAATGCACATGTTTTGATGCTTTAGAGGGATCAAAAATATCCAAAAGTGCTTTAAAGCTTTCAATCATCCAGCGACGTAAAATGGTGGCGGGAAAGATGCTTCTCCAGTGACATTTCTCATCATAATCTCAACACTAAAGCACTTTGGGATCTTTTTGGATCCTTAAAGCATCAAAGCATTCCCAAATTAGGCCTTATACTTTACCATCACAAAGACAAGGTACAAAAGGAGGAAATCGCGTGATCTAGTTGAGGATTAGTACACTACTTCAATCAAAGAAGTATCCATTCCCAACCACGAATACAATAAACATTAAAACGGACTCGAAAAGGGGTGGAGGTGGGGGTGGGGGGAGGGAGTACCCATCCTCGCTGAGAACGCCATGGAGGTGCTTCGGCGTGGGAGAGGCCAAGGTGTAGTTGTAGAGAGTGTTTCGGTGGACGACGCTGAGCTCGCACGCTCCCCGCGCGAGGGCGAGGAGCGGCGCAAGCCACACAAGCGCGGCGACGAGGACGAGGACGAGGGCGCGGGCGCGGGCGCACAAGGGCGCGCGATGTCGCGTCGCCATTAGAGAGCAGGAGGAGGAGGAAGCGTCGGAGCGGAGCTCGGAGACGACGACAAACGGATGAAGAGAGCGAGGAAGGGAACTCTGTTAACACAGTATGCTTAGGGCAACCGTTGGATCGGATGATGGAGAAGAGGAGAGCCGTGTGATAAAATTACCAAAACGGATCTTGACCGTCGGATTGGTAACGCTGTGAGCTAGATATTCCGCACTTCCTCCAACTACTTCCAATAATGGGCCGGGCCTTAGTTGGGCCTTGCCTTAGTCCAGGCCTTTATATGTTTTACTCTTTGTCCAGGGGTCCAGAGTCGCGCAAAAGCCCAACTCAGGGCCTATTCGTGGGCCCACCCTCACATGCTTGGCACGTTATGCGTGCTAAAAATTAATTTCTATAGAAAATAGCCCCACATACAATAATAAATAAAAACTCCATGCTTTGTCACCGTATTAACATTTTCGGAGAACGAAAGCATTTCCCTTATTAGGAGTTAATCTGAGAGTCAATTCATATATACAAGTAAGAAGAGAGAGAGGTGAAACCATAAATGCAATCACAAATTTGAGAAACAAATACAAAAAAAAAGAGAGGTGAAATCGTAAATGAAATCACAAATTTGAGGTTCACTATCACAAAGTGTCTCCCGGAATTAACTCAAAAATGCTGCAATGCAGCATCTTGCAGTACAAAATCTAATCTAGAGCTCTCATCAGACACTAAATCCAATGATACAACCAAAATTTTTCCCTCCACCAAGTCAATAGTAACTGAAGCAAAGCAGATAAAGCCAAACAACCGCGCTCAAAATCATCGTCCTCGTCGCAACTAATGTCTCATGAATTGAAGTAGAGAAGGATGTGCGAAGTGCGATAACAAACAGGCAATCGCCCAAAGACGGATCGACAGTTGTTATCAATCCTAACCCACCAAAGTCGCAGCTCTCTTGACTCTGATAGCGCTGCTGATAATAGCTGTTGAATGCGTACGACACATTCGCGGGCCAACCTATGCCAAAACAAGAACCCCCAGGTGACAAAGCAGTGCAATCGGCATTAGAGCAAGCCTCGGAAGCACCGGCGGTAACATTTGATAAGTCCTTATCATTGTTATTATTCACCACACACCATTTAGGATAAAGATACTCCACATTATGAGCACTCTCTAGGCTCTTTGAACCTTGGCCCAAGTCGACATTGTACTTAGCTTGGCCGTCAAAGGTGAAGATTCCCCAATGCCTTTCGTAGTTACCGGCTGTTATACTACGCTGATCTTCGTCAAGAAGACCGAATAGATACGTCTCAGTAGGAAACCTTTTGGGCCGAAGTGGAGTTCCCGACTTGGTCTTCAAGTGGTCGATAAGGGCTTTGTTGAAGGTTTGGGCAACAGATGGTGTGGCATTTACAGCTCCATCTGTAGGCCATCCTATTCTCCCCACTATAACTTCCATTTCGCCGAACCCAACCTTCGAAAAAGACGAGATCAAAGAATCGATGCTCAAATCGAAAAAATTGCTGTAACTACTCTTCCCATCGGTAATTGGCCGAGACTTCTTCTGGAAGAGTAGATAGTCGAGGGAAAGGTTCTTATTCAGTTGAAGGGCCGAGAAAGGATTGACGTCGATCACAAAGGGGGAGCTGTAGTTGGCGAGGAAAGAGAGGAGATCGGTCATGGTCTTGTTGAGATCGGGCCTGAAGTGGCTCTTCGAAGGGAGATTAGATTCGGTTTGGATTACATCGAAGCTGCAAGGAACTACAACTTTGATCCTGTCGGCATTTGCGGCTGTCAACGCAAGCCGAATGTTCGTTGCTGCGCCAACTACATAAGGTTCAAACTGTTTCCCATAGCTAAGGAGGAACGGCTCGTCGCCGACAGCAACATACCTGTATATGGATTTCTTATGAATAGTCACAAAAGAGTGCAAATCTGAAATTTGTTATTGAATTATCAAAATGCAGGTGTAGTGACTGAAGCTTTATGCTTGATTAACAATATTTGTTTAGACGTTCAGTGATCACAGTTTGCCAAATTGTTTAGATCAAATTCCTAATGTAAAACTTCTAACATGTTGCATAACAGATCAAATTAGAATTTTGATTAGATTCCTTGAATAAATGCTATAAATTAGAAGAACCAATGTACTAAACAAAATAGTCTAATACTACAGATAAGCAAATGTCAAAAATACTGTAAAATATGTATCAAAATTCGATATTTAGGCCACATCAAATTCAGCATCCCAAACAAAAGCAAACCATAGTTTCCTTTGTTTACTCAACTATCCTTCATACAAACCCTACATCCCCAGAATCGATCACCACCAAAACCGACAAAAATTAGATCGTAAGAAACACGCCGAAGACGAGATCGAAAAAAACTCACTCGATCCCGAGGCGCGCACCGGGTCCACGGTCGGAGAGGTAGCGGGTGACGTTGTCGTGGACCCAGCTCGCCGCGGCCTTTTTGGAGGCGCCGAGGTCGCGGAGCATCTCGTTGGGGATCCCCACGGCGACGCCGATCCCGGAGCCGACGAGGCTCGCGAGAACGGCGGGGTCGGCGTCGGCGAGCTTCACGCGCGCCACGCCGTTGGGGCGGAGGAGTCCCGTCACCACCTTCGGCGCCGGGAGGGGCTGCGATGAGGCCCCGCCCCAGTTCACCCCCAATGCCGTGGAGAGCGGAAAGGAAACGACGACGACGACGAGGACGACGAAGACGAGGAGCAGAATCACGGGGCGGTGACCGCACCGCATCGCCATGATCGCCTCGCAGAGGAGCGAGGCGCTGCGGTAGTAGTAGTACACTGCTACTGCCACTGCCACTGCCACTGCCACTGCTCTTTTGTGAAGGGAAAGCGACATTTGCGTAGAGGTCCCCGAGATTCAAAAAGCTGTAATTCAGGACATTTATTTATTTATTTCGCAAAAATGTGAAATGGGCGAAGGGAGAGCGGTTCCTATTCAGACCAGGTTGCGCGGAATTAGTACGCCCGGATACGTGGCACTGTTCTATTGGTTGTACGAGAATGAGTCAGAGATTCACAAAATTTGGGCCGCTTATGGGCCTAGATTTGCGGCCCATTTGATTCTTTTCCTGTTGGGTATCCAGTTGTTGAGTACTTGTTGGTTCACTATGATTATGAGTTTTATTTGACAATAAAAATTAAAAATATTTTAAAATTATATCTTTTGCTTTAGAAAAAAAAAAAAAAAAACAATTTAATGAACTAAAACCACAATTGAACAAAAAAAAAAAACAAATTATACTTAAGTACCCTTACGCATATACAAATTTGAGAAAAATACGAGCAAAAAATAACATATACCCAGATGAATTGTTTTTTTTGCCAAGCTACTGCAGTGGTAGTTGCAGATCCACACGGCAAAAGCAATTCATCTGGTACGTGGTTTTTTATATATAGATTGGCGCATTCGCCATCACATTTTATGGGTGATTCGGAATAAATTTTGCGAATGCAGGTATTAGATAAAAATTCGTATGAAATAGAAATTTGGATCACAATGTGGTCCTTGCATTTACTACAGATAGTAACATGCAACACTGACATTTAAGGGAACCTCCCTTTTGTTGGAATAATAATGCAAACCAAGTTGAAATTTAATTTAAGATTTATTTGAATAGTTATAGTATTAGAGGAGATGGAGTTTAAATTAACTCCATTAAAATTTGAGTGTACGAGCCTACATTAATTAGTGTCCTAAATTTATGTATTTAATTGAGATAGAATTTAGCAGAAGTCACATGATATGTCGATGTATCGAGAGTGGGGGTGTGATGATGGGTCACTTGATGTGACCCGTAAAAAATATCGCCACCATTAAAATGGTGAAGGTGTATGATGTACACCCCTTCGGGATGTACAGGTAGCATTGCTCTTTTAGATATTAGGCCATCCAATCAGTACCTGAGCAAATGAGGCATGCATTCAATAATTTCATAATTTTAATTTTATTTTTATTTTTATTTGGATGTGACTTTGACATAATAATTTCATAGTCTAAACTTAGAATAATAATAAAGGACTGCTATCTGTACATCCCAAATGGGGTGTACATTCTGCACCCACGTTATTCTGGAGTGGGTATTTCTTCACTCGTCCCATCGATGGGACGAGTGAAATTCACTCCATCCCAGAATAGGATGGGTGTAAGATGTACATCATAATTGGGGTATATATTTAGCATTTTTCATAATAATTAGGGGAGTGTTTGATTTCTTAGAGAAGCCTCAAAAAAATATATTTTTTTAAAAAAATAATTATTTTTCATAGCTTTTATCTTCTTAATAAATAATTTTTAAAAATACTATTTTTATAAAATATTTTTTAAAAATAAAAAAAAAATATTTTTGCTAGTAACTATATTCTGGATTTTATTTTTGTTTGAAATCTAAACACACACCTCGGGGGAAAAGTACTTCTACTACTGCAAGCAATGATAAGGCCTCAAATAAAAAAAAAATAGAAAAAAAAAAAAGTATTAGGACATGATTTAGAGCACTTAATACAAGTTGATAAGGTTGAAAAAAAGAGAAGATTATTTTAATTTTTTATAAAGTTTTAGCAGACCTTCATCAGAAAAAATCCTGCAATAAATCATTTTCACTTCAGAAAAGGTCAAAAACTTCATCATATATCCTTATTATTGTTTATGAGTTATTCTCTAGAATCTCATCCATATATGTGGCACACAAAAAGACATATGAATTTTTTTTAGAATTAATTATTGGCTACAAAAATTATAAATTATAACTAAAGTATCTACACATTTATAAGTAATTCCAGAAACATTATGACTCTTGTAATGTTTCAAAAATGTACACTTTTGAGAATCTCATGGAACATGTAATGTGAGTTTTTTTAAAAAAAAATTTAAGAGAAAAAAAGATAGCAAATGATCTTTATTCTTTTTTTTTTCAAGAATAAACTTATCTAGAATTATTAAATAATTAAAATTTAAATTTAAAATTTCGAATACTAACTATTAAGTTAATAGTAAAGTTGGTGAACATGTACAGTGAGTTTAATTTAAAAATTTGAGACTTTATTAGATAACAACTAATAATCTGGATTAATATTTGTTGCCACATAGAGCAACTTAAAAGTCAAGTGGTAGGACTTGAATTTTTTGCAAAGCTCATAATATAAAATAAAGTAATGTTATCCCTATATATCTATATATAGTATTGATGTAAATATTATATTCTGATTTTTGTTCATAGTCCATATTAACACACTTGTCTTATTATATTTATTATTATTATATTGCTAATACAACTAAAATTTTAAAAAACATTCTAATCCTTGGATTTAAAAGATGTAAACAAAAAATTAGAGAAAAATAAAATATAATCAACAGTGCACTAGGTGCATGTATATAGAGTTTATTCGTGTACAGTAATTTTCAGTCGTAATTATTCAACTTCTTAGTTTATTTTATTGAAATTTCTCAGATTTTTACTAATCCTGACCAAAGTTAATAACAATTTTTTAAAACAAATTTAATACATCTCACACTAACTCCCCCTGTTATATTATTTACTTTTTTTTTTTAACTTCATAGCTATGCATCTAAATAGCTAAAGAAAAATAATTTTTACCAAAACTCTAATACATTCAAAAATGGATTAATTGCATACGATTTTCTGTAAACATATCGAATAGCAGATATATTCCTACAAAATTTAATTTTTCATATTTATTCCTTCAAAAGTCCAACGTTATTCATATATATCCCTCCGATTTATTATCATTAGTTTACTGTTTTTTTTTTAACAGATTATATATGAAATGACAGTTTTGTCATTTCAAAAATGTCTTTCCAAAAAATAATTCAAAAATATCTGAAAGGGTAAAAAAATAAATTTACCTTACTAACTAATCAAGATTAAGTATTTTACCTATGGTTAACTAAATTTTTCTAACATAGATAGACGGTAAGGATATATATGAATAACATTAGACTTTCAAAAGAATAAATATAAAAAGTTGAACTTTGTAGGAATATATCTGCTATTCGATATGTTTACTGAGAACCGCTCTTCAAAAATTTATTATAAATATATTATTGATGGTTAATATTTAAAATTTGGAAAAAAAAAAACAGATGCCAACACCCCCTCTCTCTCTCTCTCTCCAACAACAGCAGAAAAAAAAAAAAAAAAAAAAAAAAAAAAAAAAAAAAAATCCTTGGCGGACTCCTCTTCCTTGTTATGGAGGAGCCTCCTTCCATTTTTTAGGCTGTTTTTTCATGGTTTGATTCGCTAGAAGCGGCTAGAAGTATTCCAATGAGCAACGGATTTCCGGGTATCGCTCGGGTATCTCTGGTTACGTGGACTTCCAATTCATTCACGCGTACCCCAAACTTACCCACAACCACCCCATGCTTGTCCAAATTGTAAAAACAAAAAAATGATATTTAGAGAGAGTTATGTTGAAAATTACCTCTACTATGAATAAAATATAATAATTCCTGCTTTTACAATTTTGATCTATTTTTTTTTTACTTTTTAAAATCAAAATGAGTTACGAGGTAATTTACTATCATTCATCATCGCTTTATATTTACTCAATTAATATTTTCACAATAAAGTATAATAAAAGAATTAAATTCAAATTTATACGTCGAGTAATTATAAATATATTTATTTTTATAAAATTTTAACAAATAAAATTTAATTAAATTTAATTATTATATAGTAATTAAATTTAACTGACCAAAATATTAATATATTAATATTGAAATTAGCTTTTTAAGAACATTCCACTTTTTATCTTTCTCAACTGGGAGAGAAACAATTTTTTTTTTTTTTTGTTAGTAGCCACCCAAGCCCGGGCACAAGACTAATTTCCATTTTGGGTATCTCTTTGGTACGCTACTTGGTACGCTTGTCCTTATTTCACCCAATTTCCTAATAAAAAAACTGGAAAAAAAAAAAAAAAAAACTCTGTCTCAGTTACTAAAGTCACTCCTCTTTAACCTGCGACACCTCCCCCTCCCCCCGCTCCGAAGCTCTCATTCTCTCCAGCGCCATGCTCCTCAAATCCTCTTCCTCCGCTCTCTCCCTCCTCTCGCCTCCCTACGACAACTCCTCCTCCTCGTCCTCCGCCTCCGCCTCCGCCTCCGCCTCCGCCGTGGCGCTCGGCGGCGGCTGCGGCGGAGGCGAGTGGATCTCCGGTGGCCATGGCGACGGGGGGATCCACTCCGGTGGCCATGGCGACGGGGGGATCCCGCTCCAAAGCCATCACGGGAGTGGTGTTCGAGCCCTTCGAGGAGG
The DNA here is from genome assembly GCA_029204045.2 of Tillandsia leiboldiana. NCBI lineage: Eukaryota > Viridiplantae > Streptophyta > Magnoliopsida > Poales > Bromeliaceae > Tillandsia > Tillandsia leiboldiana. Next base: position 8,895,971 of record CM055081.1, read on the forward strand.
TGAAGCACGAGCTCGCCCGCGTCCCCACCGCCGCCGACAAGTCCCTCGCCCGTCACAAGTTCGCCGACGAGTGCGAGACCGCCATTAACGAGCAGATAAAGTTCGTCGCTCTCTCTCTCTTCCCCTCTCTTTCTCTATCTCTCTCTCATCTTTGTTTTCGGCGATTCGCCACCTTTTATTGTTTAATCTCGATGCGTTTTTGTTCGTATAGTATTTGTTTGTTATTTTAAGTAATCGTCGTTGGAATTTATTTCTATCCCTCTTTTTGTACGTTTTATTTCTAGTTTCTAAATCCATTTTCGTTTTGAGTATTCTCATTTTTGCTTAAATTTATCATCATTTTTTTTGCCTAATTGTGTAGTGAAAAGTTCTAGGGTTTTTCCTTTCAATTTCCTTCCAATTTTTTAGTAAATTTAGCATGCACTAACGACGGGTCCTCGATTACGATCTGAAACAGTATTGAATACAACGTTTCGTACGTGTATCACGCGATGTTCGCCTACTTCGATCGAGATAATGTTGCTCTTAAAGGCCTTGCCAAGTTAGTCCCCAACAAATTTAATTCATTAACAATTTTTTTTTCCTCCCCAATGTTCTCAACCTGGTGTCTACCATTTTTGTAGGTTCTTTAAGGAATCAAGCGAAGAAGAAAGAGAACATGCAGAAAAGTTTATGGAGTACCAGGTCTTTATCACTGATCACTAAAGATTTCTCTTTTTTCCCCTGTGAAATTTAAGATTCTGAGATTCTTAAGAGGTTGCATGTTGTGCGGTGTCACTTATAGAATAAGCGCGGAGGCAGAGTGAAACTCCAGTCTATTTTGATGCCGATCAGCGAATTCGATCATTCGGATAAAGGAGATGCATTATATGGTAACTTTCTGTTTCCTCTTCTATATTTGCGTCGCGCGTCTATTAACATATTCTTATAATTGTTGATCCGGGCTTTCGCTGGAAAAAAAAAAAAAACAATTTGTATTCACTTAGAAGATGGCATAAGGTGATTTTAGTTAGAACTTTGTGATAATATGATCTTTGTTTGACTTCATGTGATAGCGGTATCCTTTTCTTACAAATGCATCCAACTTCGCATGCTCGTATGTAGAGGATAACGCTACCGCATGACGCCAGACAGAAATTCACGTGAGAGGCGAACAAATTAATCCTCGTTGATACTGACGTGATTCTGAGAAGCGGACAATGTCTGTATTATGCAGATATTGTACTTTTTGACATTTCATAGAGTCCATAAAGGCTTCGAATCATCATACCTTCGTCCAAGAAATAGTACTCTAGATTGTACATGCATCAACAGGATATAATCTACTGTGTTAGATTACTAAGAGAATTTTACTCGACTCTTGGAGACTTAATGCCTTCATAGTTGTATATTATTTAGGGTGCATACAACATATATTATCTTGGAAAATTCACTGCTTCTATAAACTTGACGTAATCTCTTTTCTCTTTTATTAGCAATGGAGCTTGCCTTGTCTCTTGAGAAGTTGACGAATGAGAAGCTTCTGAATCTGCATGGTGTAAGATAGTTTGATTACGCAGGGGGTTTAAGTATTTCAATATTGTTGTTTAATAGCAAGTTAGCCGCTGAGTTTTTTCTCGTCTACTTTTTAATGTACAGGCGGCACAGAAATGCAAGGATATTCAGATGGCAGATTTTGTCGAGACTGAGTTCTTGGGGGAACAGGTGAGGACCCAGATGTTGGATTACTTGTTTCAATTTTTTTTTCCCTTTTTTAAATATACCCTGTTTCATGATTTTTGGTAACTGCTTATTAGACCTAACTAGCTCAATAAAATTATATCCTCATATGAATGAAATGCAATATAATTGAAATTAATCATGATCAGAAATGGCTAGTTCTACCTGCATACATCGCAATTATACCTCTAGAATAGATTGATAAACCACCAAAAAGCTATCTTTAATGCATTTCATTCTTCTCTTTATTGGATCAGAGGGACTCTAAAGAGGACTAAACTCTCTTTAGTTATATACCATGCTGTTCTCACTTTCACATTGTGTGGGGGTTTTTCCTTGGATCTGCATTGGACTCAATGCTCGCGTACTGTTTATCATAGTCTCTGCAGTAATTTCCTTTAATTTCTTCTATAACTAGGTTGAGGCTATAAAGAAAATCTCTGAGTATGTTGCTCAGCTGAGAAGGGTTGGCAAAGGACACGGTACGGAATAGCAAGATATTCTGACTTTTTACTTTCAAAACAATCTCCAAAATCTTTATGGCTGTCCTAATCTCTCTTTTCTCCTATTGAATTTTTTCAGGAGTTTGGCATTTTGATCAGATGCTTCTTCGCAAAGAAGCGGAGGTGGTTGTTGCATAAATTAGCAATGGATTTGACCTTTTTTTTCGCTGGTTCTAGATTTCTAATTGTTTAGGGTGCTTTACTTCCTTGGGTCTTCTCCTTTTTCTTTGTGCAGTGAAAAACCTGATACTGGTAAATGCAATAAAATGGATGTGTATTGTCGTGTGCCTTGCAGCCAATATAGTATTGTTTTTTGAACCATCTCTGTTGCTGAAGCCACCAGGTATATATCAAATGAAGTATTTTAGAGAACTGATGTGTTCACAAGTATCTTGTTTTCTTGGTTTTTTTTTTTTTTTTTCCCTGAAAGAAAATCAACATGTTGTTTTGAGAATACATATGTTGTCAATGAACTTAATGTGGAATTTAAGTAAAAAAAATTGTTGCAAAGCTATGATTTCTTTTCCCCCTCCATACGTTTGTCCTAGTGGTTATGTAAATCAAACTTTGTGTCTGGTGAAGCTTGTAATGAAATTGCCAAAATGTACATGGATTAGACATAAATTTAGAGGAAATAATAAAAGTTGCTCTACTTTTGCTTATGATTGATGGGTTCAAAAATTGCAAGAGATCAGTGTTATCAACATCCCATCTTAATTAGCTTTTAAACAATCCCTAAAACTATACCAAAAATCACTCAGAAAACTTTATTTTTATTACTGTTTTTTTTTTGGAAAATGCTATGTGTACACCCCTTTCGGGGTGTACATCATACACCCCACCCATCTAAGGGTGGGGGTGTGATGATGGGTCACTCGATGTGACCCGTAAAAAATATCGCCACCATTAAAATGGTGGAGGTGTATGATGTACACCCCTTCGGGGTGTACATGTAGCATTGCTCTTTTTTTTTTTTCTTGATGAAAGCCTGCAGGCAAGCATCGAAAAGACGAAAACATTATATCTTTGCGCAGTTCTTTGGAAACAGAAACATTTTTCAAGTGAGAAAAACAAATTTGAGCTCTAAATAAGATGATGTAGAAACTGGAATGATTCTCTAAAATAAACCTTAATTAGAGTGCGCAAAGAACTACAATATATATATATATGTATACTCCATTTGTTGTTCCTCATGACCATCATCTGGTATAGAGACTGAATGAAGGCCATCTCTTCTTGCAACTATACTAAATAGGGAGGCCTTGGGATGAGTGAATCATCTCCCACATCACCTGGATATCACTGTAACTGCTGCACTTCTCTATGTCCTCGTGTAACTTCACCAATCCATGCCTTTTCCCTGCAATCCCAATTCATATATTAAAACATTCATCTCTAAACTAGACAGAGAGAGAGAGAGAGAGAGAGAGAGAGAGAGAGAGAGAGAGAGAGAGAGAGAGAGAGAGATCATTATATCTAGTGTAAACAATTTAAACTAAAGTATGCAGGGTTGGTACCTGAACCAGAGCTATTTGGTCTCTAATTTAGCATTTACACATATCAATCCACAATTTTTTTTTACTGTAAATTACTAAGGCAGTGTTTGGTTGAGACAAAGAATGAGAATCACAAAATTGGTGGATAAATTATTCTTTAGGGAGTGACAGAAATTGCAAAATCCTAATTGATAAGCTCCCCTCACAACTAGTTAAGAGAACGATCGTAGTTTGCGTAAATTCTCAAACCAAATACCACCTAAATGGCCTATAGGATCTGATCGATCTTACGAACAAACTCAAGTGGCGATTCGTTGAACATAGCACATAAACAAACACTAACACATTACGCAATACCTCTACGAGATCTCCGCCGCATGCTCGACGACACACGTAACAAAACGCGCCGTGTTGGGACGAGGAAACCTTCTTTGAGCAACCATAGAAGCCTCTCCATTTCATCAACTAATCTCCCCTCTTTCCCTAAGTTTCTCCACCTCTTCCTCTTCTCTTATATATGCTCTTTTAAGTACATAACAACATAACACATACATTATATGGTCCAAACACATATATATTATAACGTTCCTAACTTTGGGAATATTACGTATATGGAAAGCATGCGAAATGCAAAAGAACAAAAGCAAGTGAGGTTGCAAAAAGAATGAGACACTGAGAGCGACGCAGCGCTCAAAGATGCGTATTTTATTAATCACATCAAATAATTAATAAGCAGTTTTTATTTATTAAATAAATAGAGTGTATATTATATATTTGTTTATTACCACTGCTTCGTTAAATTTTTACTGTGCCCTTTAAAATTCCAATGATGATGCAGTTGCTTTCAACATGGAGGGGTGTCTTTAATTCTTTATATCCTCTGTGCTATTGACCAATCGATTAAAGCTTTTCTTTCCTTTTTTATTTGTTGGATGCATCTCATACAAGAGGAAGAAAAAGAAGAGCAAAACAAGCACTAGCTAGAGATTTAGCATAAAAAGAATATCTTATCATTAAGTTTGTAGGCTTTTTTATTATTATTATTTTAATATTGTTACTTTTTATTAAATATATACTTGGTTAGCTTGCAATGCACTGATCAAATAATTAAATTTATTTATTTTTTATAAAAAATTAATATCAACTGAGAATTTAAGGTTGTATTTGGTTCGGATATAAATTAGAATTATCTATTTCAGAAATATATATAAGTTCATGAATAAGCAGAAATTAATATAATTTTATATTTGAATGAGTATTAGAATTATACCAGATATAAAAAAAAATTATGTTTGGTTTGATAAAATAGATCCCTCCTTTTTAACTAAGTATCTAAATTTAAAACTGAGAAATAAATTTCACTTTTAAAGAACACAAATTTCCATCTTTATATAATTATTATATCCACCCTAAATAAAAACAAACACAAAGCTCCAGCGGGCCCTTCTCTATTTAATAAAAAATAAATAAAAACAAAAAATATATGTTATAGAAAAAATTAAAAATAATGGAGGACTCGTCAGCTACCATTCAAACTTGCTTTTTATAAGATAATAATAATAATAATAATAATAATAATAATAATAATAATAATAATAAAGTTTACATTTTGATCGATTATGTCACTAGTTTTAAGAGTTGGTTACGTGGCGCTTGTGTATATGGACACAACGGAATCCACTGATGAGTCAAAGCAAAATCTAGGGCACAAGTAGACAGAATTAGGCGCGCGTGGGCCCCAACGGTCAAAATGGTTGTTGGACCCACTTCCAACTTCCACATGGATGGGTAATTCGTTTAGATTAGGATCCATTTGGCCCAATTAAAATTCAGGTCCCAAGTTCTTTGAATTAATAAGTTACTTAGCATGATATCAAAACAGAAGATATTGAATTCAATTTATTAATTTATAATTTGTTCTACATTTTATGAAACTCTCGGCATAAATTTATCGATAACGGGTATGAAAATTCGAACTCATAACCTCATGAAACTAAAAGGACTTGGAGTTGACCCTAATATATGTTATATACAACAACCACGAGTAAGAGGTCCTAATTTAGCCTAACCAAAGTAGTCCTGTGCTTGGGTTCGTGCCAAACTATGGACCAAATTAAATTGGGCTCAGGAAGAGCAAAAACCTGCTAATAATATATGTCTCTATTATATATATATATATATATATATATATATATATATATATATATATATATATATATATATATATAGAGTTGGGCTGGAATGCTATTGATAGCATCAGTCCAACTTTGCCATCCATTTTGTAGCCATTGGATCGCATTGAGATTCGTGGAAGCTCTTTAATGAAAAAAAGAGAAAAGAAAAAGTAAAAAGTAAAAAGCTTTTCTTTTTAATTAAAGAATTTGTACGAATCTCAATGCAATCCAATGATTATAAAAATGGGTTGCAAAATTAGGCTGGTGCTATCAATAGCATTCCAGCACAACTCTCTCTCTCTCTCTCTCTCTATATATATATATATATAGAGTTGGGCTGGAATGCTATTGATAGCACCAACCCAACTTTGCCACCCATTTTTAGCCTTTAGATCGCATTGAGATTTGTGCATGCTCTTTAATGAAAAAAAGAAAAAAGAAAAAGTAAAAAGAAAAAGTAAAAAGTAAAAAGCTTTTCTTTTTCATTAAAGAGCATGCACAAATTTCAATACGATCTAAAGGCTAAAAAATGGGTGACAAAGTTGGGTTGGTGCTATCAATAGCATTCCAGCCCAACTCTATATATATATATATATATATATATATATATATATATATATATATATATATATATATATATATATATATATATATATATATATATATATATATATATATATATATATATTACGGCAATTGTGTCGTGAAAATTCCATGACAAACTCGTGAAAATGACTCGCCAAAAAAGCAATATTTTAGGAAGATACTAATTAAGCTTAAACTAAACAATTAATCCACTCGAATTTGAATGGGTATTAAATCACCTGCATGCATCAGTGATGCCTCCTTTGTATACAGTAATTTCCCAATTTGAGGGGGTATATATATATATATATATATAGTTTGAGCCAAAAATAAGTTTCAAAATATCAAATTATTTTCTGGCATTAAATAAATGCCAAAAAATATTTCTCCAGTGACGACAATAATCATGACATGATCATTAGATAAATGAGGGGGAATCCCACACTTTTCTTGCCTCCATATTTTTAAATTAAATTGTTAAATGTTAAAACCCCATCTTCACCATCCCTTCTCTCTCTCTCTTTTGGAAGTTATATATTTTCTCTATAAAGTGGAGTTTTCATCTAAGTAAAGAAGGTTTATGTCACCAGGTGAGATCAACTATGGGGAGACCTCCATGTTGTGACAAAGCCAATGTAAAGAAGGGTCCATGGACAGCAGAGGAAGATGCAAAGTTATTGGCCTACACCTCTACACATGGGACAGGGAATTGGACATCTGTTCCCCTAAAAGCAGGTCCTATAAACACATTTTGAGGGCCCAATTTGTTGTTTATAACACTGAAATGTAGCTAAGTACTCGCTTTTCTCTCTCATATTTTGTTTGCTGCAAAGTGGTGCTGCAGGATTGAAAAGATGCGGAAAGAGCTGCAGACTGCGATACACGAATTATCTGAGGCCCAATCTGAGGCACGAGGGCTTCACGCCTGAAGAAGAAGAGCACATTATCACTTTGCACGCCATGATCGGAAGCAGGTACTGTATTTTGTCTTTGTTCCTCTTGTAAAATTGTTCTGCGTTCATCGATCGTGCTCAACATATTTGACAAAATTAGCCCTTAATTGTAAATTCTGTTAGATTCGTATGCAAATTAATGCGAAATAATCTAAGAAACACATGTAAATTATTAGATAATCGTTCATCTATTTGAAAACATTATAAACGCTTACCGGAATTCATGCCTGATGAAACGCGTTCTCAGATTTTATCGTTCCTCAAACACCGACAATAAAATCGCCTGGATTGAATGCTTCTAAGTCTAGATTCGTCGTTTAATTAATTTTGCTCTGAATGGACAGGGCAAATTGACGGCAGGAATCCGACTCGGGACCACAATCCCTTTATATTCTTTATATACTATGTTTAATTAGAGTCTCATAAATCATAATTAGATTTGTATTGGATTTCTACACATTAATAATCCATACCTAATAGATATTTTCAGAGCCCATATTAGATCACTTAATAACCTATTAAATTAGATAGCACATAATATAATTGTAAATTTATATGTTAGCCCATATATAAAAAAAATTAAATCCAACAAATTCAGCTTGCATTTTGAATAGAATTTAGTAGTGCAAAACATGCAATATTTTTCTTTTCTTCTTTCTCAGCTGCAGGAATTTGCGGCTAGGGGCGGAAATGTAACTAATTTGCTGATAGTCCAGAACTTCTCTATATAGAAAATTGTATTGATGATAGATTGAAGATTCTACAAAAATATTTACATGCATTTGTTTTAGCTTTATTTCTCTGCACATAAGAAACTGCATTTAGGTGTCATCATCTTACATCAAATCTTGGTGTCTTTGTCTCAGAGTGAGAATACGAATTATTCATGCATGTCATCTTCTCAATCGAAAGCAGCAGCATTCTACTGTCCACCATTTGGTTGGCATAATATTGTACTGCAAAAACTGGAATCTTGCAATGCAACATGTCATGATGGTGGGAATATCAAATAGATGAGCTTATGTCATAACAAACTAAACTAACCGTGACATACACATTTGCATGCAGAGAGAGAGAGAGAGAGAGAGAGAGGTAAAAAAATTTTAAAAAAAATATTGTACCAATAATCCATTTTAACTAAAAATTGTATTATGCACTAAACAATTATCGAATGTTACTATTATTTGACACAAAAGAAAAACATATTATATATACGTTGCTCCTGTTCAGATGGTCCACCATAGCGAACCAACTCCCGGGCCGAACCGACAACGACGTCAAGAACTACTGGAACACCAAGCTGAGCAAAAAGCTGCGGCAAAGCGGGATCGACCCCATCACGCACCGCCCGATCTCCGAGGTCATGCACACCATCGACAAGCTCTCCGACCGCCCTGCTCCGCCGTCCTCCTCGTACTCATTCTCCTCTGGCAAAAGCCGACCGAATTACCCCTCCTACGACCACGATCGCATCAGCTGCTTCAAACGCGATCTCAAGAACATGTTCCTATCGAACCACCCCGCCCCGTGGCCGCCGGAGAGTAGCATCCCGCCCTCGGATACGGCACCGATCACAATGCAACCATCTGCAACGTTACCCCAAGTAGCCACTGAGGCAAAATGGAGTGACTTTCTTATAGAGAGTGTGAGAGTTGACCACCACGATGGTCAACTTTCTAATTACGGTGCTTCTTCCTCTACTTGTACTATCCCGGCACCAAATTGCAGTAGTATCCACATGGATGGGTTAAAGAGAGAAATTGGATCGATCAATACTGAAGAGTACGGCTTAATTAGTGAGGTCAATATGTTTGAGGAGGTGCACTACGTACAAGGAGGTTCGAGCGAGGGTTCGAGCTCGTTCATAGATGCAATGTTGGCTCGGGACAGGGAAATGGGATCGGACCAGTTCCCGGAACTTCTTTTTGATGCTTATAATTCATACTAGAATAATTTGAAATGCTATGGAAATTAAGTAATTATTAGAACCATATATATAGTTCTAATATATATAGCTTTTTCCACACACACACACACACACACACACACACACACACACACACACACATATATATATATATATATATATATATATATATATATATATATATATATATAGTAATGCTAATTAAGTTTTTTTTATGTTGCAATATGAATTGTTTTATGAATGTATGGATATATCGCACAACTTTTATAAGATGCTGAAATAGGTTGACAAGCATATAGAGGCTTCCAAAAGAAATTTTTTCTGGGCTAGAACCACACGTATCAGGGTGGAGACGACTAGTTGTCTGGAAAAGCATCCGTAAGAGTAAGGAGGAAGGAGGCCTGGGTATTCTGAACTTGAGATTAATAAACGATGCTCTTTTTTGCAAGTGGTGGTGGAGGTTTTTCACATCACCAGAGCTCCAGTGGACTAAGCCGATCAGAGTACTATACTACTCTAAGAGAAAACCACTGTGGAAGAAAAATTTGTTTAGACCATTCTCACAATGGTGGAAGAATGTTATCAATATCAAAGAGATCTTTAAAGAAGGGGTCTCCTACCATATGGGTTGTGGGAATGTGATTAATTTTTGGATCGATAGATGGTGCAGAGAGGCGGCCTTTCAAATCCTCTTCCCCGAGATGTTTTGCGGGGTAGAGCGAAAGCTGATCAGAATCAGTGCGTGCTTTGATCGCAACAGATGGAGGTGGGAAAAAATACTTACAGTTACGGGTGCGGGGAGGCAGAGGTATAGGGAGCAAGTGCGGAAATTGAAGAATTTAGTGAGAGGTGTCACACCGGGCCACGGAAACGACGGTGTGGTGTGGAGATGGAATGAGAAAGGGATATTCACCATTAAGTCTACTTACACGGTTCTCTGTGATGTGGGGCTTCGAGATCTCACCGTCTTATCCATTTTGAGGTTGTGCATGCCGTTCAAAGTTAAGATTTTTATCTAACTCGTCTTGAAAAATCGGCTCCTTACGGCTGACAATCTTCAGAATAGAGGATAGTCGGAAAACTCTCTATGTATGCTTAATTTGTGGAGTCAAGGACGAGACGGTCGACCATCTGCTCACAAGGTGTGTGTACACACGGTTCATGCTAGGGATGGGTGCCGGGTTCGCCAGGATCAATGAGTTCGGAGCTGAGGAGCTTGGGGTTGGGGTCTGACGCGCTTGGAAATATCGGACTAGAGGGGAGGCACTGTTGGAGAAGGACAGACACCTAATCTATCTGGCTATAAAATGGTGGGTGTTCTGAAAAATCAGAAACAAACTTATTTTTAAACAAACAAATATTAACCCAATCGCCGCCGTAAGATGGATTCGTAGCGAACTGTTGCTGCGGACGGAGGATACAGGCTCTTCTTCTTCTTCTTCTTCTTCTTCTTCCTATTATTATTATTATTATTATTATTATTATCATGTCTTTTTTGAGACCTATTTGTCTCACCCATATTGTTTAGTTCACTATCCTTATAAAAAAAGCGGATAACGTGCTATTTTTATCTAAAAAAAAAAAAAAACTTTTATAACCTTATTTGGATTGAAAGAGATAGTTAAATAGTGGTTAAGTTAATGAAATAACCATTTCATTTTCAACTATATATCACTTGTAAATAATAAATAATATTTTATTATTATGGATTTTGGGATTATTTGAAAATCCAAATAATATGTTCTCAATAGACAGCGCTTTTATAAATAAAACTATTTATTAGAGTTATGGATAAAATGGCAATCTTCGCTCTCATGTAAACACGTGGCCATCTTAGCATCCGCACCTTCTCAAATTCGACCAGGTTCGATGAATCTTACTTACTAATAATACCACCCCTTTATTACCCTCGCTCATTTTGATTAACCCCGAGCTCCGATCCTCGTCTCCGAGCTCCAATGGCGTAATAGGGGACCGAGACCCCTCCCCTCCTCCCCGAAACCCTAGTCCCCAAATCGAAACCCTCCTCAAATGGCGCCCTACCGCCCCCGCATCGTCGTCGTCGTCGTCTTGTGCCTACTCTTCGCTCTCTCCTTTGGTTCGTCTTCTTCTTCGTCCTCGGCTTCGGCATCGAAGGTGACTTTGGGTCTCTATTACGAGTCTCTGTGCCCCTACTCCGCCAATTTCATCGTGAACTACCTCGCGAAGATCTTTAATAATGGCCTAATCGAGGTCGTCGATGTCGATCTCGTTCCCTATGGCAACGCTAGGGTTCGATCCAATGATACCATCAGTTGCCAGGTTCTTCTCCTTCCCTTCTGCTTCAATTTGCTCCTCTTGTTCTGATAATCTTTGATATGAGCACCAATTTATGTGTAGAGAGTAAATTGTTCGTGTCGTAGTATAATTCCCGTGATTTTTTGGATTGCGAGGCAAATTCGTAACGGTTGGGAGTTGAATACGTTCTTGTTCTTCGATAGATTTGAACTGTTCGATGTTATGTAAGCAGATCAGATAATGGATAGAGTTGATGAGAATTTACTGTGTCCGAACCTGACCAAGGCCTGGATTTTGGAAAGTATATTGTTCTTTGCTACTGAGAACACCAAATTGAATGAAATTGAAATGAGATAATTAATTTTTTTATAGAATCTGTATACCACGTCTTCCATTTCGCTTTGGTGAACTCTTTTCATCTGGCACTTTGGGGAGGCATACTTCTTACATCTTAAAGTGAACAAACCTTGAAATAGCTAATTTTATCTTTTATTTGCAGCATGGCCCGTATGAGTGCTTGCTGAACACTATCGAAGCTTGCGCAATCGATGCTTGGCCAGATTTGGTAAGTATATCTTTAAAGTTGCTTAACATGCATTCTGGGTGCTTATATAGAAGGGTAATCAATTCAAAACATCGAATTTGAAGTACTCGCATTGCTGACAGCATATCCAGTTCGTCTGTTCTTTCTATCTGCTAAAGTTTAAAAAAATGGAAAAAGCGAGAGCATAAGAATCCTACTAATGCTTGGTTCACTAATTGCAAGATGATGCTGTCTTTTCCCCGCTACTAAAGAAATCATTTATGTAACCTGAACCTGAGAGCCCATAGTGCAGACCTTAAGTCTCAACCAATTTCATGGATTGGGTATGCATGCCTTGTCAATCAGCACAATAGTGGTGAAAAAACTATATGGCTTTTGCGATTTGATTTCTATTTGACGTGTCTCGTGTTCAAAAGGCTAAATTGACTTCAGCCTCTTTCTTACTTGATGCCTTCATTTGTAGCTTATAGTAGCTGCAAGTCTATAAGATTGTACTCCTCAATAACTTTGATAATTTGGATATGGTATATTGCAGGATGTGCATTTCAGTTTTATTTATTGTGTTGAGAGTTTGGTTGTCGAGCATAACTACCGTGAGTGGGAGTCGTGCTTCTCAAAAACAGGACTGGATTCAAAGGCTGTTACAGATTGCTATGAGAACGGATACGGACAAAAGGTATCTTCCCGCACTTTTTTTTTTCTGCTCTGTAACGTTTGTTTCAAAATACCTTTTTTTATAGATTGTTAGTGTTCTTATGTCTGGTATGGAGATTAATTTATTTCATAAGGATCGGCCAATTCTGGCATGACAAGCAAACAAACAGCTAGTTTAGGATAGCAATATTTTCTAATGCGATAATTCCGAAAAGCAACGATGTATGCTTTCTTTTTCTAAAGTCGCACAATGGTAATGTTGATGTATTAGCTCGCTCTTGTTTTCTTTATTCTAAAATGGTTTTAAATGAGATCTTATGATAACTCAGAGCATATCACTTTGTAAGTGATATGAATGATTTGGTTAATCATGTATTGGGCGAGTCATAATGCATTTTGGTCTTTGTTTAGAAATATAGTCATCTTAAATATGTATCTTGAATGCCTAGCATTGGAAGTATGTGTTGTCATTTGACTTGGATTTTCTTTTTATTTCCTCCAGCTTGAGCTTGAGTACGCCGAGCAAACAGATTCTCTTCAGCCTCCACATAGATATGTGCCTTGGGTGGTAGTTGATGGGCAGCCACTCTATGAGGTGAGATTTTTAGCTTGGCAACTTCGTAGTGTTATTTTTTGCGATCTCCTTTTCTTATTCCCATATGGCATCAAATTGTCCCAACATCTATATTATGTTCTGCTTTTCAGCTTATATTCTTATATTGTTTCTTGAGCTGGTGTAAAATATTACGAAATCAGTTCTAAAACATAGCAGGTTCATATTTGATAACAAATTCTGCATGCTGATAAAGCTCTGATGCACCCAGGATTATGAAAATTTCGAATCTTTCATATGCGAAGCTTACAAAGGTGTATCCCCAAATGCCTGCAAAGAACTCTCGAAGACCACCAAGGATGTTAAAGCAAGTGATCGTGTATGTCACCGCGAGAACACGATCAACCTCTCGACAACTAAAGGAGACGAGGAAATGAAGATAAAGATGGTGATTTAGACTTCTGCATATTGCCAGTTATCTTCCGAGAATTTGCTAAACATTTGGCTCTCTCATTGACCGAGACAAAGGTTTTCTTTTACTTGTGAAGCGTATAATTCTGGGCTTGTTATACAGCTGCTGGATCTGTTCTACCTACCTGGAGCATCCAACTCTATCAGTTTTATTTTTGGCACTTGATCTTTACATGTAAGTAAAGAACTGATATAGTCTGCTTGTACTAGTTCCTCGTGAACTGCCATTGCCAACCATGAACCCGAACCAAGAGAAAGACGAAAATGTGTGAAGCAATTCAGGGTAGAAACGAAGCAGTACTTCTCTGACGACATGAGGTAGGAGACAGCAAGAAAAGTCCATCCGAATAAAATAGGCAAATGAAGAAATAGTCTACGTGCCGCACAATCTGAGGAAGTTCTCAAACTCAAACTTCCAACATATATTAGCAAACAAATATAAGAGAAGAAGAAAATAAAGTAAAGAGTTTTTACCTTCTTAAATAAACTTTCAAATCCTGTAGCCTTTGTTTCTTCGCTACATATTATTATTATAAATTGATTGATTGTAGTAATAAATTGATCGTACATTACTACAACCTCAAAATATCATACTAACGTTACAGTTGAACAAGAAACCAATAACGAATATTCATGAAAAGCGTACGTTAGCATTTGAACTAATCGTAAGTACGACCTTTCTGCAGTTGGTCGTTCGGAAGGATGTGAGCAAACAACTTATAATACCCATCAGGAGATTTCCCGCTTGACATAATATTTGTTAGTTGTGTAAGGCCACCTTGTTGTTAATTTATCATGGTTAGAAAACCCTGCTAGTGCACCTTCTAAGCAGTATCCATGGCCCGATCAATCATCTAAAGTTGTTTTTCTCCACAAGCTTCTTATTGATTGCTTTTTTGTAGACTAAAAACATATGTACCACGACAAGACCATCACAAGCAACCAAACACCAAATTAACACTTCTCCATCCACGCTTATTCAGTCCCACGATGTCACGGATAATGCCACGAAGAGATCATTGGATGTCCCGTGAATGTACATCCGATGTGTCTCGATTTCTCCAGCAGTGGCTACTGGATTAATGCTTCCGTAATGAGCATGGCTTACTCTGTCATTGACCGAATATATAATCTCCCTTGAGATTGGTTCGTGGCCATTCAGAAGATTCCCCATGCTCAGAACTTTCCTCCATGACTGGTTAGCATTAGGCGGAGGAAATAGATTTGCCACAGCGTCTCTTTCACTCATCCTCACTGGTTGCCTGCTATTGAACTCCTGTAAACTTAGTTTCATCAAATTTCACACTTTTTTACACTACAAGTTGAGCAATTATATGCATGTATCATGTGCTCGCCTCTAATCGAAATAATCGAGGACATATTCCCAAAAAGTGAATACTGCAAGAAAATGCACATCAATGTACCTTGTCATAGCAAATGCTTGTCAAACTGGTGCCCATCTTTGGAAGATAGAAAGTGAAATAGTCATTGAAAATTGCTTCAGAAAGACGCGGTGCATCCACTAGCTTCCGGTGGATTGAAGCAGCTAGAAACAGTAGCTTCTCAATGCGCTCAAAAACAAGACAAAGCTGTCTCAAGTCTCCAGTCAACTCAGACACGTCAGAAAGCTGTTTCCCTGTTTAGGAAAGGTCTGTCAGCTCTTGATTGTGAGGAAGAAAAAGACAGATTAGGAGTATTCCGCAAATTCTGAATACCATAGTTAATCATAAGCTAGAATAGACGTCCATATGCGATGCCCGTTGTAGCAAACAAGAAAAAAAAATATGCAGGGAAACTCCAAAAAAAATAATCTACAAAAAAAAACCCATCTAAACTCTTTTTAAAAGAGAAAAGATACCTTGTACAGACTTCAAAGTAGATGCTACTGTAAGATATAGCTGATCCATTTTTGTTCTCATTTGCTTGAAATCACCATATGTGGTCTGGCTGAGTGTGTCAGCTGATGCTCTGAAGGCAGTGCACAACATTTGCTCAAGCAGCTGGTGGGGCCTCAAAGTTTCAAGGTAATGGAGTATCTACAAAAAACATGGAAACTCACATCAGGTGGCCTATTGGAATGTCTGCTGATGTAAACCTACAGAAATTTTATACAAGATAACTCATTGAAAGAAAAATGATCCAGTTTTCTGAAAAAACTACAGTTTTCCTCACACAAATTGTTTCTGGTTCAGATATATATCCAACAATAAAACGTGATGTATTTAAGGCAAAATAAAATCAGAAACCAAGCCAGAGGCTTAAAAAAAATTACCTTTTCCCCTTCTCGAACAGGGTCAAGTAGAGACTTCTGCTCAGAGACAGGCAAAGGAGGAGCCTCATTCCATATCTTCCTCCACCTATTCCCATATTCAGACATTCTCTGTGAGAGTTTTCCTCGAGGCGGCCAATCTGAAATCTTTACAGATTTGTACTCTGTTTCATCAGTCTCCCAGTCACCAGGTGAATGCCATCGGATAAAATCTTCAAAGACAGCATCCTGATTTGCAGCTTTGAAGGCTGACATGTCTGAGCAATATTGCAAAAGCCATAGTTTGCAGGCTATTTAGTAATGTTATTATTTTGTATCATATCAGAAAGCAAAGAAATAAATGGACCTTTTTACGTTATCTTACCCTAAAACATTTTATCCATGTTTTTTCTCAGGATGATTATAAGTTCAACATAAGAAAGATTAATGTCTTATTCATAATTAGAGAATAATTATTTGATTCAAATTCATGTTATTATGGTTGTTCTCTAAGAACTTGACATGACCATTTATTAAGCCATTTTGGCTGATCTTACCCGAGGATAAGATGTCCCTTTCCAGCTGACCAGAGAAGCCCTGCAACAAATCAAAGAAAAGGTATAATATCATCCAATAAATTTGTAGCTAAAACTTGACATTGCATGATAATAACTAGCAAGCTAAAAAAAAAAGCAACATAAGAAAACGCTGACACAGACTTGCACATAAAAGAACTTAATTGTGGAAAAAAGAAGAAGATAAGGAACTTACAGCTTCATCACCCAAAGCTTCAACTGCGTGAAGCCTTTCTTCATGCATGTCTTCTGTCATTAATGGTGGATCCTACAGGTTTTAGAATGGATAAGGCTCCTTAACACACTGGGAGGTTATATACTAGTGTAACAAGAAAGTTTCAAATAAAGAAAAAAAAAACAAAATGCTGACATAAACCTGGGTATATGGGGCATGCATCTCCTGTAATGAACGCAGGAGCATCATTGATGGCACAACACCAGCTGATCCTCTATGTTCTCTATGCTTTGATTGCCGGTCTGAAGATGGCACTGCATATTTAGCATCTTTACTCAAGTCCATCATAGTTTCTTCCAGATTAGGATGTCCATCCGATCTCAAAGAACTGCAGTTTATAAAATAATTTAGGATCCATCCTGTAAAGAGAAGAGCATAGAGTGTGGGATATAGTTGGCAGGCCTATGGAGATAGCCCATCTTAACCATTTACTTAAGTCAAATAGGAAGAAATGTAGATAGGAAAAAAGAAAGAGTATGAAGTTTAAGACAAAAATTGAACTCCATTGAATCTTCGCATATAATGTCGTCATTACAATTAATCAAGCTAGGGGGAGGCTGACAAAAGAAAGTTATCGACATAATGCATTATAACTATTTAAGAGTATACTAAGTTTCATTTCTTCTATCCTGAAAATGGTCAAATACTCTTTTTAACTGTTCAGCTCACCTGTCAATTTTATCATCCAGAGGCTCAGTATGTAGGCCAGCTTCTAAACCTGCCTGTATTTAAACTGACAGAATAAATCTCTGTTGTTGATGTATAAAATATGGAAACATCAATTGACAAAAGATGAACGGCACCTTACTACTACTGGGCTTCTGATATTTATTTTCAGAGTTATCAACAATATCATGATTCCGTGATTTCTTCCTCTCTATGCACACTGCCAGCTTATAAAGATCCAAAAAGAAAACAGAAAGTCATCAAGAATGAATAGGCTGATCTAAGTCAAAAAGTATAAAGAAGTTGAGGGGGCAAAAAATTGAGGGGGAAACGGAAGCTCAGCTAAACACATAAACATCAGAAAGTTGTAAATACCATCTGCAATTTTTGATGTACTAGGCAGGCAGAAAGATCAATGCTAGAAACATTTGATGACATTCTTGGTAATGGTTCCGACTCCTCCCAGCACCACCGAACTTCACGTACAAATTCGATCCAGAGAACAGCTATTGCTGTTTATCATATAAATAAATCAACAAAGCAGCAAAGTTTTATTCACAATAACAATCATTATAAACACCAATTCAGATAAATATTAACTGTTGGATACACGAACCGCGTATGTTGCAGTTGCCAAACCACAGTGCATGCAAACAAAACTGTGCAAAAAGGGATTCCAGGGGTGCGCCTTTGATACCACGAGAATATCTATTTTCAACATCCACATGACTTGAACTCTGAATTTCTAAGAATCAACAAAAAATTGCAATACACTGTTTAGAGGTTTTGCTAGTAGGGCAATAGAGAAAACAGGTGCTTAAATGACATGAAAAGTATTTTTTAACAGCTGCATGCTGACATGCAGGTCCAAATCAACATCTTTACAACATTGGCCATTCCAGATTAGGAGAGTAGCTAGAAAGGTTTAGGGAAATACCATCATGGAAAAGTTCTTTAAGAACACGGTCAATAACTGTTGGTGGGGGCACAGCTGTTGCAGACTTCGAATTATCAGAAGCAGGGTTTTCAGCTGTCTAACATAAAGGGAAAAAATTAGGAAGATAATAACATATTACAAACTCATACTGCGGCAAAATCAAGGAAAAGAACTGAGATGGGAATTTCCAAACCTGCCACAAAGTCTTCCAGAAATTGGGCATCAAAGGACAACTCCAATGCACTTACTAGAAGAAGTAGTTGAGAGGCAAATCCAACAAACTTTCCTACAGAATCATCAACCCTATAATGAAAACGAAAAAGTTAATCAAGAAATGTTTCCAACAAGCATAGACACACCATCTTCTTATGGTTAAACATAACAGATAACATTAGGCAACAGATAGGGCTTAAATATTTATATAATTTTAGGAGATTTATATCAGTAATTTCCCCATAAATTAGAAAACCAATAAACCAATTAATGTACTCAATTCTTACATTGTTGGAGACACAATGGGATAAAGAAGCCATTTCTCAGCATCAAATGATGAAGCATTTTCCAATTCTGCCATCTCAAGAGACCCTTCAAACATCTTGCTCGACCAAATGGCAATCAATTCGAAACCTGAAATAAACAAAAGTAACCAAAACAATAATGGCACAGCTATTCCAAGTTACCAAAACAGAAATTTGTTACTAGGTTAGTTCATATTTCATAAAAACTAATATATCATAAAAGCTATTTTCAAAATTTGATGGTTTCAAATGTAACTTGAATAGAAAATTGAAGTTTTGATATAACAAAATAGTTACATGAGTACAAGTACACGCCCATTGGTACTAGTCATGATATTTACGTGAGATTTCCTTTTCTAACACTGCTTTTAATATCTATTTAAGCAAGAGCCCAAGTATTCACACAGATTCAAAATGCTCAGGTTTCACAGAGAGAACTACCTTTGACAGGATCCTCAGCAGAATACCACTCTGTCCATGGGCAATCATCATCCCACTGTGTTTTGATGCGAGTATATCTATCTGTTTCTCCTTCTGATTCTCCAACCTCTGGTTCTGAACTGTCCACTTCATCATCATGATCATATGGAGGTGTTCTGTAGGTAAGCTTCATTGCGAAGTGTACCTTGATGTAGCTTGCCATTAAATCTGATGAGTCTAAGACCTCCGAGAAGAAAATTACATGTAAGAGTTATATTTAGAGGATATCTTATAAATCTAACTTAACAAGCACATAGCATAACACTCCAGAAAAGTTAATTACAACTCACAATTTTCGACAGAAACAAATCATATAACCCCTCCAAATGCATTAGTCGTATAGGCACCTGGCTGCCAATCCGGTCAGCTTCAAACCGTCTAGTAAATATTGTCCCCATATTTTGGATGCCTATATATGCCTTTCGGGAAGGATCATGCACAGGAACAAATGCAGGCCAATTACTGAAAAGCACAAAAAAAACTAATCACGTGATCTGGATGATTTAAGCAATATAGGTGGAAAGTATCCTTGAATACTTCAATTCAAGAGAAAGATGGACCTGTAACTTTCCACATACATTGATTAGATTATGTCAACTAGTGAATATGTAGCTTGAATTTCATAGTACAAGGATAAGCATGTAAAACTTCAGTCTGCTAGGGTATCTATAGTCTAGACAGATACTCATTCGGAATATTATATGATGGCTTCATGAAGAAGATTTTAATGGTCATCTTTTCAAGAAACATTCTTTTTTCCTCTACATTTTAAGAGATTTTTCTGCAAAAGACTGAACATTTTAAATAAATCGATACCTAAAATTACATTTGACTTTTTCAAGGGGAAACTCACCTGCCACAGTTTGACAAAGCAATAGCAACAGCACTTAGAAGCTTAGTCGACTCAGGATCATCAAGAACCACACCGCTAGCACTCAAGGGAGCAATAACCTGCAAGTAGTTCAAACCAGCATAAAATGGAAAAGCTTAAACAGGAAAAGTAGAGATACCGACACTAAATTTTCATTCATTTGCAAAAATAGTTAGCACTTGTTCCATAAACATTAAATAACGCAAACACATACCAGAAACTCAGCAACTCCGAATGATAGTTGCAAATTATGCAAATCAAGGTCCCAGTATGTAGACTTACCTGCAGTAAGTAAAATAAAATGCAATTGAAATTTTAGTTTTCTACAAACAACAAAAATAAAGGTTAAAGATGCAAGTAATCATATTACCCGTAGTAGAGATCTCAAAATGATATTCCATGCAGTACTTTTTTTTCCCATACTTCAATTCACATTTGACCCTACATAACTTCTCCCGAGAACCCAAACGTTCTGCACCTTTCTCCTGGAAACAACCAGCTGATAATATCAAGTGGTGTCCAGAAGCAGAACACATCAACTAAATATTAACTAGTAGCCTAATAGTGAAGTTGCACAACTACAAACTTTAGTAGAATTAGTACACAAGAGAAGAAACACGAAAGTTTTATATAATATTGAAATTTATGCTCATTTCACTCATCATAAGGTTACATAAAGAAATAATAGAACAAACCATTTTGGGAAAATGCTGATAAAATATGTTATGTTGATCTAAAGGACATTGTGATCACTTGAATAATAAATGAAACTATATAGAAATCGGTAAAACCTAAAACAGGAGAAGCACATACCACCAAATTCTTCGGACCATCGGCTAGCCATTGACGGCAAACAGCCTCTGTATCTGATATGAATCTACGGAACGAGCAGAGCACTAATTCAGCTAGATTTAAGCAAACAATTACATTGCTCACGTACTTATTATAAACAAAATTTGATTCAGAAAAAGATTAAAAAAAAAAAAGGGATCGTGCGTTACCTTTCCCATGATGATGCGATCGTGAAATCATCAAATCTCTCGATCTGAACCATAAGAATGCTTCGAGATGAGGAACGCAGAACAATTACCTTGCGCAAACGAAGATCTAATCATATGATCAACAAAGGGAGGGGCAAAGAAACGGACCTCTTCTGCGGTTTCTTCCTCATCCTCTTCTTCCTCTTCTTCTTCCTCCTCTTCAATTAGTTGTCGCCGCTTCGAATTTCTCGAAGACGCCATGGCCAACCTCGATCGGTGGATAGAAACGTAGAGAGAGAGAGAGAGAGAGAGAGAGAGAGATCACGGTGATCTTTGGATCGCGCGTGGGAGGAAGGGGACTTCAGGTGTCGGCACCATGGTCCATGGAATGGAAGTGGCCCGGGTCCATGGAGAATACCCCGTCTCCTAATTAATGGGCCGGGTTCACGGCTAACCAATTTACCCCTATTGGGCTTCTCTTAGGTTCGGATCTAGATTTTACATAGGCCCCCATTTGAACCATAAAATACCCCCACTAGATCGACTGAACCCAAACTCTTAATGGGCCTATACTGGATCCATAATTAGCCCATGATCGCGCTCTCGTTCTCTCTCTCTCTATTATTATATAAATGATCAAGTACATACATCATACATGCATGTATATTAATCTCAGGTAGGGGTTAAGTGACTACGCCGTGTCGGTATACAATGAATTATCGTGGTGTTACTCCATCCCTATAAACAAATATTAAACCATGCATGCATCTGCATCCTCGTCTCACTATGCTCGGGATAGGTCTCTGTAGGATTCCAGATTCGCGGAGAAGTTACTATTTGATATGATATGCCAACCACGCCAAGAGGCATGTGATCTAGCAAATGATCGTACTATGGGGACACTTGATTATATGTGGATTAGGTGGCCTGGGGACAGAATCTAGCCTCTGTGGGAGTTTAATCCTATGATTGGGACTAATAATGTAGAGGTGAATGGGGGACAATGCTCACATGCATGCATGCTTTACTCCACATTGTAGGTGGATTAAAAGTGTTTTATTAAATAATTAATATCCACTTCATTTTGAGCTCTCCTCTCTCTTCTACGACGTGGAGAAAGATGGGGATTCATGTTGCACATGCATGTGTACCTCTGATGGTCCACCATGTGGAGATAGAGATTGAGCCGTGGAACGGATGTAGTAGACCAATTGATTAAAAAAGTTTTTTTTTTTTTTAAAAAAAAAAAAAAAGAAAAAAAAGAAGCATTTAAATTATGGAATTATTAAAAGAAGATGATGCGTGGATAGTCCCTGAACTTTCGATTATCAGCAATTCAATTTCTAATCTAGTATTAATCCCTTGCTTCTACCGTTTTGTGTTGAAAACCTGAACTTCTATATGGAGATGGATAGTTGTAGAGTAGTAACTAACAGGAATTTTGAATTACGAACAAGCTCAAAATTTGATTTTGGATGAAATTAGGTGACTTCAACTGAGTAATTGAAAAATTAAGAATCAGGAAGCAATTAATAAGTATTTTTCTAAAACCTGTACAGTTTGGTTTTTATTTTTATTTTTTTAAAAAATAAGCATGTTATTTATTTTATTTATTTTTTAAAATAAAATTTAAATATTAATCATTAAATTTTTTGTCATTTGTACTACTATGTTGATAAGTTATACGGATTGTCAACACATGTAATAATATATGCTAATAATTTCATGTCCATTTGTGGGGCCCTCCACAATTTTTTTTGCCTGGCCTGGAAATAATCTAGCAATTAATATACTTTGCTACTTGTGTGTCAAATAACGGACTTGAAAAATGCATAATCACCGTGTTTTGAGAAACATTACTAATAAGCCATATATATATAATCAAATATTTATTATGATCATAATGTGGAGATTAAGTAAAGGACTGGTTGCAAAGCCATATACAAATATAATGGGAAAGAATTTACAAATATAAATTATCTTGTAATTTTAAAAACATATATATAAGCTCTAGCTACTCTCTCTCTCTCTCTATATATATATATATATATATATAATTAGGCTGAAATACTATCGATAGCATCAAGTCATTGGTGCTATCAAGTTTTTAGTCATTGGATTAAGAAATATGCGGTTAGAATGATAGTGGTCCCCTATATAAGGTTTAGTGGATGGTTGGTTGAATAGTAAAAATTTTAGAAAATCACTATAATTCTAACCGCACATATTTTCATCCAAACGCTAAAAATTTAATACCACCAATTGATTGGTAGTATTCCAAATTGAACTCTCTCTCTCTCTCTCTCTCTCTCTCTCTCTCTATATATATATATATATATATATATATATATATATATATATATATATTGTCCAAGCATATAACAACAAGAAGAAAATGGCGGAGGGGACAGCAGAATGAAAAGGAGAGGGACCTTATATACAAAGAAAGAAGAGTAAAATATATCAACTTCAACAAATGTAGCGCGATAGTGAAAAGTAAGAGGGACATTAACATCCCCACACAGGCTACCTAAAGGGCCGGCCGACATGGTCGACCCACCGCCCGTATACTATCCCCACACACCACTATATATATCGAAAGCTCGTTATTTTTTAAAAAATTTTGTACTATTTATTTATTTTACGATCAATTTGTATGTCCTGATTTTTTTCTTTTTTCTAATATAATTTTTTGTTTTCTTTTAATTAGAATATTTGAACATATTTATGAATTGTCCTAATCGTGAAATCTCAATACTAAATTTTTCTCCAATCATGTTTCCTATCCGGCCAAAAGATAAAGGTTCCTCAGGATGGTGACCTGTTTTGTCCTTTAGATAAATTTCCACACATCCAACTCAAATGTCGATTAACAATTGACATTCTTTTCGAATTAATTATAATATAATTTATGGCTCAGATGAGAGTAATTTGAAGTGGGCCTGCATTTATTTGCTTTGGAAAATTAGATCACATGGTTTTTTTTTTTTTTTTTTTTTTTTTTTTTTTTTTGATAAATTTGTGCAAAACCTTCTCTAGAGAAAATTGCGGAATTATCAATTCAATATACACGACTTAATTAATCCGGTACAAATAATTTCTTCTCCTACTGATTATTAATAATCAAAGCTCCTCCTTTTGTATTCTATGTAAACTAAAAATATAGAAGATAAATAGTTGCATGTGTTTTTGCACGGTTCATTCTGAGTGGTGGAAATTTATGGTGGGGGAATTACGAAAAAAATGTTAGAAATATTAAGGAGTAATGGATGACATTGGAGGATCTGCAGCCGAGCTAAAAATTTATTATATTTGTCGACGATTTAGTTGGCGATTTAGAATATTAGGAATAAGGTTATATTTTATCTTGTGAATACGGAGCTAATTTGCGCTGTAAGATGGATTATTAGAGAGATAAAGATGTGGGCGGATTTAAGGTGAGGAATGTTCCGGATTCAGTAGTAGTTATAATTATTGTTTTTTTTTGTTTTTTTTTTTGGTATTGTAATCTGTTGCTTCGAGAGATCATGTTGTCTTACTCTTATTATTTAGTTCATTTTTATCATGAATGAAATAGGTAGTTTGCTATTTTTTTTTTTCAAAAAAAAATAATAGTTGCATGTGTTATTTAAAATTAAGACAAGTATCCTAACATCCACTGAAAAATTACATTAAAAGGCGAAAATTAAAAAAGAGAAAACATTAATTTAGACAAAAAAAAAAAAAAAAAAAAAGTTATATACCAAATTACACTGTTTCCCCTTCAGTCATGTGGAAGATTCTGAAAGATGATTAATTTTAATGCTAATTATTTTTGCAACTAATAAAAGAAAGAATTTGAACAGCTTGTTTGGACCAAGCACCCCACTATAATAGCTCTTAAGAGGAGCTTTGTGGGTGTACCTAACCAAAATTTGTTATACATCTAAAATGATACAAGGTGGTAACATATACTTTTCCCCAAACAGCAATAAGATGATTGATCATGTGATCTTACCAAGAAGGAAAATGCTATGTGTACACCCCTTTCGGGGTGTACATCATACACCCCACCCATCTAAGGGTGGGGGTGTGATGATGGGTCACTTGATGTGACCCGTAAAAAGTATCGCCACCATTAAAATGATGGAGGTGTATGATGTACACCCCTTCGGGGTGTACATGTAGCATTGCTCTACCAAGAATATGTTGATTGTTGAATAATGTTGTCCTTAGTGACATTAGTTTTTTTTTTTTTTTTTTTTTTTTTTTGGTCCATCATCTATTCTTTACTGTATCATTTCCAAGCAAAGTTTGTTAAGGTTGATATAACTTTTCATTCTTTACTCACATTAGCGTTGGCCGTTTATTATTGATTAAAATAGGTATAATTTTTTGCTATGTGATAATAGATTTAGAAAACTAATAAGTTGAATTAAATTGAATCTAATAAATAGAATGGAATTGCACTTCAGAATAGACCTAATGTCCAAATAAGTTGAATCAGGTTGAAATTGGTAAGCGACGACGTCGTTGAGTTCTTAAGTACTAACTCTGTTAATCTTAAATTATTTTATGGCTAAATTATAGAAAATTTCTCTATAATATACCGTTTTTTTATTTTACCCCCCTATCTTTCAAAAACCTACATTTTGTCCCATCATAATTACGAAATTATGCATTTACTCCCCCACCGTCAGAATTCCGTCAGTGAGCCGTCAATTTTTGAATTGATATACCGAAAATACCCCTCCCCACCCCCTCTTCTTTCTCCTTTCCACTATTCTCCCTCTTATGTACCTCCTCTCCGGCGATCGTCGGCGCAGTCGCCGCCCGGGCCCTCCCCGGCGACGGGCTACGTGCTGGTATCCCGGGCGGCCAGAGGCTGGTGGGGCGCCACGTGGCGGCGCCCCACTCGCCGCACCACTGCGCGCAGCACACGCGCACGGGAAAGCGCGCATGTGCTGGCGCAGGTCAGCGCGCGTGGACCCGCACCTCCTCTGGCGCAGGTCAGCGCGGGGTGAGGGGGGGCCGCCATGTGGCGGACCCCCATAGGCCGCCGCGCGGACGCTTCACGCGTCCGCGCAGGGTCCAGCTCCCTCGGCACCCCGATCTGGCGAAGCCGGCGTCGCCTCATCATCGGGAGGCGTGGGAGGCGGGTGCCGACGAGTGCGGACGCTGCTCCCGAGCTTCACGGGCGGGGACCCCAGCGCCGCCGGTGGCCGCGTAGCGCCCGCGCCAGCGCCGGCCTTGGGCTGGCCCGCGTGCTGCTCCCACACGAAGGGGACTTCCGCACCGGCCCCGATTTCAAATCCGATATGTACGTCGGAAGCAGCGATATCCGCGCGCCGTTCCCCGCCACCGCCGCCGGGTGCGTCTTCTGCGCATCGTAAAGCACAGGGATAAGGGATAAGGGATAAGAGCATTATCGTCATTTCACAGGTTCTGTTAGCTCCGTTGCCCTCTAAAAATAATTTCATAATTACGAGAGGGCAAAATGTAGACTTTTGAAAGACGGGGTAAAATAAAAAAATGGTATATTACAAAAAAAATTTCTGTAATTTAACCTTATTTTATTATGTGGAAGATACTTGAACTATATCATATATTTTAAGATAGATCAGAAAAGATCTATGTGAATTTATAATCAAAAGTAGCCAATTAGAAAAATTAAATAGAATAGTTAAAAAAATCTAAAGTTAATTACATCATAACAACTATATATATATTGCCTTTTTTAATATATATTTTTTATACACGCAACCATTGTTTCTATCTCAATTTTGAGATAAATGAAGACAAATTTAGCAGCAAAATATAGATCTCTGAAAACCTAAGGACGCGTCACCTTTCTTTCCTCGTGATACCATAAAGATAGTACGGTACTCTGTACTGTGCACAACGATTGATTAAATCACTCAATATATGCTTCTGTACTCACCATGCATGCATTTACCATGTCTGTACCACACTCTATCTAATTACTGCAATGCATTTTCACCTATTTCTTTTTTTCCCACTTCTCTCCTGCATACAAATATGTGTTAGTATATTTGTTAGTTAAGTTTGTCCTTGAACTAATGACTATAGTACAAATGCATGGCAACAGTAAATATTTGCCTTTTTAAATGAAGGGTATATATAAGATGGTCGGTGCATAAAAATATCATCATAAAGTGATTAACAGCTATCGAAATTATAAATATTATTTTGATTTTAAAATTTAAAATAGGAAAATCAAATAAGTCATTAATATAATCATTCGCGTCCCGCATTTAACTAAAACCTTTCCCATCTCACGTCGCTCTCTCTCTCTCTCTCTCTACCCTTCGGTTTCCTTCTCCTCGTCAACAGTCGTACTCGCTTCATAAGCAAGATCACATGCTAACTTTTTAAACATCAACAACTCCTCCCATTATTCAATTCACTCCCACTTCAACGCCATGTTCTTGTGTTTCGAAGCTACAAAAGAGTTGTACAAGTAGAACAAGAACCCTCTCCTCTTTTTTCTCTATTTTTTTTTTTTTTCTTTCTCATACTCTTTCTCCCAACTGTACTTCTTAGAGCTCCAATATATATGTAGAGCTCCTCCTCTTCCTCCTCCTTTTCTTCTCCCATCGATCTCTCTCTCTCTTTCGCGGAGCTCCGACAATGGCGGCGGCGGCGCTAGAGTGTTGGTCGGGTAGGCCGAGCACGGACGAGGACATGGTGGAGCACGTGCTCATGAAGAGCCACCACCGCTCCGACGCCTTCTCCGCTTCCTCCGCCGCCGCTTCCGCAGCCGCCTCCGCCGCGTCGTCCCCGTCCCCGTCAGAGGACCAAAACCCTAGAGGCGGCGGCGGGGGCGGCGGGACCCTACCACCGCCACCAAAGAAGTGGCAGCGCCTCGGCCGTAACTTCGCCGGCGCCATCGCCGCGCTCAAGAGCTCCCTCAACATTGACAACCCCCGCGACCCCTCGCCGCGCGCCGAGAAGCACTTCTGGGGCTGCGCCGTGCGGTGCCTCGCCCAACTCTACCCCAACACCCACCAACCTAGCGAGAAGCTCATCGCCAATCTCCGACGCCATTTCGATTCGTTGCCCAACAGGTGACACACAAATTTAGCCCTCAATCGAGCAAATTAAAGATACCCATTTCGTGATTTGGCCTATTGATCGATCTACAAGTGTCAAAATCGTTCCTTTTTTTTTTTTGTGTGTGTGTGTGCTGTGAACAGCTATGCTCAAGCGGGGTTTGATATAAAGGACGTTCTCCGACACGCTCGGCTTATTGAGCAAGCGTTCGTGGAGGATCAACCCGCGATCAATATACAGGACATGCGGGAGAACAATAATGCTGTGGATGGGTTCTTCTTTAAGCTCACATTTGCATGTAATTCCCCTCTCTCATGGCAAGCAATGTCGGGCTCGCTCGATTACTCTTTGATCTGTTGCAGAAAGATTCAGATCTTTGAAAAGAAAGGTTTAACTCTTGGTATTGTGGTAATCTTTGTTCAATCGGGAAATGAGAGGAATTTCAAGTCCCGGGTCGAAGCTGCATTGAGATCTGCAACAAAGAAGCCAAAGACTAATGGCGTGAAGCTCCCGTTCGGGCTCTGCGGTTGCCAAGAGGAGAATTCGAGGAACTGTGAGGAGGATTCGCCGTTCGATCGAGATGATCGTGCATTGGCGGCCGATAACGATCCTCTTCGACGAATTCAGCTTCCGACACCTTTGCCAGAGTCTTCTTTGGTTGTTTCTGTCGATGAGTGGCAAACTGTTCGATCCGGCGGCGAGGAAATTGAACAGGGGATAATAAGCTCCGATGAGGTCGAGTTCATCGACTGGGTAGGTTCCAATTCATTCAAAGGTATCTACAGGGGAAAGAAAGTGTGGGTAAAGAAGTTGAGGGGTTGTGAAATGGGAACTGCTTATGATATAGAGATCAGACAAGACTTGTTACAGCTGATGAGCTGTGGGCAGAAGAATATACTTCAATTTTACGGGATTTGCTTCGAAGAGAATCATGGCTTGTGCATTGTAACAAGGATGATGGAAGGTGGATCGGTTCATGATGTTATGGAGAAGAATAGGAAGCTGCATATTAGGGAAGTGATGAGGATTGCTCTTGATGTTGCGGAAGGTCTTATGTTTATGAATGATCATGGAGTGGCGTATCGAGATTTGAATACACAGCAAATTTTGTTGGATAAGCAGGGGAATGCTTATCTTGGGGACATGGGCATAGTTACATCTTGTAATGTTGGGGAGGTTAAGGAGTATGAGACTGCTGGGTACCGGTGGCTCGCTCCTGAGGTTAGATTTTGCTTACTTTGTCTCAGTATTACTTTTGTTTGTCCCTTTTCTACTACTTGTTTGAACAGGCTATTCAGGATCTCTCTCTTCATTTGGTAAAAGCTTATTGTTTTCTGGGAATTTGAAAATCAAAGTCTCTTGTAGTGAGCTAATTTTGAAATTTTCTTTGCTAGACCTGCCTGTCGTAGCACAATCTTTTATTCCATTATCGTTGTCGAGTTTTGAAGTCTTAAAGTAAATTCAGGTGAGAAAGAACTAAGCTGCTCAAAGACAACTCCATGTCCCCCCTCATTACCAAATCTTAAGCTTTTAACTTTCAAATAGTTACGATA
Source organism: Tillandsia leiboldiana (assembly GCA_029204045.2). Lineage (NCBI taxonomy): Eukaryota > Viridiplantae > Streptophyta > Magnoliopsida > Poales > Bromeliaceae > Tillandsia > Tillandsia leiboldiana. The sequence continues at coordinate 8,925,943 of CM055081.1, forward strand.
ACAGGCTGTGAAGTTTACTTTCGAAGAATTTCAGCTTCTTTTTGTAGCTAAATCTAATTGAGGAATCAGATGAACAGCTAGATATAAAATCTCATCTTCTTGGCTCATGCAGATCATAGCAGGAGATCCCGAGAGCGTGACGGAGACTTGGATGAGCAATGTCTATAGCTTCGGAATGGTGCTATGGGAAATGGTAACCGGAGAAGCCGCATACTCTTCTTATTCTCCGGTTCAAGCTGCAGTAGGAATCGCAGCATGCGGACTGAGGCCGGAAGTACCGAAAGATTGCCCTCAAGTTCTAAAATCGCTGATGTTCAAGTGCTGGAACAATTGCCCGTCGAAGCGGCCTCAATTTTCGGAGATCATCAATATCCTACTAAGGCAAAATATTCGATGATAAGCCTCAAGTTTCTTGTTTACTCTCTTTGTGCCGTATTTGATTGCTTTAGTAGGATCTATGTTGTGGAAAGAATTGTCTTTTTTTTTTTTTTTTTTTTTTTTTTTGCCCTTTTTCTGGGTGATTGTTTTTCTACCACCCCAAGTTGTACACTTGCTATGTATGTTATTAGATGAGAAAATGTTTGGTTCTCTCTGTGTGTACCTTATATCATTGTGAGATTAATAATGAGCAAACCTTCTATGGAAATAAACCACAAAGCAAACTTTTTCCAAACAATACTTTTTGAAAAATGAAAATATATATAGAGATTGAAACAGAAGGGGACATTCTTATCAGATTTTCTGCAAGGAGCTCTTCCATATAACTTGTGTGTAGATGATTGTTGATTCTTTTTTGTCAATATTCTTGCTTTTCTTCTTTTGAGTGGAAATTGCTCTTATATCTCTTCAGGATCAGCACATTTGCTGGCACAATTATGAGAATTATGTTAGTGTTTTTTAAGTCAATCTTTGTCTGTATGTTCTCCGGCCAAGCCTACTTTTTGTGTCCTCTTCACTATTTTAAAATAAACTGCTCTACAGTTAAATCGTATTAGGGCCCAGTTGACTTCAATACTGAAATGGTCAACGAACCACAACATTTCGTCTCCAGCATGATTTGTTTTGAAAGAAAAAAATAAAATACTATTGATAGTAGAAAATTAATATTTGCTATCTATTGTTTATCCTTTAAATTTACAAGATTTATTATGTGGTTGTAATACTATTTTAAATTCAAGGATTAAAAAGCTAAATACTATTGATCTATTATTAATAGTATAGTAGCCTGCAAGAGCCATGGAAGAGTACAAGCCAGTGCAAGAGCATAATAGCATTTTCCTTACAAAAACTAAGAAGAGATTAAACCAAGAAAGGAAAAAAAAAATCCACCAAAAACCCAAAGGTGCATAGATAAGACCCATTCAATCGCATATAATCTGAGCTCAATAATTTTTAAAAAAGAGGCTAGTACCAAGATAGATAGTAATTATATAACATAAGTTCTAAGCTAGACTAGAATTGCTTATAGAGCGAGAGAGAGCGAGCAGGTAAAGTATGGCTGCTGCAGTGTGTTGGAATAAAATACGGGAAAAGAAGCAAAAGTTGTACAGTTGATGAGGTGCTTGCATAACAAAGAACTCGGGCTGAACCCACTGAAAATGTATTTTTCTTCATCCACAAAGACAACATTACTAGAGAATACAAGAGCATGGGGAGTCAAGAATCGTTTCCTCAAAACTTATTGTTAAAGATCATCATCCGAAAAATCAAAGCAGGACTAGTCGGACACTGGGCAAGCGCTCTCAAATGCTTGCTGCTCTTTGCGGCACAAATCGAACTCGTTGGTGTAGTAGTACATGCATCCTGCATAAGAATCCATCTCCTTGGGGCACTTCTGGTGAAGCTCTTTCAGCCTGCATTTATTTGCTTCATTAGGACCATATTTTTGGATCTTATATGAAGCTAGAGATTTCGTCAACAACTTTTTTCTTAGTTCACAACATCATAGTTTCACCATGAGTCTGTCCAGTTTGCATTCATACAAGATGCATTAAACTTCATGTTAAGAGCATGAAAATATGTAAAAAATCTCCCCTCTCAAGAAGTAAGTTTTTGAAGTACCAAAATAAGTTTTGAGCAAGGCAGATCACCAGAATGGCCTAGATAAAAGTACATGCCGCTACTAGCGTAGTTAAGCAATACTGGAATAGATGCGTTGTGTCATATAATACAAAAATGCACATTCCTTATGGGCAGCGAGATCATCTATATTATATGAAATAATGATGTATAAATAGTCACATACTACTTTTTTTATTTTCTTCGTTGTCATAAAACAAGAAGGCAATCTATTCGAAGATCAATATGAAACGGGTAGTATACCTATAGCATAACGATATGATTACCCTGACTTAAAAGACAGCAAATTGTGGCACGATGTAATGATGTATAGATAACGTATCACAGCCTTGAATTCATTAAGACGGCTTCATGTGACAACACTGTTCTATGATAAAAATAGCAACACGATTTTACAGAAGCTTTAGAAAGAACATGACAAGGTCATTTATTCGATAAATTCTCCTGAACTTCTATCCAAGTTTCATTTTGGTCCCTCTACTTTTTAGTTAGATATTGTACACCTCGAGCTTTTGGAAGTGCTTCATTTTAGTCCTTGCCCTCGAGGGTTATATATTCCGCACCACGAATCCATTGCTCCTCGAACCATTTCATACTTTAAATCCAACCTTACATTTTCTAAGTACTAAGCAGAGAAAAGGTTGCAATGCAATCGACGATATAGATTAAAATATAAGATGGGATTGCAGGCCGATAAATGCATGAATCACGGATGTACAGAGGCACTAGACGCAGGCATTAATTTTTTTCTCTTACAAGAAATGAGAATAGAGGCTAAAGAAAAACACTTAAAAAAGTTTTAAGGACAGTTTGGGGACTAGTAGTGCAACTTACCCTCCAGGGTTTTGCCCAGAAATTAGTGTCAGATTTAGCATCTTCGTAATAGATTAACTTTCTCTATACAACCAACTTTGCTTACCATAATGATGCACAATAATAATGTACCTATCAGGGGCGTTTGGTATCGGGTATAAGGGGGGATAAGGGGGTTATACCCCCCCCCTTATACCCAAACAGGAAAATGGGAGGGGGTTCCCCCCCCCCCATACCGGGTTATCCCGGGATAACCCGGTATGGGGGGGAATAGCTGTTCCCCCCAAAAGGTGGAATAGCTTGTTCCACCTTTCTTTCTTTCTTTTTTTTTTTTTTTTTTTTTTTTTTTAATTAAAAATTTTTAAATTATAAGATATTTAAATTTATAAAATTTAAAATTTATTTTTTTTATTTTTAAAATTTAAAATTTTTTAATTTTATCTTTTAATAAATCTAAAAATTTAATTTTTTAAAATTTTTTTTATAACTTATTAATCTATACAAATTTATACCAAATGTTTAAAATTTTTAAATTTATACCTATTTTTATATACAAATTTTTGAATTTTTAAAAATTTATAAATTTTTAAAAACCAAAATTTTTTTAATAATTTATATATATATATAAGTAAAATATAAATTTTAATAAATTTTTTAATAAATATTTTAAATTAAATATTTAAAATCATATCAGTCAAATTTTTATCTTAAATTAAAATTTTAATCCCCTCTATTTTTCTTATTCCTTTTTAGCTTACCAAACACAATTTTTCTTAGCCCCGGTACAACTTTTATACTAAACCAAACACAAAATTACTTTAATTCCTGCTTATACCTGAACTTATACCTATCCCAGGAATAACCAATTTTCGCTTATACCCGAATCAAACGCAGCCGATCATGTATCACTTTTAGTCCTAAGGTGGTGGTTTTTGATAAACTATATGAGTGAGCTATTTCCCAACTGTAAGAAGTTGGTTACGGAGAAAAAAAACTCTAACACTTTAAGACTAGCTGGGAGAATTTAGCATAATCTTTTGCATAATAGTATTGAAAAAATCTATTTTAAGGCTAGCTCGAATTTTAAGCTTTATATGCAAGTACATAGTACTATAAGCACAAGAAAAATAGGCCAAAGCCCGAACACTCATGGAGCTGAAGATAAGAAAGGGAAACTTTACAAGCAAAAGTATAATATTATAAGTAACAATAAAGAGGGGGAAAAAAGGCATGTAAGGCATGAATAAAAGAAATAACCAGGACGACAAGTTTAACCTATTACGGTCCTCATGTAGCATATGGTTCGAGCTGTAATTTAAACATATTAGTGGCTACTTTGGAATCAGATTCAAATTGATCTAACAAAAGAGAAGAACATGCCGCCAAGTTAATCCAAGAAGTACAAAGAAGAAACTAAAGAATAGGCCTATCTCAGCAGAGAATTCTCTAAACAAAAGGTAAGAAAGAGAGAATTTAGGCAAGGAATACAAAGGGAAAGAAGAATATAAGGGGAAATATAAGAAGCACTACATGAAAGTTTTTCCCTCATTCTAATTAATCCATCACCATACAACTGCTGGACTATCAAATGCCTATCATGTCAATACAAGATGTGCAATCCATCACCATACGAAGTAATAAAAGCAACAACAGCATAATACCAATCAATCAAAACTATTCTTAACAGAGCATACAACCAAGGACGGACTCTTCAAAGACAGTTAACTAAAACATGAATTTGAAAGCTACAAAAATCAGAAATCATCATGTGTCCAGGATTATTCAAGTAATCAAGATTCTCTATACTCTGTTCCAATTGGCCCATTCAAACTTTTCCAAAATCACATTAAGAAAGAAAGAAAAGGAAGAGACTACGACACGGTTTTGTGTTCTAAAAATGCGGTCTCTACCAGCATTTGTATGTTGCTACTTGCTAGATATGCCTATGTGGCATCCTGACTACTTGTGACAGCTTACCCATTGAAGCTATCTTCCTCTACCTAATCGAGCTAAGAATTGGGCATTCCAGCATTTCGTCAATCTACCAGCATTTCGTCAATTTTCCAGAAATTTGACATGCTCACAACGAGAGCGCACAAATATCATTTGATAGCACTGTTTTCTTCATTCAAGTCCCCCAAATCATCAGAAAGTTGTTTACCCATTATTCACTTCCTAATTTATTGTAGCTATCGTTAGCAATTTGATCCTGAAAAAAGTGATCGGTAGAAATGAAACATCCAAAAAATGTGGGCTCTGATCAAAACTACGATATTCACGTTGCATTTTACCAATCAAATGAGGAAAACACAGAATCTAAATAGATCACAAATCAAGCATCAAAGCCCCCCAAAAAATCCTCACTCAGAGAGATCAAACAGGTAGAAATCGACGAGTAATGTCGCGGATCTCTTACAGATTTAGGACGCATCGCGTGACCTGGCGACCCTTGTCGAGGCATTTCTCCGGGTTGGGATCCTTCTTCTTGCAATTGATGAAGTCGACGTTCTCGGAGCGACACTTCACGGCTATGTGCTTCGACGCCGCCATGAGAACCGACGAGGTCGGGATCGGCTCCCCCGCCGCGTCGACGGTGCTCGCCATGGCGCGCAGATTCCTCTCTTCCGCAACCCCCTGCAAGCGAGCGGAGCGAGGGTAAAGGGAGGAGATCGCGGAGATGGATTTCTAGGGTTAGGGTTTGTGGAATTTTACCTAAAAAGGTTCGAGCTTTTTAGCGGAGACGATGATCTGAGAAGGGGGAGAAATGGCGTGGCTACTTGAGTTGAGCTACTCCTGGGAGTGTGCATTGGGCCAAATTAGTAATTTTTGAGAGATTGCTTTTTAATATATGGGCTCTCATAATTGCTATGTTTGAATTTAAATGGGCCAAATCGGCCTTTTTGGGCCGACTCAATTCATTCTCCAACACAGGATCTTCGGCCTTTAGCTTTGGAGGCCCAAATTGGTCCAAAAGATTAAAATTTCCCGATCCAGTTAGTTGCGATTCAACGGCTGAGATCAATCCACGCATTTTCATCACATGCCCTCCATTTCGACCGGAGCCACGTATTCCTTCCGGAAAAAAATTAAATTTGGTGGGGGACGATTTCTATGGTGAGACTTTTATCCACCGTCCATCATATTCTGAGATTCGTTCTAATTCCCATAATAAACGGTGGATTTTTGTTCCACTTTTAACCCCCCCACACTCACGCCACTATCTATAAATAGAGTAGAGCGTCACACTCCCTCTCCCGCCCTGTTCTTCTTCTTCTTCTTCTTCTTCTTCTTTTGCTTCTTCTTCTTCTTCTTCTTCTTCTTCTTCTTCTTTCACTCTCTTCCTTCTCCTCCGACCTTCTCCCCGCGAAACCCTAGTGTAACAAAGCTAAAGATCGCGACGAACAAGCCCGTTCTCCTCCCGACTTTCTAATCTCCTTCCTCTCCCTTCTCCGATCCCTCGCTGCAGCGCGCAATCACCTCGTGCTCTTCTTTCCTCGCTCGATCGGATTGATTTTTGGTTAGATTATGGTTTTCGCATTTGTTCGAGGTTTCTTTATCCTTCCTTTGCGTTTTGGATAGGTTTTTGATCGTTGTGATGAGGCATTTGGGGTTTTTGCGCAGGGAATCGCTCTTTATGCTTCCGGAAATGAGAGCGGTGGGCGCCGAAGGTGATAGTCAGGTCGCGGAAGATGCTCGGTCGAAGAAGCCGAAGGTCGAGATCTCCTCGAACGCGGCGATGGCGAGTGAGAACGACCAGAGGCAACTGCAAGAGATAGGTGGAAAGGATGATGGGAGTAGTAGCGCTCCGGACATAGATGAGGATCTTCACAGTCGACAGCTCGCTGTCTATGGGAGGGAGACGATGCGGAAGCTGTTCACGTCGAATGTTCTCATCTCGGGGCTCAACGGGCTGGGAGCTGAGATCGGTATTTTCATGCCATTGCTTTGATGTTTTCCCCGTTCATTGTTACTATTCTTGATCTAATCGTTTCTTGCGATATAGTAGGTGTTTAATTCTGATGATGCTTTGGATGGAAATATATGTATCTGAAACGAGTTACTGATTTTTAATGTATTGTTTAATAATAATAACACCTCAAAAGCAATTATACTTGTTCTTAATTTTTTTGTTGAGAGATTGGATATCCTATACTTTTTCTTTTATATAATAAATTTTACTCGGAGACATCATTTATTGGTTTTATAATTGTGTGCAGGATGAGCATTCGTTGCCTAATACAAGCCAATTATTTCACAATACAATCTATGAAATCTAATTGCCTTCTTTCTGTTTTTTAAGTGTCTTACTGAGCCGATCCGTAAGTTTTTAATAGGCTGTAGATGTTTTTTTTGGTAATCAGATCCTACATCTTAATCTTGGGCCCAATTGCCATATCTTTGGTCTCAATGTTATCACTTGAAAGTAGGTTAATGAGTTCTTGTGTGCATCATGGTTTCCGTATATTAGATTTGTATCTGTCGATGAGAATGTGGAAATGTTAACTTCGTTTGCCTTTCTCTGTACATCATATGGGCCTGAAACTCTACCCGCATTTTTGCAGCAAAGAACATTGTACTTGCTGGCGTCAAATCTATCACCCTACATGATGTAGAGAATGTGGAAATGTGGGATTTGTCTAGCAACTTCTTTTTTGCTGAGGAAGATATTGGTAAGAACCGAGCTGTGGCTTGTGTCGAGGAGCTGCAGAAGCTTAACAAGGCTGTCCTTGTTTCTACCATAACGGAAGATCTGTCTGAGGAAAATCTTTCTGATTTTCAGGTTGTTTTTTTTAGTTTGTCTTTTTGTATTTCTTCTTATGATGCTTTAGGCTATTTCGGGAGCATCTTTGTAGGCTTTTTCTCCCAGAAAGCTTGGTTATTGTGTTTTTCCTTGGTTTTAGCCAAGTACGATCCATCTCCTTTTACTTATGATAGCCTGCTACTCACACCTTCAAGTCTTCTGTGTTGCAGGCTGTAGTTTTTACTGACATCAGTTTAGACAAAGCAATTATATTTGATGATTACTGTCACAATCACCAGCCTCCAATTTCCTTTATCAGGGCTGAAGTCTGTGGTCTTTTTGGAAGCATTTTTTGTGACTTTGGTCCGCAGTTTACTGTTTTTGATGTTACTGGTAAAGAGCCGCACAAAGGTATAATTGCCAGTATTAATAAAGGTAACCCTACAACAGTAGTCTGCGTTGACGATGAGAAGCTCATATTTCAAGATGGAGATTTTGTTGTTTTTTCTGAAGTGCAAGGAATGAATGAGTTGAATGATGGGATGCCGAGGAAGATTAACGATGTTACGCTGTATTCATTCACTCTAGAAGACGACTCAACTCATTTTGGTGCATATCTTAAAGGTGGTATTGTTACACAGGTAAAGCAACCTAAGGTCTTGCAATTCAAACCTTTAAGGGAGGCTCTAAAAGATCCTGGAGAATTCCTTGCATGCGATTTCGTTAACATTGATCGCGAGCGTTTTCTTCATTTGGCTTTTCAAGCCTTGGATAAGTTCAAGCATGATTTTAGGCGATATCCTGTTACTGATTCAGAGGAGGATGTAGAAAGGCTGTTAAATTTTGTTCTTAGTATTAGTGAAAGCTCAGGCTATATGCTGGAGGACATTGACGAGATACTACTTAGCCATTTTGCAAATGGTTCAAGAGCAGTTTTGAATCCTATGGCCGCACTCTTTGGTGGTATAGTTGGTCAAGAGGTTCTGAAATCATGCTCAGGAAAATTCCATCCACTTTTCCAAGTGAGTCTTCTAACCAAATTTCTTTTGGATAAATTTTATCGGGGGTCCTAAAATGTTTCACATTATATCTATTTGATCCTCAACGTTATGATTGTTACAAACTGAAGTTACATTGTAACAGTACCCTTTCCAATATTACGGATCTGGCATTTAGCAAGTACAGTCTTCTTATCTTATTAATAATTATTTGGTTACATTAGCATATTAAGAATGCCGAAGGATATTATAGGCATGTAAGTAATCAAATTGTGAAAGAATTTTAATTACACTATGTTCTTCTATTATTTCCTATATTAGATACATATGCAATAGTTACAAATACGGAAGGATACTATAGAATATTCCATAGAAATAAAAAAATATTAGAAATTAGGAAATAAAGTGCTTTTTGAAAACTTGGAGAGGACATGGCCACATTGCCAACCCTCCCTTGATTCAGCTCCAGGCAAAAATCAGCCCTACTCAACAAGTAAAAGTTAGAAAGTCAGTTACGTACTTTGACGTGGACATCTCCCCATTTTAAAGGAGAAAACTTTGACAGCAGGGTTATTATTGCAATTCAATTGTAGCAAATTAAAATTTACGGACAACGGTGAACCAATATTGAAGGTTGGGGATTCCTGATACAATTAACCCTTTCCCTTTCTGCTTATGGGGATTCTTGCTTGACATGTTCCTTGACGTCTTTGGCAGTTCTTTTATTTTGATTCTGTCGAATCCCTTCCTCTTGAACCATTGGAGGCCGATGATGTGAAACCATTGAACAGCCGTTATGATGCACAAATTTCTGTCTTCGGATCTAAGCTTCAGAAAAAACTAGGAGATGCCAATGTTTTTATTGTTGGTGCTGGTGCTCTTGGATGTGAGTTCTTGAAGAACCTAGCATTGATGGGAGTCTCTTGCACCCACAAAGGGAAGCTAACTATTACAGATGATGATAAGATTGCGAAAAGCAATCTCAGCCGTCAATTTCTGTTTCGTGACTGGAATATTGGGGAGGCAAAGTCCACTATGGCTGCTTCTGCTGTTGCTAAGATTAACCCAAGCCTCAACATTAAAGCTCTTCAGAACCGAGTGTGTCCAGGAACAGAGAATGTGTTCGATGATCAATTTTGGTATAGTTTGAACGTTATTATAAATGCATTGGACAATATTAGTGCCAGAATTTACGTGGATAAGAGATGCGTATATTTCCAGAAGCCTCTCTTGGAATCCGGTACCCTCGGAACTAATTGTAGCACGCAGATTATAATACCATTTATCACTGAGAACTACGGAGCTTCAAGTGACCCTCCTGAGAGCGAGGCACCAATGTGTACAATTCATTATTATCCTCACAATATTGATCATTGCCTTGCATGGGCATGCAATTTGTTCTTGGAGTTGCTGGAGGAAATTCCGAGTGAAGTAAACCTTTTTTTATCTAATCCAAGTGAATATGCTTCTTCCTTGAGAAAGGAAGGAGATGATCAGGCACAGATATGGCTGAAGGGTGTCATTAACTGCCTCGAGGAGTGGTGTGATACATTTCAAAATTGCGTGAAATGGGCACGGCTAAAGTAGTGCTCTCTTTCTTTCTCATATTTGTTGAAGCATCATGCATAATTGTTTTGTCATAGACCACTGCTTCAATCACTTTATACTAGATTCCCTTTTTGCTAATGATATCCTACAGCTAAGAGGCTTCTCTCTCTCTCTCTCCATTCACATATACATTTTTTATATGCTTCTGTACTAATACATCTTATACTTTGCATATGAACATATTCGTGCACTGCATGCGCTGATTCTCTGCTTTCAAGAATGAGTACTTTTAGAAGTACCTGTGGATTACCCTTGAATAACCGTTCTTAATTACATCTGTTATCTAAAAATTTGCTATTCCTCATTTTCTGTTTTCTGTGATGATAGCTAATTCGGTATCTGCATTATCAGGTTTGAGTATTTCTTCTCAAACAGTATAAAGCAGTTAACATATAGAGAACCTGAAGATGCCACCACAAGCTCAGGCACATTATTATGGGCCGCTCCTAAACGCTTCCCCCACCCACTGAAATTCTCTTCTAATGATCCCGTCCATCTCCAATTCATCATGTCTGCGTCCATATTGAGAGCCAAGGGATTCAGGATTCCTATACCTGATTGGGCGAAGAACTCAACGAAATTAGCTGACGCTGTAGACAAGGTCCCAGTCCCTGAGTTTCAACCCAAGGAGGAAGCTGAAATAGTGGTGGATAATCCTACTGCTGCCACTAATGATCTTATCGCCAAGCTGGAGGGATATCGCGGAAAACTGCCTCCAGGGTCCGAAATGAAGCTAATACGGCGTGACATGGTTAGTTCTTTTCCAAAGACCGCCGATGCTCTCGTCTATATATTTTCTTTTAGATCTATGGAGTTTAAATCTTTCATACAATAGCTTCAGTCACTCGCTAATAATTTTAATATTATGATACTTGACCTTCGTCTGACACGTGTTTAGAACAGGTGAGGAAATTTGTAGGTAATTAATGCATCTCCTTTAGTTCTCGCATCGATCTAACATCATCAGATGCTCTAAACAAGTTCTGCTCACCGCTGTGCATCTTTATATATCATCCATTGCACTTAACTTCTATACAGGATGATGACACAAACTGCCACACGGACTTTATATCCAGCCTTGCAAATTTGCGTGCGAGAAACTACAGCATCCCAGAAGTTGACAAGCTGAAGGTGAAGCTCATCGCTGGGAGGATCATCCCGGCCATCGCGACATCCACCGCCATGGCCACCGGCCTGGTCTGCCTCGAGCTCTATAAGGTCCTCTCCGCTGGCCACCAGCTCAAACACTACCGCAACACCTTCGCCAACTTGGCGATCCCTTTGTTATTGAGGACCGAGCCACTCCCAGCGAAGATCATCAAGCACGAGATGAGATGGAATTTGTGGCACCGATGGACCAGAGTAGGGGATCTCACTCTCAAAGATCTCCTTGACTGGCTTCGGGAGTTCGGTCTATTTGGATTAACTGTCTCTTTCGGTTCTACTTTGCTTTATAGTAGTCAATACGAGCATGAACATAGGCTGGAGAAAAAGGTGGTGGACTTGGTGAAGGAGTTGGCCAAGTTTGAAGTGCCTTCGTATAGGAGGCATGTGGACGTCACGGTGGTCTGTCAGGATGCTATGGCTAACCTAGTCGAGCCCCCTCTTATTTCCATCTACTTCCGTTAGCTGACCTTAAGATCCCATACTCCGTACATTCTATATTCTCTCTGTAGATACTGTCCTCCCAGTTACCGTCTCTCTTTACTATGATCTCATGGAGGAAACAGTTGCTGCGACTGTTGTATATCTTCTATCTTCCATGTTCCTTTCTCGTTTTAGGATTTAGATACATTACTCTAACTGCTGTTGAAACTGGGTGTGTTGCAGACTTAAACGGGGCAGAGTTTCCGTTGCCTCCACAAGAACATTTTTCATTGTGACCTTGCCGCATACATGCATTTCCTGTTATATACTACTACTACTCTCATTCGGATGTGTGTTGCTTTTCTCAAGCACAAAATGCTCTTCTGTTTTCTTTTTCTTTTCTTTTCTTTTTTTTTTTCTGTTGATAATGCCTTTATTCTTCTTTGTTACCTTCTTTATTCTTTTCATACTACTGCATCATTTGAGTTTGTCGCCATCGGCTGTTTGAGCAGCTAGTTGATACCAATGTTGTCGGCCAATGTTGTCGTCTGAATGTACAAGCCTCAAAAAAAAAAAACAAAGGAATTTGAGGCATTCTTTTGTATTGTTTTTACTTTTAACTTTTAATATGGAAATTTTGTAATGTGACGTGCGTCACGTGCCTGATCTGTTATCATACAAGTTTATAGATTACGAGCATTTGATTATCCAGCCGCATATTTAATTTCCATAAAAAGAAAATAACAAAAAAACCCAAAATAGGGCTTAAGTTGATGCGGTCTCGATTCTGTACGAAGTATCGCTCGTTCAACTGTCCCTTTTATTCTGCTCAGTTACGTGCTTAAGTACATATCTATACCTTCTTCTTCTTTTTTTTTTCTTTTTTCTAAAAAAAAATAAAATAAAAAAATTCATGTTATGTGTTTCATTTATTTTTTTAATAAACTTAACAAGAAATATTAAGCAACTAAATTTTAAATTTGAGATCTTCAGTAGAGCAACGTTACATGTACACTTTAAAAAAATATGCATTCTACATCCACCTATCTAAAGGTGGAGTGTCTTTTAAGAATTACTTCACAATTTGTATAGTGATCTTTCACCATAATCCCATTTCATTAGATGGATGAGTTTTGGATGTACACTCAAAAAAAAAAAAAAAAAAAAAAATGCAAGTAATATTTATTTTTATTTAAATAAATTATCAGAGGTACGCCAACCAATATTATGATTCTATTTTGTTCATAGGTAATAAATAATACATTATCAAACAGTATTAAACAAAGGACAATAAATTCTATGCCACCATGGGTTATAGAGGATTCGCATCAATTTAACCACATTTGTTGCGTTTTGTGGGATCTACCAACTTTGATTTGCATTGATTCATGGCAAAGGTAAACTCATTGCCTGTGATAAAGTCATCTTAATTTGTATTGGTTATTCTATACATGCTGAACTTGCAACAACCTTATTAAATGACATGATCAATATAAAACATTATATAAATATTATTTTTTTGACATGGCAATCTCAACATGATATATTATTATAATGTTTATTATACAAATTCCACACTAAACTAATCTTAATACTTGGAGTGAACTATTCTTTTATTCATTAACAATTCTTGAGCAACGACTCTCACCAACCATCAAATCCAAAAAATATCTCAATATTTTTTTTTGAGAAAAAATAGTATGTTATCATTTCATTTAACGAACTTTGAACTAAGCAAGAGATTAAGACAACGGGGCTCAAAGAAAGAAAAAAAAAACAAAAAAAAAAAAAAACATTTATACAGCCTAGGTACACCAAGCATCCCAAGAGCTACGCAAGGCCCGTGCCGTTGCAAGCTGTTGGCCTAAGTTGGTTTTCTGTTATCGAAAATTCTTCTGTTACGCTCCAGTCAGATTGTCCACCATGACGCAATCACGATTGTGCAACCCATTCGACCTCTACTCCCCCCAAATTATTAAAGTGTTCCCACAATAATGTCACTGAGTTGCACCGACGAATAAACTGGTTGTCCACCAGTTGACTGCCAAGCAATATTTTAACCTCGTCACATTCGATCAGAAGGTGGTCAACACTCTCCACCCGCTCCGTGCAGAAGACACAATTAACCTCTCCGCTCCACTCCTTTTAATCAGGTTATCCACCCTTAGTATCTTGCGCTTTAATGCTGCCCACACGAAAATTTTAATTTTAAGTGGTGCTTTGACACTCATAACCGACCAAATAACTCAACCTTCCTGTAAAAAACAATGGAACGACTTTACAGAAAACAACTGCGAATTGGACCACCTCCAAGTCCCAATAATATCTTAAGTAGTGCTATTTAGTTAATAAAATTGCATGAATCTACACTAATGTTATATATATATTTCCTATATTTTATTAAACAAATTTAATAAAAGACTAGGATTATAATTAAAAGTATTATAAAATAGGAATTTTTAGGTAGGTGATTAAATTTGTACAACATAATAAATTTTAGTACCTTTATTAGCTAATTCCATATTTGTTAAACTATTCAAATTCATAAAAACTGATATTAGTACGAAATTCCAAATAGCAACAACCAACGGAAAGCCACATTCGACCTGCACATTATTGACACGTACACTGTTATAATGCCAACTCCTCAAGGATAAATTGTATGGATAGTCCCTGTACTATGCCAAAATCCAAAATTGCAAGGTACCTTTTGTATTTTTATATACATTTAGTCTTTGAATTTTATAAAATATACCAAAAAAAAAAAAAAGGAAAAAAAGAAATCCCTTTACTATTCTATAAATTATAGAAAACTTAATTTCTCCCCACTTGCATAAAAGAAAAACAAAAAAAATATAAGAAAAAAAATTACAGAATCTCACTCCACGCTTTTGTGAGAGGGACTTATTAACTAAAATTATGTGCTAATCCAGAATATTTCACAAATTAAAATGCATTTAGATCCCCTCAACTATATAATGTCACTATAGAACAAGCTCCCCAAATTGTTGTTTTTATTTAATTTAAATGATTATATTTAGAAATTTAATTGTTCTTCACTACTGTAATAAAATTTGAATATATCCTAAAATTTCTAATTTAATTGTCTAAGTTATTCAAGTATAAGAAATTAATGAAAAACATGCACACGAATGAAAAATAAATTGATGGAGTAATTTCAAAATCGTCTATAGTTGAGAGGGTTTCGTGCATTTTTGTCAAACTTTAAATATAAAATGCTACGCTGCCGCCTTTTCCCTTCACGCGTTTCCTCCCCTCCTCAGACCCTTCCAATCCAATTTCCCACGAATTTTTCACCTCAATTATCCCACTTTTTGATCCAGATCTCGTTGTGGGGATTGGATTTGGCTGAGTTTGTGAATGGGGTGGTCGTTGCTAGTGCTCCTACTGCTGTTTTGGAGATTGGATCTCGGCGATTGCTGCAGCGGGGAAGGTGAGGTGCTCGTTACTGTTTTTTTGGTCGGAATCGGTGGGATTAAGCTCGATTCGGAGGTTTTTATCTTTGATTTTGGCTTACAGGTGTTGAGATTTTGGGATTTAAGGAGAAGGTGGAGTTGGATCGCAATGGTGAGCGAGGAGCATTGGGTTCGTGTTCGTTGTTTGGGGTTTGGTACTCTGAAGGAAGAGTCGTGATTCGGTAAGTGGTGAAGTTTTGGTAAAAACTATGATCGGATCTATTTGTTGTGTTCTTACGATCTTAATTGCAAGAAGTATCTGCATATGAAGCATGATCTTGAGATAGATAATTTTGTTTCTGGACAATGCACAAAAATTAAGTGATTAACATTCGAGAAACAGTAGAAGAATAGGTTCAGCTGAAATTGGATGACATTTGATGATTAAAAATATGAGTTTCATTAGTTTGTGCAATCATTATGATGAGCATAATTTGGTGGCATATGCAGTTTGGATTGGAAATGCGGAGTTGATTTTTACAGCAAAATCATAATCCTTTGGTTTCCACCTTTGGTGGCATATGCAGTTTGGATTCCAAATGCGGAGTTGAATTTGACGGCGAAATCATAATCTTTTGGTTTTCACCTTTGGTGGCATATGCAGTTTGGATTCCAAATGCAGAGTTGAATTTGACAGGGAAAGCATAATCTTTTGGTTTACACCTCTGTATTGGTATGCAAATCTGAAATCTTGTGTTATATGGAAAATTAAGAGTGAAACAGGATAATCTGTATGTTCAATTCTTATTATGTTAGGCTCCTTGTCTAGTTCTGAGTCGGAAAGGATGATACAATCACTAACCAGTGACCTGGGTTTTATGGCTTTGGCGTGCGCGACGCAGAGGAGTTGGAGCAAATTGAAAAAGAATGAGCAACATTGTAACTTTGTGAAATAAATATGAGCTAGAAATTGAATGATAAGCACTACAATTCCATTGCATGGTGCGCGATGCTGACTTTTTTCCATATTTGCAGTGATGGAAACATTCGAAATGCAAATACGCGGAAACTTCTACAAATAAGTAGTAATGATCTTATGCCGCCAGCGCTAATGCCAGACCCGACTATTTCACCTATTTCTTCGCCCTCAATTGTACCCTTTCCTCCAGCCGAGCCGCCATGGGCTCCACAATCTCCATTGGCTTCTACACCAGCTATCCCCTTTCCGCCATCTCCCTCTAGCCTTATTCCATCCCCCGCTCCCGCCCACACACCTTCGCCTATAACCGAGCCTCCATCTCCACAAATAGCCACAACACCTTCTGCATCTGTGCCAACTCCTACGTCGACAGTAAAAGTCGGCTCTCATAGAAAGCATGCGAATTCGGTGACTAAATATGTGTCGATAGCTGTGGGAGTTTCCTTTTTCCTTGCCATTTTTGGTTTATCTATCTTCTGCTGCCGGACAAACAAGGTTGAGACCGTTAGACCGTGGGCGACGGGCTTGAGTGGGCAGCTACAAAGAGCTTTTGTGACAGGTATCCTTTCTTTTAGATCCTGCATTCAGTTTTCTTTTTGTTTTGCTAGAATGCAGGAAGCCACCAATGATCAGAAAGATGAAATATTGGAGTATAGAAAGATGAAAAGCTATAGTTTAGTGGTGTAATCTGCAGTTCTTAATTTTTCAATGTTTGAGGGTGGAAAGATGAAATTGGCAAATCTTCGTAGAGGGATTTCCTGCGTCTTAAACTTTACTTTTGCTTGAATTTTCATCATCTAACTTCGTGAGTTGATTCTCCTTCAGGGGTGCCTGCTCTCAACCGATCGGAACTGGAAACAGCTTGTGAAGATTTCAGCAATGTGGTTGGTTCTTTATCAGGTGGCATGCTTTACAAGGGAACTCTATCGAGCGGTGTTGAGATAGCGGTGGTATCAAGTGCGATTACATCTGCGCCAGGTTGGTCAAAACAATGTGAATCCCAGTTCAGGAAGAAGGTAAAATATGGTCTACTTTCATTTTTGGTAGAAACTGTGACACTCTGCATTCATTTCAGCATCAAAAATGTATTCTGGTTTCAGATAACGAATTTGTCCAAAGTTAACCACAAGAATTTCATGAGCCTGCTCGGCTACTGTGAGGATGAAGAACCTTTTACCAGGATGATGGTGTTTGAGTATGCTCCCAATGGGACACTCTTTGAGCATCTCCACGGTAAGTTCTTCAAACACAACTTTCACAGCGAAAAACATACTCTCATGCATACAAATTAAGATGGTTTGCTTACTTTCTTTACTAAACGTAAAAGAGATAGTTTTCCTCTTCATTATTCATGATGGAACTTCATTGGTATGTTTTAAGAGATCATATCTTTATTCGAATGAATAGGTCCTGAGGCCTAACATTGAGGGTTATTTACAAAAGTAACCACTCTAACATTCTTAATTACAAAAATAGTCTCGTAAAAATTTTATTTGTAAAAATAGGCCTCTAAAAGTTAGGGAATCTAAATGCGGTGAACCATTTGCCGCTTTCTTGAAAAGCGGTAAATGGTTCACCGCATTCAGCATTCACAAAATTTATCGTAGTGCCGTAAAAGCGGTGAACCATTCACCGCTTTTAAAAGCGGCAAATGGTTTACCGCTTTTAAAAGCGGCAAATGGTTCACCGTTTTTAAGCGATAAAGTATAAATTAAGAATCGAAATTTTTTAAAAAAATAAAAGAATATATCACTAATAATAATTACGCAGCGAAATTAATTTTTTTTTTTTTTTTCTAACGGATAATTTTATCTTTTGTTTATTAAATATTAATATATTATTTCATAATATTTTTTATATTTTCAGATTATCTCAAATTGAATCGAAATAAATCAAAATTTAAAAATAAATTCATGTAATTAATAACTATTTAAATTAAGAATCAAATTTGAATTAATAATAAATTGAAACAAATTAAATTTAGAAAATGAATTAAACAATCAAATTTGAATTTAATTTTAAAATTTTTTTTTCTTTTAAATGAATATTTTCAGAATTTTATTTTGTTTACCCAAAAACAAATCAAATTTTAAAAATAAATTAATTTAAAAATAAAATCATACCACTAATAATTATTTAAATCAAAAATAAAATTTTTATTAAGAATAAATTAAATTTAAAAAATAAATAAATTTTAAAAAAAATCATGCTGCTAATGAATAGTTTAACCCTAACTACGCCTACTTTTATAATTTATTTATACAGTATTATTTTTAAAATTATAATATAAAATAAGATTATTTAAAAAAAAAAAAAAAAAAAAATCTTCTAAAACTCTTAAACCCTAGGCAAATGCCCTTCCTAATTCTCTCTTATCCACGAACCAAACAAAGCCTAGGGTTTAAGGGTTTCAGGAGAATTTTTTTTTTTTTTTTAAAATAATCTTATTTTATATTATAATTTAAAAAATAATACTATATAAGTAGAATTATAAAAGTAGGCGTAGTTAGGGTTAAACTATTCATTAGCAGCATGATTTTTTTTAAAATTTATTTATTTTTAAAATTTAATTTATTCTTAATAAAATTTTTATTTTTGATTTAAATAATTATTAGTGGTATGATTTTATTTTTAAATTAATTTATTTTAAAATTTTGATTTGTTTTTTGGGTAAACAAAATAAAAATCTGAAAATATTCATTTAAAAGAAAAAAATATTTTAAAATTAAATTCAAATTTGATTGTTTAATTTATTTTCTAAATTTAATTTGTTTCAATTTATTATTAATTCAAATTTGATTCTTAATTTAAATAGTTATTAATTACATGAATTTATTTTTAAATTTTGATTTATTTCGATTCAATTTGAGATAATCTGAAAATATAAAAAATATTATGAAATAATATATTAATATTTAATAAACAAAAGATAAAATTATCCGTTAGAACAAAAAAAAAATTAATTAATTTCGCTGCGTAATTATTATTAGTGATATATTCTTTTATTTCTTTTAAAATTTCGACTCTTAATTTATATCTGATTTTAAAAGCGGTTAATCGTTTACCGCTTTTAAAAGCGGTGAATGGTTCACCGCTTTTAAAAGCGGTAATTGGTTCACCGCTTTTAAAAGCGGTGAACCATTTACCGCTTTTATAGGACTTCAAATTTTCTGGAAGCTTATGAATGCGGTGAATGGTTTACCGCATTTAAAAGCGGTAAACCATTCGCCGCTTAAGACTATTTTTGTAAAAAAAAAATTTACGAGCCTATTTTTACAATTATAAAAAATTTTAAGATTATTTTTTAAAAAAATTCTAACATTGATGCTTTGAGGTTACTGTGCATGTAACTTTGTTCGAATTCTTATTGACTCTGCTCTCACAACATAAACTTGACATACGTTGCAGTCAAAGAAGCCGATCACTTGGACTGGTCGACTAGACTTAGGATATCCATGGGAATAGCTTACTGTCTAGATTACATGCACAAGCTAAAACCCCCTGCCATCCTCAGCAATCTCGACTCGTCCACCATCTTCCTAACTGATGATTTCGCCGCCAAAGTCTCCGATCTTGATCTCTGGACTGACAGTAAGGGAACCGATAATGCTAGCGAGAACTCGAGCACCTTGACGTTTTTGTCAGACCAGGAGAGTGTCGTCTGCAAGTACGGCATCCTTCTCTTGGAGATAATATCAGGTCGGCTTCCGTTTAACGGCGAGAAAGGCGTTCTCGAAAGCTGGGCTTCATCTTACTTAAATGGTGAGAAGCCTATTCATGAAATGATCGACCCTGGCATCGAATCCTTCAGTGAGAAAACACTCGATGCCCTTGTCGAGGTGATATTGTCATGCATTGATCCAGATCCTAAGAAGAGACCGACAATTGCCGAGGTGGCGAACCGCATGAGAGAGAGGACAGCGATGCCTCCAGATGCCGCGACTCCGAAAATCTCCCCATTGTGGTGGGCTGAGCTCGAGATTATCTCATCCGAGGCTAACTAATGATGGAATACTCTTCTTGCCTTCCTTGTGATTAGAAACTTGTTTGTTCAATTAGTTTGTTATCAGAATTCTTTTATTCCATTTATTTTGCGTCGTGAGTGGGTACGTACTACAGAAGCAAAGTGTTAAGGTGCTAATGTTTGTGGAGAGTGGTCCTAGATCTCAAAGAATAGCTTTGGAACGCTTAAAAAAAAAAAAGAAAAGAAAGAGAGTGCATATTAAATTTTAGAGCTATTTACTACTTGGATCATTTTACCTTCTTTGCTTGTTGTTTCCCTATTACTAACCAAATTACTAACCAATTTTCTCAGATTTTATCGCTCAGATTTGGGTACAAAGCCTATACAGGGTTCGCCTTAGTCTTTCTTTTGACTGGATTAACTCAGAACAATTTTATTCCAATTCCCTCGTATCCAAAAGTAGGTAATACTGAGTTTTATGTTATCTTATTATGCCCCTATTCTATATATATTTTATATTTTGAGAGAAAAAATAAACTGGTCCGCACGAAGGAAACAAACAGGGCAGCACGAAAGGCACAATGTCAACAACTTGGCCGCACGTCTCTAAGCAAAGTTTTTTTTTTTTTTTTTTTTTTTTTTTGAGGGTTAAACATATTGGCAATTCATCTTAATTATAAGATTGAATAATTTTGAAAAAAATAATAATAATAAAGCACATTTTCACATAAAGAAACAAGAGGGAAAAAAAATCTCTCAAACTGAACGGAAAAGATGAAAATGCCCCTCTCCAGATCTAAGAAAACAAAAAAAAAGAAAATATATAAATCAGTACCCCAAACCTATACATCAAAATCAAGCTCCGAAACTTAAAAGCCCATGACGAAAAGAGGAACTATAGGAAAAACAATCAACCAGATCCAGCTCCCAGTATAGAACCACGTCAATCTCTGGTTTTTAGTTTAGTTATTCCCAACGTTCAATCTCTGTAAACAGCTCCCTTAAGCCGCAAGCTTAAAAGATATAAAGATATAAAACTATAAAATTATGTTTCTTAAAAAAGAAAGTAACCCGTATAGGCACCACATAAATATACCGACTCAATCCACTAGTAATAATAACTTGTTGAGCCTAAACCACAGCCCAAAATACTTAAACTTAATTGTTATTATTAATGTATGTCTCTTATATACCCAATCACGACTCCATTTCTATCCAGAATGTCACAGACTCTCTCTGACGTTCTTGTCAGTTCAAACACACACACACAGTTCAAGATTACCCGGCGATATTAGACTTGTCTCGCTAGTCCTATCATTTAGACCCAAGATCAGTCGAAACTCGTCACACGCTTCCGACTGGTGATTGATTCTGATACCAAATATAACGACCTGACGCACTAACAATAATAACTCGTTGGGTTCAAATCACAGCTCAAAATGTTTAAGCTCAGTTGTTATTACTAATGCTCAAGTCTATTATATAACCAATCACAACTCCATTTCCATCCGGGGTATCACAATATCACACAACATGCTCTAGGGGAATAATCTATTAATTTGAAATCTCTGCAGGACCAAGTTAACAAACTGAACAGAAGCCAGTGTGTATAATACTTCTCAGCTCTGCTAACTTTGTTTCAAGCGTTTTGAGTGACAATAACAGAGACCAACTCCAAACAATGATCAAAGCCAACTCTTCAAACCATGCTCCGAAAAAAACATAGCAATAAATCTCTTGACGCAATCCGTGAGTTCCAATCAATCTTACAAGTTACAAACTCTTTACTTTTGACGGGATATCAATTTTACTCGCAAGTAGATCCGGCAACGGAGATACTCAGAACGACGAAACACTAGAGACAACTGAATGCATTGGTTATAGCAGTTTATGAACCACAAACACTTTACTAAACTGATGGTAGACCTGCCACTCTACAGGCAGAGATGAACAACAGGCATGTATTTAGGACAAGACATCCTACAATACATTACTAAAGATGCTTGCAAACCTCCAATTCGTATTGATATACATCAAAACGTGAAAACTTGACAAAAGACCAGGAAACACGATCTTCACTTTAACTGCAAAAAGTAGAAGGAAAGAAGGCTATACCTCAAGAAACGAGCACTCGGTGAATCATTCCTTGAGTCCAAGTTGCAGTCTCCTTCAGTAGTTCATCGTCAGATTCGAAGCATTCTCCCAAGAAATCAGAATGGAAAGTACAATCCCTAAACAAGAGTTTTGTGTTCGGACCGAGTGTGTCCGCAAGATCCCCCAACATGGCAACTGCAGCTCTCGTCACTCCCTCATCCCTACATGACACTTGAACTAAATATCCTTCTAAATAAAAATTGATTTCCTACTACAATGCACGTAAGGGAAACAAAAAGTATATAATATCCCTGCCACCAAATCCTATGTACCAGTTTAAAGAGAATTCTTTCTAAGAAGAAAAGGTACCCTTTTTAAATACGAGTTATACGATTCACGGGGAAACTTTGTTCTGTACTAAAAAGAGCTATTCAGAGTCGGTATTTCTGTAAGTACAAGGGCATACAATAAAAAAATTCAGATTTTGCAGGACTACAAACATAATAAACAATTTTCTGGCTTTATATATTTAAATATCTCAAAATTAGATGCAAACTTCGCTTACCTGTTCTTGTCTTTGAATACTGCTTCTGTGAACTGTAGAAGCTGGCTCGCATAAGGCACCAACAACTCAGCTTTTGAATTCTTGAAACCTTGGAGAATGCCAGAGTAAGCCTCAAAAATGCCTCTTCTAAGCTGATTTCCATAATCCACCATATCCTCATCATTAACATCTAGATAAGTACAAAGACCCGCGGCTCCTTGAAGCATAGAAACAGCATAAGGCAGATACATCTCAAACTGTTCACCAATCGCGAGGGCAATATCGCCAAAGCAGGAGAATATAGGGGGTTTTACAGACCGATGAAGCATGGAATTGGAGAGATCCTTAAGAAGAGCACTCATTATACCGTTACAGAAGGGGAGGATCTTTTCATCCAAAGCACGGCAAATATCACCCACCACACCAACAGAGATAGAGCAAACTTGGTACTCCTCAAAATTTTGCAAGCCCATTTCCAGATAATTGTAGAATTCTGGCATGTATTTGGCAAATTCTGGGCCAGTAGCATAAGCAAGAGCCCCAATAGCAAGCATAGCTTCTTCATGCACTGAAGAGCTGCGACACCCAAAAACACTGAGGAATAAGATCATCATTTGGTCAGCAGATTGAAGAATTACGGATTTTGCATCTGAGCTGCTTAATTTCTGTATTATAACTTGAAGAACACCACATAATAAGGCTTGCAGGTCGCTTTGATTTTCCTTGTCCTCAGTGGAACTAATCTGAAGCTCCAGGGTTTGGCTCAATCTCTTCATTATTTCGTGCATTAAGCAGGCAATCATGTTCAAGCTCTCAGGTTGACTGCTGCATCTGACTATCTCATTTACAGTTTCGTAAGCAGAAGCCCGAAGCCTTGAGTTGTTCGTGTCCATACGGTCAGCAGTAGAGAGGAGAGCTGCGATGGTATCAGCGAGATATGGCGTTAGCATCAATGAAGCCGACTCATCATCTTCAAAGCCCTGCGCGAGGAAATAAATGGCCCCACACACTTTCTCCGCCACATTAGGGACGTCTCTAATACTCTCCAATAGTACAGACATGATTTGAGGAAGATTTGCATTAGTTATCACCGGATAGGCTCCGGATGGAGAGTGAAGGATCTCAAATATCCTACCAAGAGCCCATGCTGTAGTGTCCTTAACATGAGTATTCTGATCTTTCATTGCATTAAGCAAGAAATTTAGTCCAGCATGGACAAAAGGAATAAGTGTTTCAACAGAAGGACCTTCGAGGATGGACCCGAATGCGAAAGTGGCTGCCTCACGGTTCCGCCAGTCTGTCTTTGTTATATTATCCTGCACAAAAGGCATGACAAGAGGCACAACAGCATCGCCAACATTCCTGGCAACGAGTCCGAGGCAGGTACCACCGGCCATAGACAAGTTCCAGATATTATCATCTTGATCTTGATCCTCCTCTTGCTTCAACAGTGTCTCCAGCAGCATAGGTACAAGCACAGGAAGAGCCTTCTCAATAAACCGAAAATGTTGAGAAGAGCTCCCATCAGCAGGCCCTGCATGTTCTTCTTGTATTGTAATCTCTTCATCACATATCGTACTCCAAAATTCAGTGGCTTGAAGGGCGACAGGCTCCTCATCACCCCTCACAGCACTCGCCGTTAAGTTAAACAGGGTTTCCATGTATGGCCCTAGAAGTTCATAATAAGTGGAGGCCATAGAAACGAGGCACTCGAAGGCAGCCTGTCGTATATCTGGCTCTTTAGTCACGGCAGTCTCACACACCACCTTCATTAAATAGTTCCTCTCAAGCTCATTATGAAAGTTGGTCTGAGCAAAATCAAGAGCATTATACAATGCTTTGATAGCAGCAAGACGGACTTCAAAACTGTGTTCCATCTGATTCATGCCTTGAACCACAGCAGTAAGGATGGCATTCACTTGGTCCTGCTCCAAATCCTCTGGAGATATCTCCTCGCACACATATCCCAAGGCTTCCAGCGTTGCTTCTTTTAGAGAAGGCAGTGAATCTTTCTGTGTCATGTTGTTTAACAACTTTGCGATAAGGTCCTGCCATTCTCGACGAGGGATCTCAATTGAAGCAACTTTCGCTATGACTTGCGAAGAGGTGCGCCGAGCTTCTGATACGGATGATCCAAGTGTCTTTAATAAGGATTCCTTAACTTGGAACTTAATAGTAAGGTCCATGCTAATCCATTTCTGGCCCAGTTGTTCTTTCCTAATTGAGTCCTTCGCATCCAAGGAGTTTTTAAGCAGGATGCCAGCGAGCCTTCGAGATTCAGGAGGCTTTTGTTCATTTGATAGCTCGACAGATAAGGCAAGGAGAAAATGGGGTAGGTTCTGCTCCTGGAACTGCTTGAGATTCCCTTCCGCAGCGGTACGGATATGACCGTCTTGCGATTGTGCAGCCAATAGTATTGAGGTCACCTCCATTGCCATGTTGATTATGCTACAATACAGTATATAGAACCCACAGATCAATCAAGTTAGAAAAGCAGGTATATGGGAAAAATCTCAAAAAGAGACGTAGCAAGAGAAACGCATTTCAACATAAGCATTATCCAGATGGCTGAGCCATATGATGAACAACTCTCCATTGCATTTATTCCAATTTTCAAGTTTCCAGAAGACCAATATCCAGGCCATCTTCGTTGGACGAAGATCTCAGATGAGCAGCAAGATGAAGTAGACCTTGCCCAAGATGGGTTATGCATACCATAATATGGCAAATTCTTAGTTGATACATATTTGACCGAAATATAGACATCACCCAATAAGTGATACAGAGCACTGCCAGCATATGTCTAGCTTTCGAAAATGAGTCTTAAATGATTATATAGAACATTAATCGCAACAATATCTAGCAGAAAAATATTTTGCAAGTGTATATCCCAGCTAATCAATATGACCTAAAATTTATCATGCAGCAGCATAATTTTAGTAGATTTTCACAATCAGATTGTTGCGATTAATGTTCTATATAATCATTCTATTGGTGACTATGCTGGTATTCCAAAAATATAGTCACCAATAGAAGGATGAACACTCTGACTTTACTGGTATTCCAAATTTCCAGTTAAAATATACACTTTTATTATAAACTACAGAAAACCATGATGAAATCAATTCCCGTAATGCCTCAATCACAAGTCAAACATAAAAGTAAACTACAATGGACTGAAAATCAGTAATCTCCAAACAATTTCTCGTCTAAGGTAGCAGAAAAGAGCAATAAAAAAAAAAAAAGGCAATTACACAAACCAAAACCCTAAATTACAACCCCTGTAACCAAATCAATTAGAAACTCCCACGAGAACTAGAAATAGCCGAGCAACGAAACTAACACTCAAAATATACCTAAAAATAAACCAAAAAACCCCACATGATCGATCGACAACTTCATACACATTAAATGAAAGAAAAATGAGAAAAAACTACTACAAATCCAAAAAAAAAAACATAAGTACAACTAAATCCGAAGCAGATCAAGGATAACAATATTCTCGCAGTGGATTCGAGATCCGATACCTTACTTTAGTGATCGGCCAAGCGAAGGCGCGTCACCCTCCTCCAACGAACCGAGGGAAGAGGCGATTTAGGGTTTTCCCCAACGCTCGCCTCTAGAGCTCTCTCACTCTCGCTTTACGGCTTTACGAAGAGTGAGGAGAGAAGCGAGGATCGGGATTTATAAAGGAGGAGTTATTCGAAAGGGTCGGAGAAGCGGGAGGGAATCGTCGAGAACCCGGAAAACCCTAATTTTTTGAAATGCTCCCGGTCGAACCCGGTTCGAGATCCCACCGAACCCGACCGGATTTTTTCGAATCAAATTTGCGAAATGGTAGAAAATGATTTAAAATTTTGCTTTGCATATAGCTTTGCTACCAAAATAAATAATAATTTTCCTTCTTTTTTTTTTTTTTTTTTTTTTTTCAGCGTCCTTAGGATTATAAGAGAATATTTTCAATGATTAAAAACGTCATTAAAAACTAAAAGCATCCGGTTCGATCTCTTGGTTCACCTTTACGCTAATATATGGTGATCAATTGTAAGTACTAGCTTAGGATTTATTGAACATAAACCATTATTTATTTACCGAATGATAAAGCGCTCGTTATTTTTATTTATTTTTTAAAAAAAATTAACTGTTATTTTTTTTATTTTTTTAAGAAAAAAAAGTATATGCTATCTACTTCGTTTATTTTTAAAATAAATTTACTTAAAAATATTAAATAATTAAATTTTGCTTTGTTCGATAGCTTGTGTCTAACACGGTTAAATAGTATAAAATTGAAACAAAAATATTTTACGCTTTTTTTTTCATAAAATTATAAAAAATATATTATAATTCATACGAAAATAAATAAAATATTTTTTATTGTATGCTTTTACACGTAATGTCTTTGCAATTCCAAACTGAGCGTTCAAAGAAAAGATTCTCAAATTGATAATTCTTAATAACTATACAAAACACTTGTTATTCAGCTGTATAGATGAATACATATTTAATTAAATATTATTATATTTCATTTCCACTATCGCAGTATCCAATCAAGAGCAGTGTTTCACGAATCTCAGCCTCTATTTTACCGATCATACACTTTTCACCATCCACAAATGACAAATTGATACAGTAATAATAACTTTTCAAAAATCACAAATTTTGATTAATTTAATAAAAAAAAACTTTAGTTGCCATGACGAATATAGATCAATCTATAAACTATCTAGTGTACTGCCATAATAAAGTTCAATCAAAACAAAATGCAGAGAAATTAGCAATAAAAATATTATATGATGTGCATTATAATTACAAAGTGAAAGAGAGGCTCAGTTTTAAGCCTACTATGTATACAAGTTGTTATAAAGTTGAAATGAATAACCAACAAAATGGCCGCCGCGGCGCAGTTAAACTATCCATCACGCGGAAATTAAACTCAATCCATGAGTTTGTATCTTTTCTCCTGGACACCAGTAACTCCCATCTGTATCTCAATAATAGTATGCAACGGAACCTACAAATGCAAGAACAGAAGCATGCATGGTTCAGTTGCAATATTGGTCCCTAACCTATGGTTACATTTGCACTTAAGTACTGAACTCTTTCAATTCCGTTCCGTCAAGCGGGACAAAAATTGCCGCATTTCAAGGTACAGTGTTGAAGCTACAGCGTTGAGCTTTTGACATACCCTGTTAATGGGCTTTTTGATGGAAAATAACTTTGATCAAAACAACTAATAAGCATTAAAGAATGAAGACCCAATTGAAAAAAATAAAATGAAGGTTGGGGAACAATGTAATTATATATCAAACCCAATTAAACACAAGACCTATAGAAAAGATTACTTCAGCTGTCAATAACGACTCACCTCAATGTGAGGAATTTCCTTCAATGGTCTGTCAGCAAAATATGCATATAATGCTCTTAATACAGCCTACATCACAATTTAAAGAATAATAATCAGTTGCTATACAAAGTAAACATCACAATTGTAATTCGATCAACAGCACTAGGTATTTTACCTGATGAGATATAACAACTACCGGAGCACGCTGCCGTTCCAGCTCGATGATCACGGGCTCCAATCTGTAAATAAATGACTTTGTCAACCTTTAAGTGGAATAAGCAGGATGGTGTTAATACAAAATCTATGAACAAGTTGATAATAAGAATTTCAACCGAGTTAACAGATTTCTATCACAAAAAATAACTATAATCCAACCTCTGAATGACGTCAAGATAAGATTCTCCACGGGGATACCGATATCTCAGCTTGTCCTTCTTACGCGATCTGCATTCATGAACAATAAATATACATTTTCAGGTTAGAAGCCTAAAGTAGTTGTAGAAGTTCTAGTTGATCCCTTGCCTATAATTAACCAACTATTGGTACCATAAGATGATAAATATGGTTCAGGCAATTTATAAGATGGCTTTCACCAACAAGGAGGACAGTCAGATTAGATATAATTATGACAAAAGATATAGCAAGCACCGCCTTCTGTATGGTACCAGCTAACTTTTATCTTAACAAAAGATATAGCAAGCACCGTCTTCTGTATTTAATCATCTAAAAAAAAACAACAACAACAACCGAGAGCATCTTCAAGGCATACTCATATTCCTCTGGCATGTTTCTCTTTATCTCTTCATATGTCATCCCATCGCACACTCCAGCATTTATCTCATCAAGAGCACGCCATTGTATCTAAAAGCATGCAGGAAAATTACCCCAAACTTATTATCAATTATATAAGTACTGATGATAGAACAAAACAATCTTGAATTTACAAGCTAAGTATCGAAACAACCAACCTTTGGAAACCCAACAATAGGACCTGCAGTCAATATTGTTCTTTGGAGAGTGCTGGTCCATATCTATGGCATGTCAAAAGCAAAATAGTGAAATAAGAAAAGTATATCCAACTTGCAGTAAGAAAATAACTCTATATTAAGACCAATGACGAATAGACCAATAGGAATGGTTTTGTGGGAGAAATGCATCTCTTTTGACAAATACTGGAAAGGTCAGGTGTGCAGTTCTGCTGAACATCGCTCACATTTGCTCTAGAACAAGGAAAATTTGTTTCACAATATATTCATCATTAAAAGGCGGGCCATGGATATCAACCAAGCCAACACAAATCTAAGGACAAAATTGGAAAAGTTTGAGACATGACAACAACACGACAGAATTAAAAAAAAAAGAAAAAAACTTCATAATATCCACACAACCTAATCATCTATCACAGCATGTAAAAAACAAAGAGATTCTTACTGACGCAGTCTTCTCATGTTTCAGTCGTTTCTCTATGAAGTTGGCAAGTTTCTTTGAATAAAGCTCCCCAGCTTCACTGAAAAAGTTACATTTATCAGAAGCATCTTTAGGCATGAAAATCATTACTTCTGTCAAATGAATATTTGAGGGCTAGTCCATATGTTGATGCTTTTGTTACTGTTTGTTAGATACAATCGCT
Organism: Tillandsia leiboldiana; assembly: GCA_029204045.2. NCBI lineage: Eukaryota > Viridiplantae > Streptophyta > Magnoliopsida > Poales > Bromeliaceae > Tillandsia > Tillandsia leiboldiana. The sequence continues at coordinate 8,955,740 of CM055081.1, forward strand.
AACCTTTCAATATAGTTAGAGATGGCAAACATTAGCGTATGATGCTGTTTTACTGGATACAAAAATTCCACTGCACCTTTTTTTTTTTTTGAATGTAAGTACCATTTTTAAACTGCTGTATAACTTAATGCATATGATGCATCAATACCACAGGAAGTTTGAGTCCACATTTATCAACCAGCAAACTGGATGAAGAACAAAAGGCAAGGCAGAGTAGACCTCAAAACTGTGTCACCACCAATTCTTCCTCTAACATTGTCTAGACTTTCACCATGTCTGGTAAGCAGAATAGGACGAGGTGTCAGATGAGTATTGACCTGCAATCAAATTATGACCAGCTTATATAGTATACACCATCACAAAAGCCTCTAGCTACAAAATGATAACATATACAAGGTCCACATCATTGATTTTCATTAAAAAGGTCACATGGGACAAGAAGTGATATCAGATAAACCCAAATGTAGGAGAAACAGACAAAAAAGGTTGATTGTAAATATTACAATTATTTTTTTAAGCTTAGCACTAAGAAGAAGGTGACTATGTATCTCCATTCAGGAATGCTATTGACAAAAACATGAGTCCAATTCTATCAGCCTTCCCTTTTACAAGTTTATCATTCAAAAAAGAAAAGGCTAATTCTGAGTATCAGCCAATATTTCAAGACAACTTTGCATAGTATTTATATCCCTCGAATCCTGAAAAATGAAATTGGCATGAGTATCGGTATCCAACACATATCCGATACGGACAAGGCAGCTAAAATGAAGTATTAGTGCATCATGGTTGAAAAGTAAGAAAATGAAAATTTTGATCCCAGTTCATAATTTAAGTAAGATAATTACATTATAGTTCAGTAACAGAAAAAAATTTGAGAGCACTTCTCCAGAGGAAAATATATTTTCTGCAATAATTTGTGGTCAAGGATTTCAATAAAACTTACCAAGAAAAAGACAATCCGCCCAGGAAGGTAACCACTAATGTTGTTAACCTGGATATTAAAACATTAAAACAAATATAATGAAAGTATGATTTAATGGTGAAAGAACAAAAGGCAGTGAAGATTGAATGTGCCAATATATTACAAAAGCCCACAAGCATTTGATAAAGACACTCAATGCTCAACCTTTGCTACAAATTGTTTTTGAAAATGAAAAATTTTAGCTGAACTAAAGGATAAACAAGCCATCTGGTTATAACTTGAAGTTAAAAGTACAACACCTTAATAAATTAGGGGAACCAAATTTTATAAAAAGTTAAGCCACTTTCAGAAAAAGCAAGTGCACCAAGTTTACAAGTGATATGAAGGAAACCCCACATTTGCAAGCAAATACAAGAAAGGAAGGTGAAAATACTTTCTTCAGAGCATATACACCTCCCTGTAACTATCTTTACTGAAGTTTGAAAAATGCTTCTAAAGTAGCAACTAAGGTGAAACTTGAAATTTTTCTCTACACTCTGTATGCTCACAGAAAAAGAGGCTTACTTGCAACTGCCCACCATATCCGCTGACCATGTCAATCATTTTGATATAAGAGCCCTCTTCTACTGGCTCATACACCTGCAAGAGGGCAGGTATACTAAGTTTCAAACCTCAGAAGATTTTGAACTAAAAGAATCCTACCTCGTTCACACAGCTACAACATTAAAGTCATTATTTAGGACCTTTTCATAGTTGGTTAGGCGTTCTTTGAAGTCTCGTAGACCAGCTGCAAAATCTGGCCTGTAAATGAGCATCAAGCATTGCCATCACTACATCTTTGAATATGAAAACAACCAACCAAAAAGTAGATAATGTAAGGTTTCTCACTCTTCTGCATAATCAGGACTCTGTTGAATTTTTAGGCATATATTTCTTTCAATTATGCGTTGATCATTACATATTGTTTCCAAAAATATGATCTGTGAGGTAAAGAAGAAAACCATATGTTAAAGAACAGATAATCTGCAGCATCTAGACTCAACATTTAACAAACTTCTATCACACAATACAGCAGAAATAAGGTGGAGTAAGGATAAAAAATTCTTAATTTCACTTTTGACAATCATAGGTTATAAAATATGAGAAATGCTACTTGCACACCCAAAAGTGGGGTCAATCTTACACCCACCCACCCTGCAGATTAGACAACCCTTTTGGGTTTTCAATATTCAAAAAAAGGGCTCGATAATACTTGTGTGGGAATGGCCCTTGAACAGGTCGGGTGAAAGATTTACACCTACTTTTTGAGTGTCCAGGTAACATTGCTCATAAAATATATAACAGTGACAGACCAATTAACAGTTAGTCAACCATTTTAATTGTCAGACCTCAGTACCTATTAGGCACATCCCTCAAAAAAAAAAAAATAATTTATATAATACAGGAAAAAAGAAAAGATAGGCAAGCTTGAATCCATTAAGAAGTGATATTTATAGAAATAGAGACCCCGGCCGCACTCCCCCCTCTCCTCTCTCCTCTGCTTTACTTTTCGCAAGGATTGTTGAAGCAGCCAGCCAGCCAAAGGGTTGCATGAACTACTTTAGGGAAGATGACAAAATATGAAGCAACCAAAAGGGAGAAAACCAAGTATAGAGTAGGCTACTGGAATTTTACAAGCACCTTGCATTTTCCTTCAGCCATCTGCATCAGCATATTTCTTCGATATCTACTGCTGTTTGTGGCATCAAAAATACCAACCTATGGCCCAAGTGAAACTAATCAGTAGTCTATAATCATATTTGCAACACAAAATGTAATGAAACAGATCATTTAACCTGGCCACCTTCCTGCATCCAAGCCAGCATATCCTCCATTGCTAAGGCCGCTACCTGGCATCATGCAATTCAAGAGTACAAAAATTTTCAAATATATTTCATAGAAGAACCCTCCTCTTTACAAACTCATACTAGAAATTCAATTTCTCAACCAGAATTAGGCAAAGTACAGATCCAATCATGTACTCAAAGAATGCATACAAAGAATGGAGGGTATTCTGTGACTTTTTTTTAACTAATGGCAACTAGTATCATCCTAACCTCATTACGGGCCTCCAAGCCTTCTCGATTATCAGCACGAAAAAAGTCCGCACTCTGAAAAATTAAACTTTTAGTCAGAAACTTTAGAACAAAAGATTATAACATGTATGATAGAACACTGGCACAGACGAATTAATTAGGCAAGAGTAGAACTCTCTAAAAAGCATAATCAAGAAAAGAAAGTCTGTTCACAAAGGAAATCTAGGAAGTTAGCAAGAAACAACAAATATCCAAAATGCTATAATCAGTATATGGTCCAGCATATAAATAACAAAAAGCAATCAATTTTTCTCAATTGATTGTAGAAGGTTCTTATATCATCACAAAAAAAAAATAACTATCACACAAGAACATAGTGACAACTATAAATTTTCTGCTTGAATTGTGCCCAATCACATCATTCCAACCACAGAGAGAGAGAGGGAGGGAGACAAACATATTATTCAGAAACTAAAGAAAAAATATATCAGACTATAAAGATAGCAAAGGCTTTCCTGATCTACATCTTCTCAACATAATTGAATGATGGCACTATACACGTCACTAGACATGGTCTCTGTGAAAACAAATTTCTTCTCTGACTCCTACAGGTACAAGACTAATACAATTTTATGTTTGACACAGATCCTATATGGACCCATGCGGAAGATAATGAAAAAAAATGCCCACAATAGCACATGCTCATAACACCTAATCACTCATGTGAAAAAGAAAATCAAGAACGTCCTGGAAAATGCAAAAGATCAAGTAATGGCAGACAATAATTTGAAATGAGCTGGCTTTATGGAATAGATTTCCAAGTGAACAGCATATAACAAAGGGCTTAATTGAAGAAGACATCCACTATACCTGATTTGCTCCATGCTTCAGCCGGCGATACTGTAACAAATTTTGAAATATTAGTAACTACTTTATATCTAATGTAGCAATAAATAAATCTTCTGGCTTTATGAAGCACAATGCATCATAGTAAGAAATAAAATATTCACCTTCCCAACGTTAAAATGTTTGGTTTCATGGCCTAACCATCGAAGATATCGTGTGAGCTTAGCTGCGGTGAAGGTCTTTCCTCGAGCTGGCAAACCGACCTAAGCAAAAGAAATAAAATCAAGAAACGAAAAACAAGGAGAATTTTCTCTTTAGTAGACGAGAAAAAAACAAAAGATAACTTGTTCCAGCAAATCGTCTAATCATTCAAGCCTTTTCCCAAGAAAGTGGAGACGTTAGAGTAAAACATACCCTTCATAATAATGCCTTAAATGAAAAAACAGAGAATGATAGAGAAACGCTCAAAACAAGACGCAGAATTCAATCTTAGTTACATTACCAGCACGATGGCCAATCGGCGGTCTTCCTTTGGTCCATGCATCTGATCAGCTACAGCTGCTGCTGCAACAGCTCCTGCTGCCGCTGGCATGCCCTTCTAACATAGAATAAAATCAAGTGAACATAAGAATCACCTATAGATACGCATTCTTGTGATGAGTAAATGTACATAGTAGACTGCAGCTTGGATTATAATCCGCAAGGCAAATAAAGAAACATTAATCTAGGAAAGCAAATTGACAAAAGCAATACAAACCTTTGTTTCAGCATCCAACTTGAGATCACTCACAAAAGCACTGGCACTAGCTGATTTGACAAGCCTTGGAGAGCCAACACCCCTATCAACAAAGAGCCCCCTTTGACCATCTTGCTTTTGAAATGTTGAAAAGGTGCCAACTGATTTTGACTCTACCATACCAGAAACTGGAAAAGCTCTAGAGGGTTCCGAAACTGTGACCTCAATATCCTGCAGCATTAACAAAACAGGATATAATGCCTATCAACTTTTAATTTTACGCCAGCACACTTGGGAATCATCTCTGTCTTAACGTCGACGCCAGATATTATAGGCTAGATAGAGAATTATGCAAAGGGAATGATGTAATTAAGAATTGAATAACGATAAAGTTACCAAAAAAAGCATCAATTATCTGACTATCTATCGAATTGTCCCATATTCAAGTTCCTTACATTGGCATAGCAAACAACAAAAGAGTTGAGGCAATACCTCTCTAATGTTACTACAGTCAGCAGAAGACACAGCAGCATTAGTCGAATAGTGTAGACTATTACTTGTGACATCACTTTTGGAGGAAATTCCAGTATGAAATAATGATCTTGGAGTCGCAGTCAGATTAGCAGCATAAACAACACCAGAGCTACTAGTTGGTGCTGGAACAACATACTGCTCTAAATCAAGCTCCAAACTAGCAGCAGAACCATTCTGTCGGAAGAGACGAAGAAGGCGTACAATGAGAAACATAGGTACTAATTTATACAAATAACATATGAACTCCACACACATCTCCACGAAGATTCGAGAAAATAAAGAAGAACAGAGAGGTACAAGAAACCGATTAAGTCATAACCTCAACTCCTGAATCAGGCACCACATTGATCGTGACATCAGGGATCCCTCGCACTCTTGAGGGCTGGAGATTCTCCTGATACGCCCTCCAACTCGCCGCGAGATCAAATGGCGACACAATATCCGCCTTAATGAATACCTTGCATTCAAGCACATCCTCATCGCCATTCAGCTTAAACAACGCCATCCGCGCGTCGCCCTCAAGCGTGCCCCCGGTTAGCACCCGATTCGGCCCCTCTTCCACCACGCACGGCGAATTACTATACTTGGGCTTCAGCAAGAACTTGAAATCCAGGTTTTCTACAAACAATCCGAGCAAATAAACAAAACCAACCTAATCGGATAACTAATCACTCTCCTGACACTGGAGAAGCAGAGCGTACCGTGATTGGGAGGGACGACGAAGCTGAGCTCCCACATCGACGCCGACTCCCGCTCCATCGACAACTACACGATTAGCGATGTTTGACGTCCTGGAATTCGGAAAACAAGAGAGAACCGAAAGGAGGGATGAGGAAGAGGATGAGATGTGTACGCACGGCTTTGGCAGGATCCCAAGAACCGATGATGGGCACGGATCCATAGAAGTGGGGGATGAGGTCACTCCCGATGCGGAAGTTCTCCATCTTCAGCGAGACGTAGAGTTGCCCCCCCCCGCCCTCTCTCCCGCCATGGGAGCTATCCGAGCTCTTGGAGGAGCTCGTCCCCATCGCCGCGGAGGCGCCGAATCCCTGGTTAGGGTTCAATGGCGCCGATGGAAGAGGATAGGTATGATGATAAGGGAGAGCAGAGGGAGATGAGAAAAGCTTCGTAAAAGGGTGGTTGAGAATTGAGAATGAGACTGGGGTGGGGAGGACGAAGAGAGATTGCGACGCGACGCACCGAGTCCCCGCGTGGCGGTGGGGTAGGTCGGTGACGGTTCTGAATCTGACGAGGATTACAAACTACAAAGCGCTTGATTGTGCGATTTGATTACGATGATGATAAACAAGTGGTTGTTTTTTGCCTAGATTTGCTCGTCCTAAATATTGTTCCTCGTGATTATCTCGTCCTTTTTTAAAAAAAATTAGGCTTAGAGGGGAGTTTATTATTATTATGAATATGATGAGCCCATTGATTTGCCTCTCCCAGTCCCAGGGTAGTTGTTGTACTGGAACTTGGAATTCACGAGTTAAAGTACCAAAGCAAAATATTGTTTCTATATACTAATGAGAGATTACCGGAATGGTCCAAAGCAGCAGGTGTACATTTGAAGCCCACATATCTAAGGCTGAGTATGGGCCTCTCCTTGGCCAAGTCCACTGGCTGGGCCATTTAATGGGCCAGACCTGGCCCAGTATCAAATGGGTCATTGGGTCTGATCTGTGAGAACTCATAGAGATCACTGGATTGGGCTGGGCTATACCCCAACACTCCACCTCTATTCATTTCATATTTCAAATCTACTTCTGAGTTCCAAGTAGAGCATGTGGCACCTCGTATGTCTCCCACATAATCTCCCACATAATCTCCTAAATTTCGAAAGAGATTTTTTAATCAAAAAAAAAAAAATTGAGCTCAGATGAAAGATATCGATCCAGAAGCTTTCGCAATTCTATCATGTTTGATGGATATCTATTCAAAAAAAATTGCAACTCAATCATATACAACGAAATTGTCAAAATTTTGATCTTTTCTAGCTCTATTTGTAACTCATTGAGATATCAAGCAACAACAAGAAGAAAAAAAAAAAAATGTTGATTTCAGGTGTGTTCATACCAACTGAAGGAGGAAAGGCTGATTATTTCAATGAAAATTTCATCAAAAAAATGTATAATAGGATAATATTTTATATCTTTGTAAGTACATGATTACGTTGCATAAATCACACTCCTTGGCTAAGATTCGACTTCACAATCGCATCAACCAACAACTAAGGAATAAACTTGTTGGTATATGCTGGTGCCTAATTTATTTATTTATTTGTTTATTTATTTATTTATTTATTTATTTATTTATTTGGTTCAGTGATGCTAATAAATGAATTCTCAATTATAATAATAATTATTATTATTATTATTTAAATGAAAAGACTAATAAAGTGGTATAAAAGGCCTCCCCAGTTTGCTGACTTTGACGCGAGTGGTGGTGGGACCCATTAGTGACCATTTTATGCTTACAAAAGGAACCTGACGCATGGGTTCTAATTAAGTTAATTTGGTCAAAGTAGAATTAAAGAGAATTAAGAGTTATAATTAATTGAGCTCCCTAGGCTCGGGAAACATCTAGAAAAGTTCGCCCACCTTCGTATAGAAAAATGTTGTACCTGGACCCGGTGCACCACACTGTCCGTGGACAGGCCCATGCATCTCCCTCGATCCATTCGTACATCCATCTCATCCCTTCTTTTTCTTTTTTTTGATGAGCGGTGGAGATTCTAAAAAAACATCTGATGAAGAGAGATGGTTTTGGTGGACCGGGTTCAGTGAACAACTTCTTCGTTATATGGTCACGTGTGTGTGAGAGAGAACGTTGGATGCAACTTCTCCACCGTGGAGAGGAATGCAAAACTGGGGAAAGTTGGTGCATTCAAAGGGCTACGTGGTTTTACTACTGCCACTCTGTTTTGTTGACCACAAAATAGTAGAGTATGAATAATAAAATTACATAAAAATATACTTTTATAATTTCAGTAGAATCAAATATGGTAACTGTACATCCAATTTTGGATGTGCATTCTACATTCCATCCATTCAAGGGTGAGGTCTTCTTCATCCATCACTTCGAAGTGATGGATGAAAGTGATGGATGGAGAAGACTCCACCCTTAGATGGATGGGATGTAGGATGTACACCCAAAATTAGGTGTACCGGTAGCAGAGCTCAATTTATTATGTAGTCTAATTTTAAACATTCATTCTAAGTTATTAGAAACTATTTGCTTGAATTTCAATGCTGTATTAAACGGTAGATGTAAAATGATTATAGTCAAAGTGAAGAGATTGCTCACACCTGTGATCGCTAATTTATATATATTAAACATAGAGTTTTTTTTTTTTTTTTTGACTATTTGGAACCCCATTGTTCTTCTTGTACTCTGCAAGGATTTTCCCTCAAATTTCATATAGCTTCTTTAGTTCAAATTCACATCATTAGTTGATTTCTTATGTTTGTTTCAAATAACAATATATGAAGACAAATTGTGCACAAGCAATTATGGAAATGCAAAAAAACAATTAAACTTAGTTTTTTTAAAAAAAAAAAATTAATTAGAAAAATTAGACTTTAAATTTTAAATTTTAGATTTAAACTATCAAAATCAGTAGAAATTAATCCATTCTATTAGTGTATTAATTATGGGCTAGTAGATAAACAACAAAGTTAACATAACTTTCAATGCGAAAATAATATTTATATATACATATCACATATCTACAATTGAAAATTAATAAAGCGAGATTTGCTTTCGCTGTAGCTTAATCCTACTAAGATGACGAGATTATTAATACAGTGCTTAAAGTTATCATTCTCATCACACTTTCCTAAATAATTAGTATATTCAATCACATTTAACCAATATTTTTTTTTTTCAGATACCATCAAATTAATTTAAACAAAATTGACTGAGACATTACAAGTTCAGCATAATCTAAGAACAATGCAAATATCCCATAAAACCTGCAGATCCATGCATGGTGCATGTGATTTTTGTTGCCATTCAGTAATTTTTATATGTTTAATTGAAATTGTTTGAGAAGTGGTTTTATTCAATTGAATCACAGTTTCTCACAACATGATTGTTGGGAATCTGATATTCGTCCCGATACCAGATTATGTGAATCTGCAATCTGTTTCGATACTGATTATTGACATTTCACGGTGAAAACGTCAAATCCAAATTTTTCTCTCCTGTAATAAAATAGTTTCAACCCGATCTTTCTTCATGAATCTCTCTCATCATTCTCTCGCATTTTACAAACCTAAAAGATTTATTTATTTAAACTTACTCGTACGTGTATCTAAAATTATAGACATTTTGATCATGTCATATAAATATGGCTAAACTCTAATACCCACCACCTCCATGTGGGTATGACTAAATACTATCACCATCATCGTATTATATGGATATGACCGGCACAAAAATAATAATACTTATACTATATTTATAGGTTACATAAAAAACCATTCAAATTCTAATTTAAATAATTTTTTATTTTAATTAATATTTAAATTTTAATAAAATTATATCTAATAAATTTTAAATATTAATTTGGATCCAACTAAAATTTAACTATAAATTTAACAAAATTCTAATAATGATAAAAAGAAAGGGCAACAGAGCAGAAGCTCGAATCAAAATAAAGATAATAAGAAGAAAAAGAATTAATATAGACATTGATATGTGCAACAAAAGCAAGAAAATTTTAAAAATTTATTTCAATTTTTTTTTTTGTTAGCTCGTGGCTTCAATTTCTACACGCACGTTGTATTGGCTACCGCAGCCAAATAATGTTGGACTTCAAACCACAGAATTTGTGACTTATAGTAATCAATTAGGCTGCGTTTGGTTCGGGTATAAGCGAAAATTGATTATTTCGGGGATAAGTATAAGTTCAAGTATAAGCAAGAATTACAGTAATTTTGTGTTTGGTTGAGTATAAAGGTTATACCGGGATAAAAAAAAATTATGTTTGGTAAGTTAAAGAAGAATAAGAATAATAAAGAAAATTAAAATTTATAAAATAAAATAAATAAATTTAAATATTTTATAATTTAAAAAATTTTAATTAAAAATAATAATAATAATAAGCAACAGGTGGAACAGCTATTTCACCTGTGGGGTGAAACAGTTCTACCCTTATACTGTTTCGCTAGGTAATTCTAGTACTTAATTAATTAATTAATTAATTATTCTACTTAATTCTCAAATGAACATTTACTATTATTATTATTATTATTATTAATTTTTTTTTGTAATAAAGATGCACTCAAACATACTCAAAGACAAAATTTCAGCGTAGATCATGTTAATCTCAAGTTCAACTCAGACACTAACACACTAATTACTAAAAAAAAATATAAATATATAGTCTAATATATCTTACTCATATTAAAAGAATTAATTGATAAATAAAAAATAAATTAAGTAAATAATCAAAGATTAAAATTTAGCCTCTAAATCGATCTCTCCAATTGATTAAATCTGATAGTGAGTAATATTTATTTTCAACTATATATAAATATTGATTAAATTTTAATTTAACATCACTATAATAAAATTAAGTTATTGAGACATATTTTTATGACACATTTGTATAAGTATCATATTTATATTCTATTTATATCTAAAATTAAATTATAAAAATATATTTTCGAAATATATTATAATAATATATCGATATACAACCTAGCGACCGCACGACAATAATTATAAATATTAATATTTTTATGAATAATATATTTTTTAAATTTTAAAAATATTTAAAAATATTATTATAACATAATATACTTATAAAATAATAATAATCTATTTATTTATATTTTATAAATAGCCTACAATTTAGGAAGTAGAATAGGGTGGGACATGGAGAGCAAGAAGTTTCCACGAAGTGGTGGGGCAACGAAGGTGCCACGTGTCGTTAACTCGTTCACCCGCACCGATCAATAAAACTATTCCAGGTTTTAACCAATACTGCCGCTGGTTTCAGTTTCGCCCTTCCCAAAACTAAAACATAATAAAATATAAAAATAAACAACGCATTAAAGTATCCCCTTTCCTCGTATAAATACACTCCCTTACTCTTCTTCCCCCACGTAAAAACACACGTCAACGAATACACCAAAAAAATAAAAAATAAAAAAAATTCACACAATATCCTCTTTCTCTCTCTCTCGCTCGCTTTGTAGTGAAACCCTAGAGATTCCGAGATCGCCATGGAGACGAGCGTAGGATCGGTGGACGCGGGGGTGGAGGCGGCGGTGAATGGGGCGGTGGGGAGCCCTCCGGCGATCCCCTGCCACACGATCACGCCGTGCTCCGTGGGGCCGGCGGCGGTGGCGGAGGCGACGCTGGGGCGGCACCTCGCGCGGCGCCTCGCACAGGTCGGCGCCCACGACGTCTTCTCAGTGCCCGGCGACTTCAACCTGACCCTCCTCGATCACCTCCTCGCCGAGCCCGGGCTCCGCCTCATCGGTTGCTGCAACGAGCTCAACGCGGGGTACGCCGCCGATGGGTACGCGCGCGCGCGCGGCGTCGGCGCCTGCGTCGTCACCTTCACCGTCGGCGGCCTCAGCGTGCTGAACGCCATCGCCGGAGCCTACAGCGAGAACCTCCCCGTGATCTGCATCGTCGGGGGCCCCAACACCAACGACTACGGCACCAATCGCATCCTCCACCACACGATCGGGCTCCCCGATTTCTCCCAGGAGCTCCGATGCTTCCAAACGGTGACGTGCTACCAGGTGTGTATGCGTGTCTCGATCTCGATCTCGATCTCGATCTCCACCCCTGTTTTCTCTCTTTTTTTTTGTCTGAATTTTGGATCGTGATTTGTATCGGAATAGGCGGTGGTGAATAATCTAGAAGACGCGCACGAGCAAATCGATACTGCGATCTCCACGGCTCTGAAGGAGAGCAAGCCTGTGTACATCAGCATCAGCTGTAATCTACCAGGAATTCGCCACCCCACCTTCAGTCGCGAGCCCGTCCCCTTCTGCCTCTCCCACAAGTATGCGTACTTGCCACAAATCCTTACTAATTTTTTATATTTTTTGTTTTATTCGCTCAGGAGAAATCCCTTACTCAGAATTAGAGAAACGAAGAGGAAAAGGAGAGAAAAGAGAGAGAGAATATCACGAGCAAAGATTTTGCCATTTTTCTGTTTTAGGACATCTAGAATGGAATAGTTCTTTAGAGGGAGAAATTAATCTCACTTTTTTGTTTTTTTAAACCGAGAGAAACGAAAAAAACCGATTTTCAATTACTCGTATCATTTTGAAACACTGTTTTCTCTCACTCTTGTTTCTATCCTGTTTCCTTGTTTTTTTTTTTTTCTTTCATGGCTATGCAAGCAAAATCATGACTTGTTTTGATGGAATTGGCTCTCAGAATGAGCAACCAGATGGGGCTAGAGGCCGCCGTGGAGGCCACGGTGGAGTTCCTGAACAAGGCCGTGAAGCCGGTCCTGGTCGGCGGGCCGAAGCTCCGCGTGGCCAAGGCCGGCAAGGCCTTCGTGGAGCTCGCCGATGCCTGCGGCTACGCTGTGGCCGTCATGCCGTCGGCCAAGGGTCTCGTCCCGGAGCACCACCCTCACTACATTGGCACCTACTGGGGAGCCGTGAGCACCACCTTCTGCGCTGAGATCGTCGAGTCCGCCGACGCCTACCTCTTCGCAGGCCCCATCTTCAACGACTACAGCTCTGTTGGTTACTCCCTCCTCCTCAAGAAGGAGAAGGCCATCATAGTCCAGCCGGAGCGTGTCGTGGTCGGGAATGGGCCTGCGTTCGGGTGCGTCCTGATGAAGGATTTTCTGCAGGCGCTTGCGAAGCGGCTGAAGAAGAACCCGACAGCATTCGAGAACTATAGCAGGATCTTCGTGCCGGAGGGGCAGCCGCTCGAGTGCAAGCCTAAAGAGCCGCTGAGGGTGAACATTCTGTTCAAGCATATACAGAAGATGTTGTCGAGCAACACGGCCGTGATTGCCGAGACCGGGGACTCGTGGTTTAATTGTCAGAAGCTGAGGTTGCCGGAGGGTTGCGGGTAAGTGCCCTGAATTCTAGAATATGCTCAGTTTAGTTACATTTAATCTTTCTATATTAGAACAATCAAGAATAGAGTTTGATTTTTGCTGTAGCAGTAGTTTTAGACAATGACTAGGGATACCGTAGAATCGGAAATTGGCTGGAATAAACATTTTTTAAGAAATTCTAGAGCAATGTGGTGTTTGACTGGGAAGAACTTGATGTCTAATCAGAAAAACTATATAATTTTTTGTTTTGCTAATTTTGTTAGAACAAGGTTATGAGTTGAATTTGTCCCTATTACTGCTGATCAAAGAGTGTTTTTTGATTCTGATATTTAAAGAGGAGTTGGCTTATTTGTGCAGATATGAGTTCCAAATGCAGTATGGGTCGATTGGTTGGTCAGTGGGGGCGACCCTGGGGTACGCCCAGGGCGCTAGCGGGAAGCGTGTGATTGCGTGCATCGGTGATGGGAGCTTCCAGGTGCCACCATCCATTCCATTCCATTGATAGCTGGTTTAGTTCTTACATAGCGATGAAGGTATAGAATTTTTATGGCTAATGCGATCTTAACGTATGAAATTCAGGTGACGGCGCAGGACATATCGACAATGCTGCGGAGTGAGCAAAACACAATAATCTTCCTCATTAACAATGGCGGGTACACCATCGAGGTAGAGATCCATGATGGCCCCTACAATGTCATCAAGAACTGGAACTACACCGCCCTGGTGGACGCCATCCACAATGGCGAGGGCAAATGCTGGACTGCAAAGGTGAGTTTAGCATGATACCGTTAAACAACTTTTTGATCATGTTCTGCTCTCAGAACTTGTTTCCTCTGCTCTCGGAGCTTCTGTGCAAATATAGTCGAGTACGAAATCTAACAGCTTTTTCAAGAGGAAAGTTTAATTCAGTGAGAACAAATGTGATCTTTATGTTGTGCTATTGCAGGTTTTGTACGAGGAGGATCTTAAGGAAGCTATCAACACCGCGATGGGGCCGAAGCAGGATTGCTTGTGCTTCATCGAGGTGATCGTGCACAAGGACGATACCAGTAAAGAGCTGCTCGAGTGGGGCTCCAGGGTCTCAGCTGCTAACAGTAGGCCGCCGAACCCACAGTAACTAATAAACTCGTGTTAGATGTCGAATAATGTGAATCCTATTTTCCTATCTACATTGTCCCTCGGAATGCCGAGTTCCTTTTTGCTGCTTGTGTCCTGTGTATGCATGCACTTCATTTGCTAGTGTTTATGGCGTAACGAGACGTCGCGATTTGCCTTGCTCTTTCTATTTTGTGCTCATACTACTCATACATCATTATCTTCTTCCTGAGATGCTCTTAAATGGTAGAAAAATTACATTACAAACATACCTAATATTCTGGAGACAATTTGCAGTTCGGTCCTTTGAGCTCGAGGTTTCTTGAGCTAAAAACTTCTGATCTATCATTTTGTTTATGCAAAACGGTTTGCATACTAGATGATGGTTCTTTTAACACCTAAAAAAGCACATCTCAAATCATTAAAATATAACCCAGAATCTCCTCCCAAGTTCTTTGCATCTGATGTGGTGTTGTTTGTCGCTTTCGCACGTGATTTGAAGGGTGTGGTTTTATTCAAGTCCTATTCCTGTATCCCACCTTTACCTCCAACCTAATTAAGTTTATTTTCAAATTTTGTGGGCTACTTATTCTTGCCTCTGTGCCATTTTTTTCTCCGATTATAATCTTATTGGGCGATGGTGAATATGAAACTGGGTTGCTACATCGAAATTGTTGTAAATAATTAGCCCGAAACATTGGTGCTGCTGATGCACATGCAGTAGTGTTGTTGGTATTCTAAGCAGTGGCAAAAAATTTAGCCAGTAGTATTAAATCTGATGCACATAGTATCGGCGCTTCATTCTTTTATACAAAAATATGTTAAAGTTAAAAATATGTTTTGCTCTTTTATTTTAAAAATAAATTAAATTAAAAATATGAATAAAAATTAGATTTCAAATTTAAAATTTGAGTATCAATTACAAATTCTTAGCTGGGCGCCTCGGTAGGTCGTTACCATTTTATTAGTAGTGTCTCTCTCTCCTACTATAGCCGCCCTAAAAGTCTAGGAATTCCAAAATTCGGAATATCCACCATAAGATTCTTCTCCCAGTTTTCTCTGTATTTCATTCAAAAGTGGAAAAAAAAAAATCGTTCTGAAATATCGTTTTTTTTCGAAAGAAAGAAAAAAAAGAAAGAAAAAAGGAAACTCGGGAAATGTTCTGGACGGTTGGATCCGATGAGTGCGTTGAATGCTATAAACAACGGACTAGTTACGTGTTCTAAATCTACTTGAATTTTGTGATTTGTTGGTATACCTGAAATCTTACTCATCAAACTTTGTGATTTGATTGATCTTAGATTTGAAATCTTTTAGATTACACTTTATTTTTGGCTGCCATGCAGATCGAAGTTTCTAAATTTTTGAGAATAAGACCGCCTAAAATTTTCCAATTATGAAAAGAAGCATTTGTCAGAAGGGAAAAAAAAAGAAAAAAAAAAAGAAAAAGTGAAGAGCCATGCTCTGGTAATGATTATAATGCACCAACAGTAATCCAGCAACAAGAATTTAGCAAAACATATTTGATTGCAAGAAATTTAGCTTACAACATCCACCAAAAAAAAAAAAAGGGAAAAAAGAAGAAGAAGAAGAGAAGTCTCGACACCTGCAATTTCTGCTACCAAAACCATGGAATACAAAATAGTCTTCCAAAAGATGGTTTATATGTCATTTAGATTCAGCAGTTGTTCCCATAGAAGCAGAGAGGAGACGGCCGTTTTTAAGAAGATTAGAAGGAAATGAAGCTTTGCAGTTAGCAATGTGGGATTTAAGCTTCGGTATATTAGGATGCGCACTCCTACATCGGTGGCATCGCAGCTCCATTGCCAACAACTTCTCGTCATCGCTTAACTTCGCTGCCCCGTGCTGCTCAATCTCCTGGATTACATCAACTGAGTCACGGAAGAACACGGTAGTGAACGAATTCCAGTGTTTTTTGTTCTTTAAGTGAGTCGAATCGAAATCCTGGCTTATAACATGAAGATGCAGTTGCCGCATGGATGGAACCTGTAGGATAGAGGTATTAAACCAAGCGAGCAAAATTATAAGCAAAATATAGCAAGCAGTGTATGTGCTCATTAACACATTTTGCACGTACCGAGTGATACCCAAGTCTAAACGATAGAGAAGAGTCCTCGCTTAAAAATTTCTGAACCCACTTCACTCCAGTAGAATGCATACTCCTTAGCAAGGGAAGGTGTTCTTTCTTTGCATCTGCAAGAGAATCAAGACCGTCCAATCTCGATAACACAAGAATGTGCTTTTTAGCCTGCATGTAAAGGATCTTCTCTAAAATATAAGACACACACAAAAAAAAAGTACAGCAAGGAATGCATTTTAGTAGTATGCCAAACCTTGGGATAAAGATCATTCAGAAGAACAAATTCATTTGACATCTCCAAAACTGCACCCTTGTGTTTCTCAGGGTGAACTGCAATCACATGAAGAGCTAGGGCCCAAGAAGTCCATGTCCTTTTCCTACTCTCGGCACTGTTCTTCTCCTTCTCAGAGCTTTTAATGAACTTCGATGCGTCGGATCTAATTTCAGCTAGCATTTGTTCGTGTTCGTTATTATGTTCATCCTCTGAAGTAAAAAATCCTTTGTACTTTTTGCATCTCTCGGAATCATTAGAACTCTCCCGCTTGGCTTTCAAATCCTTCACATTTTCCTTCTTAGCGTGGCTACGTGCGATAGATGCAAAGTTTTCAAAAAGGGACATGTATGCATCACGAAGAATCTTGCGGCCCTTTACGTAGTCATTTTTGAGACAGTTTGGTCTTTGTGGGTTCATGTTCGGTCCAAGAACATGTATTACGTGAGTCACGCCTTCCCTTTGATAAAGGGGAGAATTTGAAGGGAGAGGAATGGCGACAGAGCTTCCGGGGCTTAAAGATTCGGCTCGTTCTTTAGTTGCAACTTCGAGCGCTTCTCCTGCTGCACTGAATATTGCTGCATTAACCCCTCCACCTCCAGGTTTTAACCGCCTGCATATAAACACCACCTCTGATGTTGGCACCATTTCCTGGTTTTCTGAACAATATGATTATTATGACATTTCTTAATTTCTTAAATCAAGGAACAAATGGTTATACACAAAATATTACAAAAAGGAGGAACGAAACTGATGGTGTATTCAACACTTTTATATAGATCTGATGAGAGCCAGTGATTGAAAACATGCTTTTCGAGTTATAGTCTGGACTATGCTTGGCGTGATATTCGGCCAGAAAATACACACATAACTCCCCCACTTTCGGCAGGGCAGAGATTAAAATGCCAACTAAATTGGGTTAAAGAGTCAACAACTGGGTTGGTTAATAATTACCTTACTCTCGGTCAAATAAGTGTCCTTTAGTTCAAATTAAAGTTGATTATAGTTGAGCATGTTAACAAGGCTTTAAACGAGTTCTTTATACTCCACAATTTATTTCCTTTCCGAAGGAGATTTTTCTTTGCATCCAAATTTCCATAATAAATGCTTTTGGACACAGAATTTTCTTCAGAAATCAGAAGCAGGGCATAAAGCAAACTTGGTTCAGATCTTACTTGGGACCTTGTTCAAAAAAAGTTTCTGGTGCCCTAAAAGTACCGCAAGAAATTCAACTCGATTTAGATCCTTATATACAGCTCAAGGCTCCTAAGGTAAGAGGGGGTTAACGGGTAACTTCAATATTAATCAATGGAAAACATCTTTACGAAATCTTACCAGTTAGCAGCGTTTGCAATAACATTACAGCGTAGTCCACCCTTAGAATACAGCTTGGTTATATCTCCAACATATGTAAAGAACTTGCTGGAATCGATGCTCTTCTTAGCAGCCTTATCCCGAACCAAAGCCAAAATATTTGATTTGTGACTCAAGTCTACAAGAACGAGCCTGATATTCTCAACCTTCTGTAAGAACTCGGCGACCGTCTCTACTATGATATCTGATGCCTTTCCATGGTCAAACTGAAAATCTGACGTTGAAATAGACGGAAATGCCAATGTAGGAACATCGCTAATAGAAGTACTATGCGACGTATCTTGATAGACTTTTTCCTTTTCATCCTCATTTTTATTTTCAATTTCCATGGCGCGGGGATCACTTTCGCGTGTTTCTCGTGAAAAGGAACTCTGCGACTGATCTTTATCAACCTTCTTTAGAAATTTCATTATACCGAGCTGGACTTTGGCTTCCTTACTCTTCTGACCAAAAACTCCGGACGGAAGTTTGTCAGAAGGCCCCAGTCCACAGTACCTACTGACAGCATCACTAACGTCGTTATCATTCTGACAAAATGTGATTCGAGAGAACCCCTCGCTCAGTTTTGGGGGCTCCTTTTTCTGCAGCATGCGGTTGACGACGGCTGCAGCTTTTCCGCCTTGGAGATTCCCTTCGTGCCCAGTTCGATTCACCGACCGGGCAATACAAACTTTAGCAGGAAGATCAAGAACTACCGCATGGACGTCAGCTCGTGATCCGCCGAGCTTCACAAACTCGGCACGCTGCTCCTGCTCTAAATTGCATCGGTCAATGAGAACGCTTTTACCTTCCCTTAGTGCGTCAGCTGCGGCCTTTAAGCACTGTACTTTTGTTCCGGCCTTGCCATTCGCAATTGTGTCCTGTATGCATGATTATAGCAATGCAGCATCGATTCGATGAATTTCAAACAATATCGCAGCAATTTTCAACAAAAGAAAAAGGAGTGATAGTGCCAATTTTCAACAAAAATAATCTGAACAAATCAGAATTACATTCGAAACAGAGAATTATATCACAAATTCCAGCAGCATTCACCAATATAATTCTGTATATGCGCATTTAATTTTCCCCTTAATGGCATAGTTTCGACCAACGAATCTGAATAAGTTTCAACACTAACTCAATCTATCAAAACATTAACTCTAAACTTAATAGTAGATGACATTTCCACATCCATTGTTTACTCATTCTGAATTAAAATCTACGAGAATTTATTTTTTTTTTAAAAAAAAAGAAGAGAAAAACCCTAACCTGGCAAACGCGGACCCAAGCGCGACGCGCGGCGCTCACAACGGCGTTACAAAACGTGGATTTGCCGCTCCCCGGGGCGCCGACGAGGATAACCACCGCCACCGCCGCCACCGCGCCGCGCCCCTCATCGCCATTATCGCCGCGGTGCTCCTCCTCCCCTGCGTCGGCGGAATCGCCCATTTTGAGAACGAGGATTCAGAGAAACGGAGAAAATCCAAAGCTCAATAATAATTGGAATAATAATAATAATAGAAATCAAAGAAAATCAAAATGAAAAAGAGCAATGCTACATGTACACCCCGAAGGGGTGTATATCATACACCTCCACCATTTTAATGGTGGCGATATTTTTTACGGGTCAACCATTTTAATGGTGGCGATATTTTTTACGGGTCACATCGATTGACCCATCATCACACCCCACCCATTGGATAGGTGGGGTGTGTGATATACACCCCGAATGGGGTGTATGGGTAGCATTTTCCAATGAAAAATCATCCCTTCGATTCGACGACTACGGCGGTGATCGAGAGAATCAAAGGGAGAAGAGGAGAAGGGGAAAGCCAATCCTAGCCGTTCATTCTCTCGATCGTGTACTGCAAAAAAATCGTGATCGTGTGTGGCTGCTGGGATTCGAGCCCAGGTCTCTACGGCCACAACGTAGAATTCTAACCACTAAACTACAGCCACTTCACACAAATAATTTTTAAAATTAAATTATTTATCTCAATAAATTAAATTTATTTTAATTTATTTTCTCATTGCGATGGAGTTGACCAGGAATTTGTTGGCGTAGAACAAGTCCAAATTGGACCCAATTTCTAGTTGCAAATAACTACCATTTTTTATATTAATCCTTTTCTCTCAAACAATAATAAGTTAAATAACAACCAAGCATATATCTTGTATTATAATATTAATCCAATTTTCAACGATTATAATAATTATAAACTCCTCTTTCGCGTGTACGAATTAAACTACCAAACCATTCAACCATCACCACCTCTCTCTCTCTCTCTCTGTAAAAACTCCTCCCTCTGAAGTTTACTTGCACCTTGTAGTAGTAACCTCTTATTATGGCTACATCCAATGCAAAAGTCGGCGCTGCTTCAGATGAACTGCCGACTTCACAGAGGATTGCCGATATCGAACGAATCTTCGCGCGGTTCGACGTGGACGGCGACGGCAAACTCTCGGCCGCCGAGCTTCGACTAATGATGAACACCGTCGAACAGGAGATCAGCATCGAGGACGCGGAGGCTGTCGTCAAGTCGGCGGATTCGGACGGGGACGGGCTTTTGGATTTGGATGAGTTCGTGAAGTTCGTGGAGTTGGAAGGAGCAAAGAAGGGTGAGGAGCTGAGGGAAGCATTTGGCATGTATGAGATGGAGGGGAAGGGCTACATCACCGCCGCGAGCCTCAAACGGATGCTGAGCCGGCTCGGCTCGTCGACGGAGTTGAAGGAGTGCATGGGCATGATCAAAAAGTTTGATCTCAATGGTGATGGTGTCCTGAGCTTTGATGAGTTTAGGACCATGATGAAGCTTTGAGCAATCTATATCACTTCTTCGTGTAATTCCTTTCCTTTCGATTCGCAGTTTTTGTTCGATAAGATGATCCAATTTGTTCATAATACAAAGAAAATTTCATAGTACTGAATGAGGTTTTTTGAGCTAAACAAAGAAGAGAAGAGTTTAACATTCAACCAAGTTCAAATTACTAGTTCTTAAATAAACATAAATTGTGTACAGAGAAATCTAGCAGGAGCAAATATTACAAAGGAAATCTGTGTTCTCCTTACAATCTACAATCTCGAGGCGCGAACAAAAGAGTTCCAACCAGTTAATATTCATTGAAATGTATCGCGCCGACCTTCCAAACAAGGTAGGTCGTCGCGAACATGACGGTGCTGATGAATACGAAAGAGAATGCAATGACGAGTACATCGGTGCCCACGGGAAGAAAATCAAAGCTCAATCCCTGCTTCGATAAGCCCCTTTTGCTATCATCAAATAAGTTTGTGGGGGCCTCAGGGAGTCCGGACCGCTTCTTTCCTTTATCACTTTCCCTGATTGCATCCAGCACTTTACTTCCGAATTCGGACTTGGACGCTTTCGAGTCTGTGTACTTACTTAGGACTCGCGCCGCCCTTAGCCTCTCCCTTGCTGTCAAGGCAGGTTTCTTCAGCGAAAGCTCTTCCGGCAGAGGCTGAGGACTGAGCTGGTGGGTGTCAGATGATTGAAATTGGCTACTGTTGTCGTCCGCTTTTTCGACAGTTGAAGAGTCTGAAGTTGATTCAGTGGCGGCGGCGGCTTTATTACTATCAGTTGCAGAGGGAGTTTTTGCACATTTTCGCGCACGAAAAAACAGCAGTGACGGGGGTTCTCGGAAGCTAATCTTGTGTAGGTGGTGACTCGACCAAACTGGGAGTTGATTACTTCCCGGTGAAGATCCTGAGATAGCTCTTAATTTTATCTGCAACAGCAAGCTTTGAGTTGGTGAATTACATGTAAGATCGAATCAGTATCAGTTATTCGTGCCACAAAGTGTCACAAGCAACAACACAAGTAAACAATGACTACTGAGCTCTGTAAATTGTACAAACAAAAATTTAAACTGTCTTTCAGAGAATACAAATTTATACCATCCTAATTATTACAAGTTTGGTAGGATTTGAACTCAGAAACTCGTGCTCTGCTACCATTACCATTTTAACATTTTAATATTCAGCAAAACAAACATCATAATTGAACAACAAGTCATAGACTTACGATTTATAGAACCATCACACAACTATAATTTATCCAAAAAAAGAGATTTAGAGGGCTTATTTAAGTAAAAAGTAGTAAATTATAGGGAGAGAGGGGAACTTACGTGTACGCCGATGTCGCAGAGGGAGTTCATTTTCGTAACAACACCGCGGAGACTGAAAAAAAAAATAAAAAAAAAATGAAAGAGAGCTTATTTGGCCATGGGGATAGGCTTTATGAGGCCACGGGCGAAGCAACGAAACGAAACGAAGGGAAATGAACTTCAAATTACGACCATACCCCCTAAATTTAGAAGATTTCCAGATAGAGGCTCCGGATTTTTTAGTTCTCTGATTGATTTTTTTTTTTCCGCAAGCAAAATTTATTGTTTCATCACCAATGGAAAAAACACTCTAAATAAATAAATAAATTTGGTATAATCATCAATAATAGAAGATTAGTTTAAAGGTCTATTTTAAGGGTATTTCGATGAAGTTTTGGTAAATTAGTTTATCGTTAATTTCTCAAAAAACAAAAAAAATATAGATTACAAAAAAGGGGAAAAAAAAATAATCGAGAAATGGTTTCAATATAAATGCATCTAGTTTGAAACCATTACTATACTCTTTATAAATGAAATAAATAGACATCTACGAATTCACCAAAATTGCAGTGATTGTGAACTATAAGAGGGTAGCTATTACAGAAAGAACACGAAAAGTGACACAAATATAAAACTCCAAATTTCAATGGCAACTTCAATCAGGAAAAAATATTTCACAAGAACCCTTTCATGCTTAATTTAGGTTCTCACATTTACTAGACAAAGATAGCGGACCAGCAGTGGCCCAACTAAAGTCATCATTCTCCCTCAGCAAAGTGGCTAGCGGCATGTCGCCAGAAAAAGCGACTGCGAATGAAACCCCAGAGATCGATACCATCCTAATAATCTATTCCTGTACAAGTTAGCGTACTCTCTGCATCATTTAAGAACAGGTTTTTGTCTGATTTTCGAGAGCTGGATATCTCCATTTAATACTGAACCCACAAACCCCTCTGTTTCTTCCATTGTAATTACGTCAGTGAAAGCCGCAAAACTCCCTCTGCGCGGCTTGTATGCTACCAGAAGCTTATCATTGGACTTGTAGCCAGACTTGTCGAAAGAGGATAGAAATGACGAATGCTTGGCTGCATCCAACAACGAGTAGGAGATTGAATTACCAGAGCTGTCACCTCGATTCTGCCGCCTGACTAAAGTCTTCTGAGAGATCTGAACATAAAATATCAAGAATATGATAACACTTCAGCACTTGCATAGAAGCTCATTACCCATGACTACTGAGTTGTTAAGAAGAACAAGAGAATGACAATTTAAATATCATAATAAATGAGAACGGGATTAAAGAAACACGATGTTTAATCCTGATTTTGACTATGTCCTTACAATTTCTTTTGAAGGTGAACAGTGTATGCAAAATATGTCCTTACAATCTCAATTTAACAACTTAGTTTCTGAAGTTTGTAGTGTGTAACAAGCCCTTCAGTTAGTCTACAGCAAAAAAATGCCATGCACCGAACTCCTCGGACGATGCCAACAAGGCATTTTTAATTTCTTTAATAACTGACTAACAGAAGAGTTCACTCATTACACCAGAAAAAATTGGGGAATTAAATAGTTTAAAGTGAACTTTGAGGAGAAATTGAAATCATGATTAAATTTCAATGACTATGTTTCTGATTAAGTCCAAGAAAATTATAACATACTAACCGCAGTCAAAATATTTTCCAACTTTTCTTTCGCTTTACATGATCTGTACGCGCCAATGATGCAAAGAGAAGTCTTATCTCCGCAAATGCTATCAAAATTCGAAGGTGTGAGGAGAGGAACATTAGCCCCTTTAGATTCAGTCTGAGATGATTTCTTGGCTTGGTTCGTTGCTTTCTCGTTTTTGTTCTCAAAACTTTCAAGCAATGATTTAAGCTCATTGACGCCTGATTTAAGATCCTTCACAGCAATTCCAGCTCTCAGAACATGTTGCTCCCCATTTACAGTTCTGCCGATTAAAGCTGGTAGATCGCTGACGCCCAACTTTTTCAGCCAAGGATGGGAAACATCATGAACCTACAGAAACACATACAATCTTTAACGTGCTAAGAGGTTGAAAAGTTTCTAGCATTTACTACAGGAAGAAAATGGACGAGTTCATCTGATTATTTATTGAGATTGCCCATAATAAACTTAAGTGAATTTCAACAACAAAATTAATCTAAGTATATAATCTACAATTGACAATTATGATGCTTGGTCAAACTTTATCTAGGAGAGGTTTTATGCAAAAGATTCTCATGAAAAATTGGGAATGCGTGAATTTATGATGTGAAACAAAGTTTACTAGTATAATAACAGTCAATATTCACAATTTATATATCCTACCCCCAAAGCTATAAGTGCCAGAAGGACTATTTCAGTACTAAGAAATTTGGCTATAATTTATAGTGAAAGGAAATGAAGCTACCTCTGCATAATAGAAAATGAAGCGTTTATGATACAAGCCACTGACAACACGCCACATCACCGGGGCGTCTTTCTTAGTGGAGAGCAGGAGCACTTGGGGAAGCTTTACTGAGGTGCTTGAGGGAAAATCAGACTGCCCTATTTCTACCGTCTTGGAAAACCTTGGTAGGTGATCTTGGCAGAATACCTTCAGGCTCTTAGTGTTGAGATCCCCGGTATATTCAAGTAAAGAACCTTTATCACTTGATATATATGAATAGATGAACAGGCGAGCTGGTTTGCCTGAAGATGTACCAACTTCCTGGCATAGAGTTTTCTCGCTAATGCAGTTTATTTTACCCGCCTGCATTGAGATTGAAAATTTAAATGCTACTCAGTAATCACACTCTTTGATGAATATTTAAGTCACAGTACGTCACGACAATGTAGGGTGAATCACAACCAGGCATTCTCAAGTTATTTCAAAATTTTCAATTTGTCCCTCCACATTTCAATTTTTGCAATTGGATCCTCAACCTTTGCATGCCCTTGCAGATTTACCCTTTTCACTAGCTCAGCAGTTAAGTTGAACAGAAATCTAATCGCCACATGCAAAGGCTAGAGCCTTGTTGTACCAATCGAAAGGTTTGGGAACAAACTAAAACTAGGGTGAAAGGTAAGAAGACCCCTGGTGCAATTTATCCTTATTATAGCATAAGAAACTTAAAAGAAGCAAAGTTGGATGCAAGCATAAATACACAAATATGCATACCTTTATGGCTCCATTTAATATACCGGCAACATCCTGCACAATACTTTCTAATACATGGTATCCTTTTGCTGATGGGGTGTAGAACAACAAAAGCCAAGTCATTCCTTGATCTCTTATTTGTTTGTTGAAGAATTGCAAGTTAACATCCTCAATTTTCCCAGGACTAGCAGATTTTGAGTTAGATCCACCAAAATTACTGAATCCACTCTGGCTCTCACTCTTCATCCCACCACCAAATATGCTGGAAAATAAATCACCTAAACCAAAGCCAAATGGATTTCCGCCGGCAGTTGGGTCACCACCAAAGGAGAAAGAGAATGATTTGGTATTGGCTTGGCCACCCGTTGACTGCCACCCACTTCTGGGCCCACCAGTTGTAAAGTAGGTATATCCTTCACGGTTCCCATAGTTTCCACCATTAAATCCTGCATCATATCCTGGGTTGCCCTTCTCATCTCCGTAAAGATCATAATTCTTCCTCTTCTCTTCATCGGATAGAATCTCATAAGCTGAGAATAAGTACAAGTTTTCAGACTCGATATGTTTACTACAA
Source organism: Tillandsia leiboldiana (assembly GCA_029204045.2). Classification (NCBI taxonomy): domain Eukaryota; kingdom Viridiplantae; phylum Streptophyta; class Magnoliopsida; order Poales; family Bromeliaceae; genus Tillandsia; species Tillandsia leiboldiana. The sequence goes on from CM055081.1 coordinate 8,981,561, forward strand.
CGAAATGATTCAGCTTACAAATTGCAAATTGTGCAAATATTTCCATGAGATATGTAATACTAAACCTAATGGTATCCAGTAGCACAATTAGAGAACTTTAAATGCACAGATCATTAAAAAATAGATAATACACCATGTGAATACAAATGCAAACAGAGATGGAAATTTCCTTACACGAGGTCATTAAAATATTAAATAACACAAAGAGAATCATAGCATAAGCAGTGATCATATGGGGACAAATATTTCATAAAGCACAAAAAATTAAGTAATTACCATTATTTATCTCTGCAAACTTCTCCTGTGCTCCCTTGGCTTTATTCTTGTCCGGGTGATATTGAAGAGAGAGCCTTAAAAACAAATGTTTAGTTACCAAAACAGGTTAGATCACTAAAGATCCAAATTTTTGACTACATAGAAAGTATAAAATGTTAAAGAGTTTAAGCATACTTGTGAAAGGCTTTCTGAATATCGCGCTGACTAGCATTTTTGTCAACACCGAGAACCTGGAGGAGGAAAATTAAGTTATAACAATTGAAAATTGAGTCACCAATACAGAAAATTGACAAGAAAATATTCACTAAAAATAAAAATAGGTTATCAATTAAAATTGGAGTTGGGGAGTCAAAAAGAAGCATGAAGGACTAAATGAGGAAAACTTAAACATTTATATACCAACCAAACCAAAAAGAAAAAGTATAAACTCCGTGATAGAGCTAAATAATCTATAACTTCGTCAAGTACTTTTGCCCCCCAAACACTAGATTATGTCAAATTCAGCCGAGTGCCCCGAACCCAAGTCCTTTTATTTCTACCATACGAGATTCGGTCCCTTAGAACTCCCAAAGGGTACATGATTCTCTGATTCGAGAAAAAACTTAAATTGATCTGTTTAATCTTTCATATTCTCACTTTATATATGTACTGATTCTCTGATTCGACAAAAAAACTTAAATTGATCTGTTTAATCTTTCATATTCTCACTTTATATACGTACGATTCTCGTCGTCTTTGCGAAAACTATTCTCTCTGTGTGCTTTTTCTCTTCCTTTGGTACAGCAGCAACAAACATCAGTAACCAGTTCCCAAATCGGCAAATATTTTTCAGCTTCCATAGAATCAAAGTACGGAACAAAAAAAAATCTCAAGAACAATCAATGTCAAATTCACATTAGAAGCACAAGCAGCACAATTTTCACCTAAATTTCCCAAATTTCACGGGCCATCCAATTGAATGATACAGCATTGAGATCAGAGAGTACAAAAATTAGAATAGCACCAATTTCAAAGGAAAAGCTCCTATCTACCAAATTCCCCTCAAAATTCCTCAAAATCGTAATAAAATAGAGAGCGATTATACGACCATACGAATAAATTAATGCTCCTTACCTTGTAGGGATCTAGGGTTTTGGCATCGCCGGGGACCGAGAGGTGGAGGAGGAGGAGGACGAAGAAGAAGAAGGATAGCGCGAAGAATCGGCATACCATAGGCGCTTTCGATTCCGTGCTTCGTTTTCGGGGTTTTTTTTTTTTTTTTCTTTTTTTGCCCCCTTTTTTTTTTTTTGTTGCGGAGGAGAGGGAGAGAGAGAGAGGGGGCGTTTTATCTGTTTCGAGTTCGACTCGCGCCGGTTTCGAAGAAGGGGGGAGGTTTCTTCCGTGAATTCCAGATGCTTCGTCGGTTCGGACACGTGGCCAGGCCTTATGCCTCCACGGCTTTCGACCAATAGGATTTTTTTATGTTAGTTTAACCTAATTTTTATTTCGTTTAATTTATTTTAATATATTTAATTATTTTTTTTATTTGTAGATTATGATTTTTTTTTAGGCAACAATTCAAAAACAAAAGAAGAACGCCTTATAATACGATGAAATAAGCTTTGTTAAATAGCGCGACCCATTGGGCCGAGACAGGCCATTAACGAACCCAAAAAGGCCTATATTTTGGGCCCATTTAGAACTTGGTTTAACTCCTTCCCAAGAGCCCACAATGGCCCGGCCCAGTTAACCGTCCCACTCCTCTCCTCCCCTCCTCCCTGAGGCCTCAGTCCCTCTCTCTCTTCCTCTCCCTCCCTCTTCGTCTCCATCGTCTCCTCTCCCCCTTCCTCTCCTCTCCTCTCCCACCTCCGAAACCCTAGCCGCCTCATCTTCGGCGCCATTCCCCTCTGCTACTCTGCTTCGACGCCGATCGCGTTCGAGATCCCGATTCCTCTTCGTCGCCCCTCCCATTGCATCCGCGAAGCCATTCCTTATAGAGAGCGCGGGCGCGATCCATGGCGCTCTCGGCGTCGGATATCCAAGCCGTGTACTCGCTCCTGGTGAACTCGTTGAGCGCCGAAGAGTCCCTCCGCAAGCCCGCTGAGGCCAACCTCGCACAGTGCGAGAGCCGCCTCGGATTCTGCTCGTGCCTTCTTGTAAACCCCCCAGTTCTCTCTCATTTTACTCATGATTAGTACGAATTTTCTATCATGAAATCATCGTAAGTTATTTTGCAAGTGTAAACTTTGAGGTGATGTGTGGGTGATTGCAGGAGATAATCGCGGCGAGGGATTTAGCTTGCAGGGAGGATGTCCGCCTTTTGGCTTCTGTATATTTCAAGAATAGCATCAGCCGTTACTGGCGATATCGGCGCAATACACCGTTAGTTGCTTTCCGAACTTTACTTTGTGGGAAAAAAAAGCCTCTTCATTGCATCAATATACTAGTAATAAACAGGGAAGTGGGAATCAGTCTCCTACACCTGTTTGGCAACATCCAAGTTTTCCAATTTGATTGAATACGAATTCATTTCTGTTTATTTCCTTCATTTGGATAATTAATTGATTATTATGATATGTACTGATTTCTGCTGAATTAGGTGGATTTCAGCCAGTGGAATAAATTGGACGAGTTGAGCACCAATTTACCTGGAATTAAGTTTCTTAAAGATTAAGAAAATTTGTCTGTCCAGAAATAATCTTTCTCGTCAATATGAATGGGATTATGATTAAGCCTAGCATGGGAAGGAAGTGATGGAAATTGGTGCATTGGCATTTTATTCCAACTAACTGATTGGCTTAAATTTTACCTTGGTTTGCTTAGATTGTGGTCCCTAATTCTGTCTTGATTTGGTAGAGAAGAGAGTGTCTATCTTTATTCTTGACTTAAAAGGGTATCAGGTTAGAAACTTGCGCAGAATGGATGCGTATAGCAGAATGGGTTGGCAAACTAATTCTGTGACCTTATCCATATGAAGATGGCTAGGCAAAGACAAATATATTAAATGGGGAGGTTATGATGTTAGTCAGCGATCTCCATTCTCCACACTCTTTCACAATTTAAATTGTTCTTTTGTATATAATTTTATTTTTTTGTTATTAGTGACTCCTCTCTAAATGAAGTTATGCAAATACTGTATAACATAGTAATTTTTTGCTACAGGGGAGGCATCAGCAATGAAGAAAAGATTCACATTCGAAATAAATTGTTGTTACACATAAGAGAAGAGAATACCAAGGTTAGATACACTGATTATTTTGTTGGTTGTATATTATCTTGATGTGTAACTATGAACAGAAAAATAAAATTTATCTTATTTTTTCCACATAGTTGTATATTAAATAGATTGTGTCATGAGCGGTCAGCTAATAAATTATGCTTAGAATTGATTTTGTAGATTCATTATTGTCGTGATATTTTAAGTTTGTTCATTTTCTTAACAGTGCAATTTGAATCGTCTCTCTTTAGGAGAAGCGGCATCTCTTAAGTGCTGATTCCTCCTATTGGTTTTCTATTGTTTGACACAGATTGCTCTTCAGTTGGCCGTTCTTATCTCCAAGATAGCACGTATTGATTACCCAAAAGAATGGTGAATTCTTCCACATGGTCTTTCTACACAATTATAAATTTCCAATCTATTGTGTGATGCTTATGTATCCAAAGCAGCTGCTACCCTGCAATTTCTAAATTTATTTTGTAACCCTACTTTATAGTCACTGTAGTATTTTATAACACCCTGCTTTAAAGTAAATCTTTCTCTAAAATGTTTAATTCTTCTTTGGCAAGCTGCCTGATCCGGATTTTCTTTTACACTGTCGGAAAGTCTACTAGCTGTTTGCTTGATAGATCTTTTATGTTTTGCTGTGCAAGTTTGATCATTTTGATGGCATGCGATTTATTTGTCATTCAGGCCCGATCTCTTTTCCTCGCTAGCACAACAGTTCCAGTCAGCTGATGTACTTGCTTCGCATAGAATTTTTATGGTTTTGTATCGAGCTTTAAAGGAATTGTCGACAAAACGGCTTGCTTCTGACCAGAGAAACTTCACTCAGGTATTACAGTTTTAAGAACTTCTATTTTCACCAATATTGTAAGTTTTCATCTTTCTTTGTTGTCAGAAATACTATATCCAGCTTGCGTCTCAGTGTATTTTGATTTTTAAGTTGCATGCTACTTGCTATACTGAAAAGATATGATTGTTTAATTCATCTATTTAGACTCTAAATATTTTTTGTTCTTTAAAGGCTTGATTTTTTAAAGTTTTGTGAGAGCAACTATCTTCTATTGTCAATTTGTTGATGATTGTGTACTAAGCTGACTATTCATGATATCTACTTTATCTTATTATATTATTTATGGAGTTCTGGAGCAACAAGCTGATAAATGTTGTCTTTTGAACTTCTCTGTGCTTTAAAGAATGGCAATCTGTAACAGAACTTTGTGATGGAAACTTGAAGAAAATTTTCAAAATCCTATTGATATGGATTTTAGCTATTTATCTTTAAGCTTCCTGGAATCCTTCAAACACAAACTGTTTAGTGCCCATTTTTGCATCACTTAATTTGCTTTTATTTGCATCCTTATTTGATAGTTTTTTTTTGGCTCTTATAAGAATAGCATCCTCAACTATGGCCTGGGGTTTTATTTTTTCTTCTCCTTCTTTTCCATCTAATCCTTTGTTTAACTATATATGGGACAAAGGGTTAGAAAATAAAATGATGCATGGCTACATTACCTGATGAATCTTGAAATGGTGTGGATTCTTTAGATTTGGGCCATTTGTCTCAAAACTAGGCATGAAACCACAGTATTAGTGTAGTGTATATAAGATGCTTCCATCAAATTTTAAACTATTAAAATGGATCATGATAGTCTTATAGTAGCATTTTATATAATATGTGTATTTTGTGCAGATCACCGCCCACCTATTTGAATATACATGGAACCTCTGGAACAGTGATGTGCAGACTATTTTGCAGAATTTTGCTGCTCTTTCTCAATCTAGCAACATCAATACCTCTGTGGAAGAATCTAATGATCTGCTTTTGATTTGTGAACGATGGTTATTTTGTTTGAAGATAGTACGGCAACTGATTATTTCTGGTTATCCTAGTGATACAACATCTGCACAGGTATCTATTCAGATTAGCCTAAAATTTGTTTGCTTTCTGCTTTACTTTCTTTTTAATCATATTTTTGGTAATCAAGACCTCTAGGATGATACTGTTAACTTCCAATTTCGTCCTTTTAGGAGGTTTGGCAAGTCAAGGAAGTTTGTCCTGCATTCTTGAGTGCTGTTCAATCTTTTCTTCCATATTGTAAGTTGTTTCTCTTATTCGTGTTTCCTAAATCTTTAGGTGTTTCTTTATTCATCCTTCAATTAATTGAAAGGGCTTTCTTTAACTTCTTATCATCATATATCTTCTGCAAGTTTAGGTCCTGATATCTAGCAGTACTTGATTAGTTTTTTTTTCCTTTTAATGTTGTGTGGTACTACTTGACTTCAATAATATTTCTATCTTTATCGACAACTTTGAAAATTCAATTTTCTTATTCAGTTAAATTCAAATACTGCAGACTCATCCTTCCGGGAAAGACATGCCAAAATATGGGACTTAACAAGGAGAGCATGTACTAAGTTGATGAAAGTGCTAGCTGCCTTACAATCCAAACACCCTTATTCATTCGGTCACCATGCTGTTTTCCCTGCTGTGATGGACTTCTGCTTAAATATGATTGCAAATCCTGAACAAGTGTGCACATCTTTTGAGCAGTTTCTGATTCAATGCATGGTGTTAGTGAAATCTATTTTGGAGTGTAAAGAGTACAAGCCAAGCCTCACTGGACATGTAATTAATGAGATGGGGGATTCTCTGAGTTTAGAAGATAGGAAGAAGAGCATTTCTGCAGCTGTTAGTGGCATTCTCAAGAATATCTTGCCAAATGATCGTGTTATATTGCTGTGTAATATACTGATAAGGAGGTAATTTCTAGATTAGAACTTCTTGATTGATTTTTTTGTTATCTTGGATGTAGAATCTCACACTAGATAGTCATGAAGAAAAAAAAATTCCCCCTCTTCCATACTCATTTGGGTGATTTTCAGAAATTTCCTTTGTTATGTCTTTTTTTTTATAAAAAAAAAATTCCTTTTGAATCTTTTTTGCATGGAATAGGATGCATTTGCTTGAAGAAAGAATCCACTTTATACTATTAGAGAAGAAAAAGTGAGAACACTAAAATCCAGGTGAAACATAGGATATAAATAAAAGTAGTCTGTATTTGCACAGAAATCTAGATGTTGTGAATGATCTACAAGGCAAATCAAGGATGTGTTGCTAATGCTGACAAAAAGTAACAAGGGTAAATGTTTAACAAATGCTTTGCACCATTTATATATTCCTGTAATTAACGCAAATTTTGGCCAGTTTGATATATATATATATATATATATATATATATATATATATATATATATATATATATATATATATATATATATATATATATTGTTTCTGTAGTTACTTCCTTTGAAACTTATTTAGTGATATTATGACAGGTACTTCATTTACACTGCAAAAGATTTGGAAGAATGGCACCAGAATCCTGAATGTTTTCACCATGAACAGGATATGGTTCACTGGACAGAGAGGCAAAGGCCATGCGCTGAAGCCCTTTTCATTGTTCTGTTTGAAATTAATAGACAAGTCCGTATTTTTCACATTCACACTCATGGTATTTTTAACATTACTGTATATTAATTTGAATATATTTATAATTTATAATAGTAATATCTCATTTCAGCTTCTTGCTCCGGTGGTTGTTTCCATCCTTCATGAAGCAATTGGTGGTTCCCCTCCACTAGAAACAGACATTACTCCTGGAATGCTCTTAAAAGATGCAGCTTATACTGCTGCTGGGCATGTGTATTATGATCTTTCTAATTACCTTAATTTTAATGAATGGTGAGTTTATAGATTTATTTGCAAGAAATTTTTGGGTTTGGGTGGGGTTTAGAATTTTTATTTTTATTTTTTTATATATATATATATATATCTCTAGAAAAAGAGGACACATTTAACACAATCTTACTATACTGGTTTAATGTCTCATTCTACAGTTTTCACATCACAGACAAATGTTACATGTAAGATGTATTACATATTAAAGTTTCTCTAAAAATTATAACAATTCTTGTCCTAATTCAATTCTGCAGGTTTCATAAGTCGTTATCTATTGAACTTTCAAATGACCATCCAAATATGCGCATTATTCATCGAAAAATTGCATTGATACTTGGACAATGGATTTCTCAGGTTGAGAGTTTATTCTGGGGCCTTGTTTTATTTTCATTGAATTCCATTATTTCTTTATTAGGACAATTTGTACTTTATTGGTCATTGTGCATCACATGATTTATATAGTTGTTGTTTGTAAATAGAATGTTTGTTTTGTATGTTATCGCATATGTTTCCCAAACTTTAATTCTTAGTTCCATGAATCTGGTGTACCATTTTCAAAACAATTTTGTTTTAAATAGTATTTAGCTGGGAAGCTCTTCCATCAGTTGAGTGGAAAAGGTTATGTAAAAAAACTCGTAAGATGATTTAGAGTAGATTAAAAAAAAAAACTTAATAAAACCTGTGGTAAGATGTGTCAGAACAAAAGTAGTGTACTAGTGGCATGCCGGGCCTTATGTGCTTGGTAGTTGCACATCCCTGTGTTATGGCATTGATAAATTATCTATTGTTATCTTATTAATACCATCTTATAGAATATAAGTGGCCCTGGTTCTGATTTTATGGAGTTCACTTTTCTGAAATTCCTAGATCTCCAACTTGATCTTCTGTGATTTTGAGAAGTTATGATATATATGGTAGTCTTTCTCTCTCTGATCATAGTTTTAACATTTTGGTAGATTAGATCTGGTCTTCATTTATTTCAGCTGTGCTTCCATCATGTTATGATATTTACAGTTTTCTTCTTTATTGTATGTTGCCTTATTTGTGGTTTAATGATTCAATCACAATGGTCTTTTGCTGCTAGTCTTTTTCTGGATTCTGGTTTCTGATTATTTCACTTTTAAAGCAGATTGAAGGTGACACTAGGAAGATGGTTTACCATGCATTGATCAGATTGCTTCAGGATGACGACGTAGCTGTTAGAGTATGATTTTAGATCTGCACAAAGCCCTAATCCTTGTTTTTGATGTTTCTTCATTTTTCCTGTTTCACTGATTATATTACCTATCCATTTTCAGCTGGCTGCATGTTGGTCTTTGTTCTATGTTGTTCAAGACACTAACTTTTCGGAACAAGATTTTGCAGAGCTTCTACCAGCATGCTGGACTTTGTGTTTCAAATTGATTGATGATGTTCAGGAGTTTGAATCGAAGGTTTTTTTTCTTCTCATTATGTCATTTCAGTTTCTAAGTTTCTATTCAGTAGTCTCACCTGAAATTATTTTCTGCCAACATTGGATATGAGTTCAGTTTCGATTGATTCACTTGGTCTGATGGTTGAGCTTGGAGTAGGCAGTTTCCTTTGTTAAATTTTGTCTGACTTATCTTCATTACACTTCTAGGTACTAGTTTTGAACTTTTTCTCAGTACTACTTGAAGCTGTTGGTGAGAAGGTTATTCCATTCGCAAGTCAGTTATCAAAATATTTTCAGAAGGTATGTATTTAATACATGAGTTCTGATAATTCTCATGTACTTCAGCAGGTATATTTCAGGGAACAATTTTACTTTTTGATTGTTTGGAATCTTAGTAGAGAATGTTTCTGATGTTTTGTAATTTGACCAACAGCGAACATATATTCTTTGAATAGATATAATATTGTAAAAAGTTAGATTTTAAATCGTTAGGCAGTATTAGAATGAAATGACAAATATGTTTCATAGTTTTATGTGCCATAATAGATGGACGATTTTTCTTTTGCTGTTGTCAGATGTGGGAGGAATCAAGTGGTGAAAGCTTACTACATATGCGGCTGCTAGTGGCACTACGTAATTTTGTTTGTTCTCTTGGATATCAATCGCCCATTTGCTATGACATCCTTCTACCTATATTGCGAAGTGGTATTGATATCGATAGCCCTGATGCTCTCAACCTCCTGGAGGACAGTGTCTTGGTTAGTTATATTTGATGGGCTTTGACTTTGCATATATCTCGTTATGAGGAATTCATTTGATGTTGGTTGTGATCTGCGCAGCTGTGGGAAGCAACCCTTTCCAATGCTCCTTCCATTGTGCCTCAACTGCTAGAATTTTTTCCCTATCTAGTGGCTATAGTAGATAGATGTTTGGAGCACCTACAGGTGAGGCACTTGATTTTGAGTAGTTCTCCAGCAAATATGCTATTTTTGTATCTCTCCATAATGGCCCTTCCTTTTGTTTTATCATAAACTCCATTACACAGTATAGTTTTTCAAAATTATATGTATTTCGCATTATGCCTCTTGTGGAACTTAAATCGAGCCTTATTTCAAGTTTGAGTTCAGTTTGATCTTCAAGTTGTAACATTTGATAGACCTCAAATTTAGTGGTTATACTAATTCAATACTTAAGCAAGTCTTCACTGGGATAGAAGAAGATTAAGCAGTGATGAGATATGCTTGAACTACAAATATTTTAATCTTATCAGGGACTATGTGAGACTTGGCCGATTGACCCCTTTTTTTCTGAATTATATCTCATTATCTTGATAGATAGGATTTTTGAACTGAACCTTCTATATTCTTCATAGTAAGGTTACGGGATGTCATTTTCTAATACACTTTTCCTAGATGGATTGCTTTCATCAGTTTAACTCTCTGTGGAAAGCAAAAAGGAAGAATTAGTAGAATCTCTTCTATTGCATCTGTTATCTCCAAAAATTGATAGCAATGTGCAGATTGGACTGAAACAGATGTTTCTGCAATGTAGGTGGCGGTCAATATTATTGAGGACTACATAATATTTGGTGGCGCTGAATTTTTGAAGAGGCATGCTTCGAGTATAGCTAAAATTCTTGATGCTATTGTTGGAAATGTTAATGACAAAGGGCTGCTTGCGACACTTCCTATCATAGACCTTCTTGTTCAGGTGTTTGTTCTTCCTTTTCAGTTAGGAGGATCATGGATGGCTGAATCCTGAAGTTTGTTTGGCATAAATGCTTCTATTACTTTTCTGTTTTGAGTTGCTCTTCTCCTATCTGCTATCTGCAATTCATATTATTTGCCTGTTTGTTGCATAATGATTTTTTTTTTCCAGAAAAAATCAATTAATTTACATCACAATATAATGTCATATGAGTTGATTGGTGTCTATTGGTGTCTACTTCTCGCTGGTTTATTCATGTGATCACTTCTGCCTAGACAATATCGTTGACCTTCTGCTTTCTGATATCACATTACTAGAACATGAAGTCTGTAAACTGATAAACTTCATTTGTTTCATCTGCAAGGATATAAGCTTGATTGTCCATCATCTTGTAACTCGCAATTACTCCTCCTCTGCTCTGTAATTTAATCACTTTGAGAGTTATAATGCCAACCAATTGCAATTTCCCATACATGCAGATTTTAAGCCTTTATAGCACAATATACTATAATGCATGTACATTTGTGACATGTCACAGGAATATCATGTGGTGAGACATCTATGTTATTTGATTATGTGAGGTTGTGCTGTCGGTCAATATACTTAATCATGTTACCTGTTATTTTTTCTGTGTTACTAATCGAGCTTGTTTTATATGTAGTGCTACCCTTTGGAGGTACCATTGATCTCTGGAGTTCTTCAGGTACTTAAATTGCATATTTTGCTAATCCTCGAGAAACATCAAACCGTTTTTACCTTGATTCTTGTCATCTGAGGATTTCGATTAATGGTGCTTTACAGAAACTTATCTATCTTTGCTTGTGTGGAGATGATGAACATAATCCTTCTCGGACCACTGTGCGCGTAACTTCTGGAGCTATCCTTGCAAGGCTTCTGGTGATGAATACCAATTATCTAGCTCAACTAGCATCTGAAGCATCTCTCACAATTGCCCTTCAACAAGCAGGGCTTTCTATTAACCAGAATGTACTTCTTTGTCTGGTTGATGTGTGGATTGACAAGGTACCGGCAGCACTAGTGCACAAACTTTTTACCATAACTTCCTATTAACTGCCAAGTAACTGAGTTTTGTGCTGTAAAATTCTCTTACAATATGCTTGTGAGTATGGGGGCAATGTTGGTAACCATTATCCTGCCATATGTATCACCTCTGTGAGTTTCTGACATGAACATTCAACAGATAGACAATGTTACAGCTATACAGCGCAAGGCATATGCATTGGCTCTTTCCATTATTTTGACGTTAAAATTACCTCAAGTCATTGAAAAACTCGATGAGATCCTAAGGTAAATTTTTTACAGATAGAGAAAACTCCTATTTTTGCCTCTTTTCGGTAACCAAGTTTACTGTTCTCCAGTGTCTGTACTAGTGTAATTATGGGAGGAAGTGGAGGCACCAGTGACTCCAGGTTGTTAGCACTAAGATATTTCCTCCACTTCAGCAGCTGAATTCTTTTGGCAATTCTATTATTTTAACATTTTTGTATCTAATTTTTTTTCTCAGCAGTAGTGATATTACAAGCTCTTCTTGGCCCAGCGATGTTAGTGTTTCAGGCAAAGAGTTAAGGAAGAAACAAGTGAGTTGTTATGTTTGGAAGCTAGCTTTTCATTTAAACTGGGCTTTCGTCTCGTGCAATGAGTTGAAGGAGATTTTCTTCTCTTATCAGATAAAAGATTCAGATCCTATCAGACAGTTTTCATTGGAGGACATTTTAAGAGAAAACTTGAAAGCATGTGCGGCCCTTCACGGGGAGGCATCTTTCAATGCTGCTATTAGCAGAATCCACCCGTCAGCATTTGCTCAGTTGCAGCAGGCGCTGAAGATGGTTTAGAATGCCAATAGACATACAGTCTCGATTCTTTAATTTACGTCACCTTACAGTTCAGATGGAGAGGATTCTATTTTGTGATGAATCGTGAGTTACAAACTTAAAATCCTTCCTTTTTTTGGCGAGTTTTATTATGAGGTGTCAGTTCAACTAATGTTAGTAGTAATGTTTTTGCAGGTGCTACCCTTTGAATGTCTTCTGTACTCCGGAGACTGCTGTTATCATCCCAGTCGCAAGCTGTTGTACAATTTTTCGATCGGAGGCTATTACATTTGGGTATAAAGTGTTGAACATGATCTGGGGTGGTCATTCCTTTTTTTTGTTTTTTTTTTTGGTTATACATATTTGTTGAGGTAATTTTTTTCTACGGAAGAGTCGATGGCTCGTATGTGAAGCAGGCAAGGTTTTTGTAGGTCATGCTTCCATCGTTGACCTCGGTGGACAATGGCGTTAAGAGTTCTCAAGTACTTCTTTTCTTACATCCTCCCAGGAGGAGAACCAAAAAAAAAAAAAAAAAAAAAGGGAAGAGAAGTGAGAAGGAAATGAAGTGTTATTTGTTGTATGATTTAGCTTGTTAACAGCAGTTAAGGTCTTGTATTATGATTTGGATTGTTTACTATTGAAAATTTCCTTCCTTTATTTCGGGCACGAAGAGTAGCTCTGGTGTTTCTCTTATTTATTTGGCTTGCATGAGCATTAAGATCTTGTAATATAAGATAGAAATGCAACTCGTAGAGCACTGATTGACCTTTCAGATGGGGATGTCTCATAAAATGTGTAGACAACTCCAGCAGAGAAGTTAACAGTGTTGCTGCTCTAAGTATTATGTGAGTAGAAATGTCAGAATCGGCGAGGACGTAAAACCTTCTCAAATCATTCAACTTTTATTTCAATAGAATTCGTAATTTATCTGCGAAAGAAAAAACAAAAGAAAGAAATAAAAGGAGTACAAAAAGTAAAATAGTCGTGCAAATACTATAACAAGTATGGCATAGTTGCGTATCCTGACATGCAAAATAATCTTTCAGTCCCAATTAATTGAATTTGACCAAATGCAAGTGGAAATCAAGTTTCTCTCCTTTTTGCTGTTTTTGAAAGAAAAGGAAATATGTGAATATCATATAGCAACATTAATATAATAGCAACATTAATATAATCTCTGGTAGATCATGCAACGACAAAGCATCCGCTTTTATTTAAGATATAAATCTATGTACAAATTGACATATAATAACTGCAGCCCCCGACTCAGCTAACTATAATAGCTAGTCAACTAGCAAAACAACACATATATACAAAATACGAGACCAGCTGAATGGTACAGAGGGAGCAAATTATTAAGTGAGCAAAAAATTTGCTCCCCATGATCTTTTTGAAGCCCTAGAAAGAATCTCAATCCTACTTCAAGGGATGCATTGCACGAAGTTAAGTCACTGGATTAGCTTTCTACCACGAGACTTGTGCCTTGTATACTATAACCCTGTGCAGCATGCAAGTATACATTAACACCAGCTTTATATTTTATACAATCATCTTAAAACATCCGAGAGGTCGTCCATGGGGATTTCGAGGCCCACGAAATCATGGTCTTGTAGTAACTCATCATCACTATCTATCCATGAATCAAAATCCTGTCCTTGACCGCCAAAATCTGCTACGTCAATTTCCGGCAATTGCAAACTAGACAAGTCAACTGCTTCACCATCATTTGCCATATTCGGCATCACACAGGAGCTTGCATTAGGGGCCAAATCATCCTTCTTATCACTTCTCCCACCACCAGTTTCACGTGATTTAGGGCCTGAGGGCATTGCTGTCGCAGGTGCCTCCGCAGATAACTGGGTTGTCCTCTGTTTCGGCTTTGTTTTGTTCTTTCTTTCGCCTTTCAAATTGGATAATGATGGACGGCCAATTTTAGGAACGCCATTTCTAACAGAATCTCTATTTTGCCCCTTCACTTCCCGATCTCTGTCGCTCCTCTTCCCTTTTGTACCACTGATCAGAGAAGTCCCAAGACCTGAAGAGGCTCTCACGGAGGAGGTGCCGGCAATACTGCCTACGACATCATCGAGCAGCATTTCCCTCTTTTTTACTCTATTCGACCATGTGTCTTCTCTAGCAAGGGACTGCTCTGAGAGGTGGCTGAGTGATCGAGAAGTATCAGAGTTCTTATCAGATGTGTTTGCCGCTTGGTCTTGTTTTGACATCACGCTACAAATGAAATCTGCAAAAGGAGCAGATTGAATTAAAAACAAGAAAGCAGACCATGACAACCTAAACCACAATGTAAATGATCTCTAGCATTTTAGAAAAAGCAACTGCGTCGCTTGCAGAAATTCTATCGTCTAGGCTATGCACAAATTGCCAGACTAGGACGAACAGCCTGTTGGCCAAGATGGAGCTTTTGCAGAAGGGCTGCTTGAAGAAGCATTAAAAAGCTATTATTTGCTAAATAACAGCAATAATTTCCTGCTATAGCAGAAGTAGAAGCTTTAATTTGGAGTTGCTGCTTTTTGGGTTTGTCAAGTACTTTAAAGCTTCCCATAGAATTAAAACAACTCTAGACCAGACATTCTGTTTGCCAAATGCCTGGTGACTGAAAGCTTCCACTTACTAGATTAGCAAAGTTGCTCCAGATGTTCGGCCAAAGCTCGCACTAAGCAAGCACATAGTACAGTACTACTTCCGATGGTATTAATTTATTAGTAGTCTCACCAGCGGAAGTATATATACATTTTGCATTAGAGCCGTAAGATGGTCCAGAGATGAACATATCCCTAAAAGGAGGCTCGTCAAAACAGCTTGTTCCCGTCTGCTCGAACTTCCGACACCTAAACAATATTCGTCTAACAAAAGCAAGGGCGCCAAGTTTGCCAACTCTGTTAGAATTCTTAGGACCATAGTATTCCTGTTTCATGAATTAGCCAATCATGATTAATCAAACAGTGGTAAAATTACCAAAAACATGATCAAATTTCATACATTTTAAATAGGATCAAGGCAGAATACACGACATCATAGATTTTGCAACCAGAAAGTGCTAGTAACTTTTAACTATTGAAAAAGGCATCATGAGTTTAAAGCACATCTTTAGTAAAGAGAATGTTCCAACTAAATTATCTGAATTTATAATTTCCTATCTACATAATGTAATAGCCATACAAAATCACAATATATCCAAAATGAATTTACAAATCATAGCTTAAAATCATTCAAGTCCTAAGTACTAAGGGGAAAGACTAGGATCATATCCAGAACTGATCCCATCAAGACTGATAACCCTGAAATAACGACGAAACGGACATCACTTTCTTTCTAATGGTTGGCTAAGACAATCAGGTTCAAGTTGTTGAGAACCCAACCCAGTGTTTTTGTTCGAGGCTTAATTACAGGACTTAGGTATAATCAAAATCATGATCTTAAGATCAAAATCATGATCTTAAAGAGGCTTTCAACATAGGTGACGAGCAATAAACTAGGTGATGAAAGAGAGCGAATTTAACATACTTATAAAGCAACTACAGCAAGTAACATAATTGAACAAAATCAGTGAAAAGATTGAATACACTTTGAGGAACAGTGAATTACCATATATTTTTCATAAGCCCTACCAACAAGTTTGTCCATAGCAGCACGCACAAGTTCCCTATACAATATGCAAAAGAAAATTTATTAGGGATGGTAAAAGGCCTCTGTCTAAACTCTTATCTAGTTTTTATACAGAAATTCCAAAAACTCAAATTTGGAATATTATATACCTTGGCTGAGTTTCTCTTGCCACCATCACCACCTTTTCTAGCTTCAGTAGCAGATCCTTCTTCTTTGAAACCTTAACGAAAGAAACATTATCCATAAGTACACTATATATTGTATAAATACAATTCTACAAATGCATCATAAATGATGTCCAAGCAACTTATGGGCAGTTTGAGAACCTTGTCAGTTATTTTATATTGTTGAGTGCATTTACCATGTTCTATAACCACATTCAGAAATAAAATAAAATAAAATAAAATAAACATCAAACATAACTGTGAACAATGGTACCTGTTCATGGAGCATCCCCTCTAACTTGCTGATACCTTCAATGATATCTTCATCTCCACTCTGCGTTAGATCAGGCTGAAATTTGAAACATATAAGTATGCCTCCAAGTGGCTAATGTAATATAAAGGGCAGATACTTAAACTATTAACACCATCATTAAGTCATGGTAAAAAAAACAAGCCCAAAATTTTCATAAGAGAAGACATAATTTACATTTCAGAAGCCTATGCTGGAGGAAAAGGAGAATTAGAGAAACCAGCAAATATATCATGCATGAATGTCCGAGGGCTAGATCACACAGACAAAGATGAAGGAACAACATATTGGATGCAGACTTCACTGAAAGTGTCAACAGTGACAGCAGATAGCACATATTGGCACAGATATTGCAACATAAGATTATAAAAAGAAAAAGGGAAAAGAAAAACCTACATGCATAGGGTAGATTGCAAAGATTGGTATGTGCTATTTAATAAAGAATAAAAAAGGGTATAACATATGCAAAATTGAGGAGATAAATGAGAGAGCTGGAACCAACAATGATAAAGAACCTACCACAGGTTCAGGGTAAAGTCCAAGTTCACTCAGTTCAAGGAGAATTCTGTCGTCGATGCACATCTGGCTATATTGGGTCGCAACCTCCGGTAGGACTCCATTACTTGCTGTTTTTTCACGTATTAACTCATCATGATATCTCCAACCAGCATCACCTTTGAAACCATTAGGACCTCTATCACCAGCTTGCATGGTTATTAAGGATTGCATGTAAGAATATTGTGATGTTCCATCCCCCTCAACCTCAAAGGTATCATGACTGTATTCTTCACCTTTACTGTTACCATAATTAAAACTTTCAACCTCATCTTCTTCAATAATGGCTGAAAGAAGTGTTTGACAAATTGAAACTCCTCTTTGAGCCCCGACGCCTTGGATTAACTGCTCCATGAATGGTTCAATATCTTCTATTTGCCGAGAAATACTTGTATCCCTCTGAAATACACTTAAGCTGGTTCCATTTGAAAGAGCACCATGGTCATCTCTACTGCCCGCAGCTGGAGTTGATGGCTGTGAAACATATTCAAGATTACTCTGGAAAAGAAGATTGCATAAGTCCTCTATACTAATATCCAATAATTGATTAGAGAAATGGCATCCCAAGATAATACTAACATTTCCAGACAAATAACTATAAAAGAAATAATCCATTAAGTAAAATTGCAGCTTCTCATTATTGTATTTCAAGGGGGAAAAAAGAAAAAGAAAACAAATATTGAAAGGGTATCAAATAAATTTAATCTAGAACAAAAGAGTGAGAAGAAAAGTACAAAGTATCCAATATTAGCAATATTAGGTTGTTTAACTAGCTCTAGTAATGCAAAAGAAGCAAAGATCACATTGCTTCAATCAGCAAGAAAAAACTACCTTAAAGTCCTGACCATCATCTCCAGCAACATGCCTACTAGAGCTCGACTCGTTAATAAGATGGACCTGTTCATCATATAAGATAAAGAGTCAAAATTAGTTTGCATTGTCATAATGAGAGCTAGATATAAAATAAAGCAGAAATGGAATCTAATTGTTACCTGTTGATTCAGAAAAGCTACGTCTTCATCAGACAGAAATCTGAAGACTGGCTCTACATAAGGCCAAAAGTCTCCAGAGGAAGCAAATCCTGCACCGAAAATTAAAATTTAGATACACTAAACAAAAAATAAAAATGCAAGCGAAAGCAATTTAAACTAGAGGAATAATACTTGTACTGAAGACAGCATTTGCAGCAGCTAAAAGTTCTTCGCTATCATCGTCTGACTCTCCTGAAATGTAGCACACAAAAATACAAATTTCTATATGGCACTACTCTGCTTAAATGAAATAATATAAAAAGAAATAGGTAATATAAATACCGGGAAGCTCTATGGGAATAGTGTTGACAGGGTTCCTTGGACGTATACAATTCTTGCGCTCAGAGAGCTTCTTTGTTGGCGGTCGCCCAGGTTTGCTGCAAGAATAATATTACAATTACCAATCAAAAGCTTAGTACCAAATAATATGCCGAACCATGGCCAAACAACTGAATAAGGACCAAAATCATCACCTTTCGTTTCTCTCCAGTTCAGTTCTTGCGCTTCTTTGCTTTGTGACGGCAGCACTTTCATGTTTAACAATTGAAGCAGGTACCTCAGACCACTTAGATGCAAAACCGCGTGCAATTCTTCCTTGTCGCCTAGCACCGTCTCCATTATCCTCGTCAGCAGCTGTTTTATTCTTTCTCAAAGGCAATACCACTGTGGCCATCTTCGGTCCATTCTGCCTGTTGTTCTCCTCAATTTCACCACTTCTTTTACCTTTATCTTTTGATATTTTATTCTCAGCAACTCCAGACTCCTCACTTTCAGATAATCCGGTTGAATTTCCAGACTTGGTCCGAGAAACATTATTGGCATTCTCAACTGAATTGGACAATGGAGTATCATCATGGCTCGAAGTAATGGGAATCAAATTCGATCTTCTTGCAGTACGTTTTTGAGACCTTTCACCCCACTGGCCTACCGGGGATGATGGGGAGGGTGCACGCGTCAAGCGCTTGCGATTGGCAGCCCCACCAACGGATACAAGCTTGTTTATACAGTTAGTGCGCTCACCGTCATCGGAATTTGCCTGAGAGTGATTGATGTTTAGGGTCCCCTTGGACAAGGAAGTTGAATTTGATCGTGGCCCACGAGCAGATGAGTTCACCCGGGTTGATGAGGCAGGACTAGCAGCACAACTATCTTCACGACTGTTCGACCTGCTTTTGATAAAAGGAGTACATCAGTAACAAAAAGAAAACTTCACACACATAGCATAGAAATGGTAAGGTTCAGTTCCTACTGGAAAAAGAATGAATGCAAAAATGAAAAAATTAATGCAAATAACGAATGTAGTTCTTTTTACTTGTTAACAGCTTTGGGAGTGCCGCCCTGCTTATCCAAGACAGAAAGGCGGTCTCTTCTGCTATTAGGGAGGGGGCCGCTATCTTGGTCATTCCTAGGTAAAGAACGTGGAGCAGGACTGTCTTGTTGAGAAGAGAACTCTGATTTTGCACCACCAGTTCCAGCAGGAACTTGTCCAGACCTGCACCTTAACATCATCAGAACTATATCCAACAACATACCAAACAAAAGAAGAGATGCATTTCTGAAAGCTTTAAATAGTAGAACAAAATAACTGCAGCATGTAACAATCCATTTACAGACACCGGACACAATTTTTTTTTTCCCCAAGAAATGCATTATCAATTGACCAAGAAAACAATGCTTGATCTAAGTCAACAACCAGTCAACATGAGCATCAAAAACCAGATAGGAGAAAAGTGCAACCTGAAACCATGGATACTAGCCACCCTTGGCCGAGCATCGCTTCCAAGCTTCTGTTGCATTCCTCGTTTTACTTCTCTATCAGCTTCAGCTGACCTAGTTAAATCAGCACTTGTGGAGGCATCTGATTTGATAGCAGAGCGTTTTCTCTTCACTACTCCTCGAGCTTTTTCTTCAGACATCACTTGGCCACCATTTGTTATTCCAGCGACATCTTTATCCCTATCAACAGGCCCAGATGGTCTAATGCCACTGCCATCCCTTCCATCAATCTAATTAAAAAAATAAAATGAGACATTTGCCCTCCATGGAGAATAAACTACAACAGTTGGTGCATATAATAATAGCAAATGACGAAGCTACTGATAGCACAAGTAAATCTGAAAAATATGTAATCCAGAATAATCATCAACAGAATATGGAAAGTCAAGTCAAGGGAGACAACTACTTCGAGATGAGAAAGTAATGTTATCTTGCGTCTACAAGCAACAATACACAAAGCATGTAATATTGATACCAAATTCAAAGAGATCCTAGAAAGAGAAGAGGAAAAAAGAATTGGGCAAATTGATATAAGCCAAAAAAGGGGGGAAAGAATTAAGAAGTTTCATGAAAGCATGAGAAACAGTGCACTACACCATCCTGTCATGAGCGGCTCATGCATAACACACAATACGTGCCTTGAGAGATTAATGTACCTCTCAGCATTCTTGAATAATGAAAATAGAGTTATAAAGGATGCCACAGGCCACAGTCGGAAAGGTACAGACAAAAAGGCACATAAAGAAAGATTTAAAATGAGAACCTGTGTTTCCAATATAGGACAGCGAAATTTTCTGTTTTGTATGGCATTCTTGGTCCTCTCCTCTACTTTTGAAACCCCAAGCTCAAGACCATTTGCATTCAGGTGACTTTGAGGGCCAGACTTGGGGATAGTTCCTCCAGACACCAATATATTAGACTGATCACTTGATAAAGTATCACCTCGAGAACGCTTTCGTGGAGGATAAAATTTATCAATTTTCTGGATAGCATCATCAAAATGTCTTCCTCGCTCCCTATCAAAATCAAACATCTTAGATAAGTTTTATATTTACTTAATTTAGCCCAAGAAAAGGACAATAATAATTAACCAGTTAATGGCACAAAATAAATAATTTAATTTGCAAGGTGCCATCGGCCATCCAAAGCTACTCACAAATATTTAACCAAGTTAAATATGCACCATCAATTCTGTATAATTGATTATTCATGCGCATCTCCAAAGCTTAGACATTGTAGGAAAACCAAAAAAGGGAGTAGAATCAATATTTAAATTTTCCTCTAAGTATTCATAATTTTCATATATCACAACAAGCTTTTTTATTTTTGAGGAAGCATGCAATAGAAGAATTACCTAGCCTTGGACAAGTTGCCACTGAGAGTGCTCTTAGCACGTCTGAGCTCTTCCACAGTCAGAGGAGGATATCTAGCACCAATTGATGCAGATGACTCTTCAGAGGAGGATCCAATGACGGAATTTATTGTTCTCCTTATTTCTCCCGATCGGTGTAACTTTTGATCAGCAACCACCGGTTTGAAGTCTGAAATAAGAGAGTGAACCAGATTGACAAAATCTCCCTGGGCTTGAGTCAAACTAGATCTTGATAGACTTGGAGCCGAAGATAAACGACTCTCCATGCCCTCGCGAAAGCTAGCTGACCTTTCTAGTGAAGCAGTAGCATAGGGCCCACGTTGGCCATTAGAGTAGGTCGGTCCATCAGGACAGCTGGAGGACAAGTCAAATTTGCTACTAGCTGCCATTTTGCTTGATTCCTTCGAGGTCTTTTAATTGATCAAAATGGTGAATCTATCAGAAAAGGAAACTTGTGGACTATGAGAGTTCCCAATCATTGAACTAAAAGGCTGTTTGAGAAATGAAGAATCCGAGAACACACGACACCTGCTGAAGAATAAAAAAAGTAATTGAAATAAAATTATTAAGAAAATTATGGATTTGATGAAAGCACTACAATGATGTTCTTTTCTTCTCCTTCTCTAATTTCCATTTCTCCTAACAGGATGGTTGAATGACAGATAATATCAGACTTATAATGAAAGATCTGACATTAGGGCCCGTAAAGAATAGTCTCAAACAGAGCGCTTGAATATCAGCATCTTGGATAGTTACGCAAAGCAATAAAACGACAAAATTGGTATTGAAACAAAAGGAAACCACCTGTCCAACTATGGTGTAAATGGATTCCTCCATATAAATATGAAGAAACATTTATAAGGCCAACCAAGCAAATCGGCAAAAGAAAGACCTCAACGCAATCTAATTCCATAAAGCAACTTCCAATAATGGCAATATATGTTGCATAAATCAAGAAAAGATAAAAACAACTACGTTTTCGCCTAATGCGATTATACCATGCGCAAAACCACAGTGATCGCAAAAAAAAAAAAAAAAATTTACTTCCAACTTATTTGTACTATTCTTATAAGAAAATACATTAAGTCCTTACTTCTCGAGGCTCTTTTTGTCGTTCTCGTTATTTTACTAATCTACCCCGCGCGTAATAAATTTTACACTTTTAAGATCTTCCACATGCGCATTTTCAATAATATTAACTGTCATACATTAAGCCAGCCTCTTCGAACCGACTGCATAACCATTCATACACTATTTAAAGTTAAATGACAAAAAAAGGGGGGGTAAAATGCATTGATCGTAACTGTAGTAGCACATAGATTGACTTAGTCACACAACTTGTTACTCAAACACTAGTATTCAAAAATTCCGCCATTGTAAAAATGTATGGAGACCCCCTCAACTGTAGGACACTTTGAGACGGCCCTCTCAACTTCATTTGTTTTGATTTTCAATTTTGTGAAATTGAGTGAAATTAGTTAGATAAATTGCGGATTTTATCGAATTCATCATAGATTCCATCAAATTTAATGGTGTTAACCGCCTATTAGCAAATGAAACTAAAATTTTGACAAAATTGTCAACATAACCAAGTATAATAATTCAAGTCAAAATAATTAGAAGTTAAGGGAGTGCACATCCGAAAAAGTAAAGTTGGGGAACATATTTCAAGCGCCCTAAAGTTAACGAGGTCTCCATACATTTTCACCTTCCATCCTTAGCTGCAACCAAAGAAAAATCTAACAACAAAACCACACTTTCTTATGAATTGATCTTCTTAAACTTCTTATTTCAACTACACTGAGCAAAAAAAAAAGTAATTTCTAACGAAGAAAAAAACAAAAATTAAACCTAAATGAAGAGAAAAAAACAGAGAAGCGATCAGATCTACCAAAATAGCGAAAAAAAAGTTGGAAACAAAAAAGAAAGATCAGAGATGAGAGTAAAGCAATTACCGATCCTACTTCATCAAGCGAGAGAGATCGCTCTATTAGCTTGGAGAATTTGCAGAAGAACAGCGTAGGGACGAGGAATCGAAGGAGAAATCGAGTTGGTTAGGGTTTGTCGGGGTTCGCAATGGAATTGAGCCGACCCACATCATCTAAAACCCGTTTGCGTTGCGTACTTGGTGTTCGGATCGAGACCGAATCACACTTGAGCTTATTTGCTTGCGACACCAAACCCCGTTTAGAATACTATATATATATATTTAGTACAGGGAGAAATATGTTGGCGGTCCATGTACTATCCCCGTACGACAAATTAGTCCATTTATTTTCCATTTTAAAGTTTTTTATATTAATTTAATCTTAATCTCGTCTTTATAACTATAATAACTATATTACATAAAGTAAAATATATATATATATATATATATTATTTTATTGTTTGCATGAAAAGTATAAAAATTTAAATTAAGATATTAGGATAGTATTACATGACAGAAAAAAAAACCTTTTAAAAGGCGTTCTCGGCGTATGTACATAAATTCTTATATTTTCACACTCTTTATTATAAACGTTTGCCTTAGAATTACCGTCCAATATATATCAACCCTACAAAATTAATATTTTACAACCACAGTCCAAATTAGTTGATTGGGAGTTGGAACCATGATGTGTGTAGTTTTAAAAAATAGAGATTCGAATCTCCAGCTTCTCAAATAGTATTGTCCTATAAATTCTTTAATAATGAGTTTTGGAGTGGGATTAGTGAAAATGATGGTGTAAAATCCATCGTACCAATGTAATGTAAAACTTCACCAGCTGATTAATTTTATGGGGGAATTACATTTATTAGCATGTTGCAGATCGATCAGAAACACTTTCAATTTAATGTTAAGACAGCTAGCTTCATTTTAGGCCACGAGCTAGCTGGCCAAGAAGATTAAATAAAGAGAAAAAAAAAAACACAGCCCCAGATTCGATTTTTATTAAATGATTATCATATATCTACAAAGTTTTACAAATGCACACGAAGATCATAACGTAAAACTCCACTAAAAAAAAAATCCAATGAAGCAATTGGTGATTCACATTTTTCGAATATAAAATGCATAAACCACTAACTAACTGAAGGAACTCAAAAGGAAGTTCCCTCTTTATTCAATTCAAAATATATATCACTGCGTTCGCTCTCTACCCCGCAAATGACCACACAACCTGTCGAACAAACGATGTAAAACTCTGCCCCCACTAACCATGACCTGGACGAATAACACAGCTGACCACTTAAAAAAAACAACTCCGAAAATTAGGAAACATGCATCAAATCCTCTGACCACTTCACCTGGACTCTCACATGAGACTGCGGATAAAGAAAAGAGCACCTCAGTTTCTACAAAAGCCTATTACATCATCATAACAAAAGAACCCCCAACCACACAGACACTAGCCACAAACTTTCGGCTCAATATTTTTCCCACAACACCTTCTGACTAAATTATATATGATTTTTTTTTTTTTTTGTTTCAGAAGAGAAATTGCCCGTAAAAAGGGGAGCCTATGGGAGTTGCTCTCGCTGAGACCTTAAGCTGAAGAAGATGGCTCCTCGGCTTTTAGTTCTGTCTCCAGCTTTGATTTGTCTTTTTTCTCAGCCGAAGCAGGCGCCTCTTTGCTCTCGCTCTCCTCGGTTTTGTTCTCGGTAACAGTCAATTTCTCGAGAAGTCCAGCTGCAGACGACGCCTCCTCGCTCTCCTTCTCTTCATTCTTGCTGACTGATTCGGCGATCTCTTCCACTATCTCCATGAATTTCTTGCAATCTGAGAGAAATAAAGGTAAAATCATACAGATGATGGAATACGAAAAGAGAGGAAAAGAATATTGCATTTAAGGAACTGAAGATAATAAGCCATAGAACCAATATTACAATCGTCCAAAGCTGTGTGCATTAAAACAGAGAACTAGAAAAAAAATTAACAAGACAGACACGCAGAAGCAAAAATAGTCTCTAGATTATCTTAGTGGTTAATTTCAGGAGTTCTTCGAAGGATGAGCTAGTAAGGTTTCCAGTTGCTGCAAGGCCAAGTATGCAATTCGTATCTATACCTACCACTAGATGTCTATGACATAAAGAGTACTTAGCCATGTACCTGACAAAACCATCTGTATCTACCAATTCTCTGCCTATTATCTTAGTAAATCAGATATGCAAAGATCAAGCACTGGAATGTATAACACAACAATTAACTGTAAAAGGGGAGTTTAAACAAGCAGCTAACAAGTTGCTATGAGGGAAATACATGTAAAGTAATATATATGAAGTAATATACCAATATTAATAGACGTATGTTCTATGCAGACTTCCAGTTGAGCACTCCTCTAAAATGGTGATCAAATATGGTAGAATAAGATCATTCAGCATACTGAATGGGGTCCCCACAAGGCACTTACTTTTGACAGAAGGATCCACAGTTTTAATAATTCACACCAATGAAAGCAAATTGCCACAAACAGACACTTCAGAAGAATCTTGCGCAGCAGACCAATACGAGAATATATTTAAAACGCCAGTTTAACTGGTAACTTGACTTACAGCCTTAGATCTGTGAAGTACCATAAGCAACAAATGGAAAACTAGGCTGCAGCTATCTAACGACAGCCATATGATTCCAACTTTGTCAATCCTAAGGCTTTTCTAGAGCCAGCCAAATGCAAATAAACAAACAAGGCAAGCATTTCTTTATAAATTCGATGCAATTGCACATTATGCTAATCATAGTTAAAGAATAATATATGGTTAGACGACATGTTACAAGATCTATTACCAAATAGATGGAATCAGATAGAATTCTACAACACACCAATGAAGGCGAAAAAGAACTCAAGCAACATAATACTGTTGTAATATATTTATGAGTCCAGCCACAATTCTATCAATAGCACCACGCACTTGATGCTACCAAGTTTTCGCCGTTAAACCTATCCCGTTGATCATTTTCAACTCTTACATCATACTATTCCACCAACCACCCACTAAATCCTAGAAAATCACTATTATCCTAACCGCGCGTTCCTTAATTACTTGTGCTATTAATAGCATTCTAGCCTACCTCATATATTTATTTATAATAAAAGAATGAAAAGATGAACTCACTCTCAACAGATCCGAATCGGATAGCAAACATCTCCTCCTTCAATTCCCCGTCTGCGAAGTCCGTGGCATGCCAGACACACGATTTATCGTTCCCAGCATGCTCCTGCATCTTCGTCGACGAAACAACTGCAAGACACACCATCACGCACATCAGATAACAATTACAAGCCCTTCAAATCAAGAAAGACATAGCTAAAGAGAAAAAAATGAAAGGGGAAAAAAAACCTAAATGGTTTGCGCAGATCTTTAGGGTTTTCGCCTGCCTCATCACCAACCGGACCTTTCCGGACTCCTTGTGCTTCAGGAGCTTCACGCTGCCCGTGCCCCGCTCCTTCCACTGGTTGCCATCCTTATCGAACCTGTAGAGCTTCGCCTTCCTACAAGGCATAAACCCCGATCGATCGATCGATCAGACGCGATCAAGAAGCTACAAAGAGGGATCAAAGTACGAAACCCTAATGTTTAATCGAAGAACCCCGGAAGGGGCGTACATATCAAGGAGCACGTCCTCCCCTTCCTCGCCGGTGGAGACTGCGACCTCCTCGAGCTTGACGATGGGGGCGACCTGGGCTCCGGTGTCCTCGTCGTCGCCAGCGCCGGGCTCATTGGTCTCCTCCTCGTCGCGGCGCTCGGCGTCGGCGGTGCTCGCCATGGCTACGGTGGTGGCGGAGACGCGTGAGAGAGAGAGAGAGAGAGAGAGAGAGAGAGAGAGAGAGAGAGAGAGAGAGAGAGAGACGGCGAGGGACAAGGGCGGTGGAAGAGAGCGAGGGTGAGAGTGGAGGGGGATGAAGGGAAAGCGCTAGGGTTTTCTCTTTCTATTTTTATTTATGAGGTGGTGCGGGGCAGGGCATAAAGGGCAGTGGTTTTTTGTAAAGAAGGGCCTAAAAGTTACTAACTTTTTATTTTGGACCTCGCAGGGTGTTGAAGAAAAAATTGCAGGGACTTGGATCGGGTCTTTTTATCAACGGGTGGTGAACGCATCCGTTAAGAAATATATCTGAATGATTCTATTTGGATAACGAGCGACTCTTAACTCTAATTTATGGCTTGATTTAACCAACTGTGCGATGGGCATCCCACATCTCACCCAAGATAAAAAGACTATTTTACTCATCACTTCAAAATGCCAAATAAAATTCCTCTTATTTATTTTTATAAAATATATATTACTTTTGAGATTTGAAATTTACCACTAACATTTTCCGTACAATTAGATACTTGATAAAAGATTTAATTTTCTTTTTCTTTACCAAATGCATTATTAGAAACCGCTATTAATTAAAAACAAAATTAGAAGGGAGCCAAAACGTCCCTGTAATCTAGTATAGTTCCGACATGGAAAGAACTACTGCTAGTAAGTAGAAAACCAAAAAAGTCTTGTAAAGTAGGCACTACATTTTCCAGAATCCCGAAGAACCCTAGAGCAAGGACAAAACCTGTGCATAATCCTCATCTGGCACAAAAATGTAGCAAAATAAAGCCACCACGTTAGAACTGGTACCTCTCAAACTAACGCCTGAAACCATTGACTACAAGTTAACAGTATGTATATAGAAATGTTGTTAAGAAGTATTAATCAAAGATTTTATGAGTTCACATGAGACGGGACGAAATCAACACACCCATTTAACAGGAAACTTACTTTTCAGAAAAAGATATAAAATCTGAATTAAATCCCATACAACGAGCATAAGCCATGTAGCATAGCCACAATTTGACTGTTTGAATTAGTATGATTAAGATCCAAAAGCTTCGGCAGCTCGAGAATTTTATTGTCCCTCTGTGTAAGCTGTTCGCCGCGAAGCATCTGCAGCCATGGCATGAGCAGGAAAAAAAAAAAGGGGCGGGGGCGGGGGCGGGGCGGGGTGGGTCTCTAGGTAACACAGGCGAGAAATAAAATAAAAGTGCAAAACTGTAATTCTCTTATCCCTGGGTTGCAGCACCATTTGATGCCTCGTCCATGGGCTCTGCTTCAGCTGAATCATCTTTGGCGTCGCCTTTTTTACCTGAACATAAAAAGAAAATTAGTATTATTATAGATGTTTAGTAAGCTCAAATTACGTACTAGTATAAAACCCTTTGAAGTGAGTAGTCGCATTAAAGCGGTCAGAGTGCAAAAGGCGCTATTTTTAAGGGGAGTACTCAGAAATTTAATCGAAGATAAAAAATATAAAAAAAAAAGGGAATTCGAGACAAACCTTTTTTCTTCTTTCCTCCGCCTTTCTTCTTTGTTTTTGTGCCCAGAGCAAGCCATGCCTTGATCTCAGCATTGTCCTCGATGGATTTCGAGGGCTGCAACTGCTGAAGGGGATGGGATGTAATCCTATCCGATCCATTCGGCATCAACAAGACTGTGAACTTGATATGAGCGACAATGTCACCTGCCATGCATGTTGACTAGTTAATATAATGATTAGAAGCTAAAATTAGTGTGCTATATTTGCAAATTAAATGCACAGTTTTTCATTTTGATTGAAGAGAATAATAATATGAAGCACAACTGACAAGTATTTTTATCTTATTTTAGGTAATAACATAAAACAAAAGACAAAAGCTTGATCAACTGGTAAAAACTATGCCCACGACAATGCACGCAGACGGTGCCCTAAAAGAATAATGATTCACTTGATATGTTACTTTCTAACCACCAAAATTGTAGCCAAGTAAAGCTAATTATAACTCGTAACTAGAGAACTACATTAAATACTTAATAGTTTGTCTATTTGCATGAATATTTCTTACCTGGTTTCTCATGAAGTACAGGATATGGCTGCAGAAGATCATGGTTCACACATTCTACCAGGCCCAGCCGAGCGCGCTTCTCTTCCAGAGCCCTGAGTTACAATACTTATCATAGTAAAGCACAGAAGAGATTTTCAAACTGGATATATTTAAAAGAAAACCAGAGGAGAAGAGGGACAAACCTAGCACTAAAAGGCATGATTGGGAACTTCTGATTTATTTCGCTAAAAATGAATCTCGACGCTTTCATCTTTAAGTGGTAGTTTTTGTCGACAGCTCTCTTGTAGATAGTCGTTTGTTTCTCATCCAGTAGTTTTGGCTGCATCCAAAACAATTATTCAACAAAAATGAAAATACATAAAGTTTAGAAGGAAAATCAACAGAATAGCAAAGAGTGGAACCGATCTTACCTTCCCTTCGCCGGTGCTAGTGACTATGTCAATTGCATAAATTTCATTTTCTTCAAATTCAGCATCATCAACTCTGGTCTCGGGGTTCGACACGCTAAGTATAACTTTATTTCCATCAATGACAAACTGTTTCAGCTGATGGCTAAGGACACCTTCCACAATTTTACAGTCATAAGCAGCTGCTACCTTCTGAATAGCTTCTGTAACATCCTTGTTCTGTACAATCAAAATAAGCACCATTGAAAATCACATGAGAATGAGAAAAAGCTGAGAAGGGTGTCAGCGTGCATATGTTTAATTAAAAAAATAAAGGTTAAATCTAATAAGAATTGCAGATTCAGAGTCCATGTAGAAGCAAAATTAACAGTTTCAGTTGTACAGAAAACCAGACAAGCACCGATCAAATTCATGCTGGCAGATTAATATACACGTACACCCTAAATGGGGGCAAAAAACAACAGAAAAGACTCCAATAAGTAAAATATAACAATCTTGAAGCATTAATGACGAATATTTAGGACGTGTTCTCCGACCGTAAATAGTGTGAAAACAAGAAACGAGAAATAAATATTAAAAAAAACTCAAAACAAAGATGTACTGTGAGAGATTACTACTGTTACTAGAAAAAGGAAAGTGAAACTTGTCAGCATGACTATGACATGAGCTTCACATGGATATTATCCATAGCTCCAATAATTATTCATTTCCCAGAGAATATTCAATGACCCAAACATGGAATGCACCAAATTAGGCAAAACAGGGACTATAAGATGCAGATCAGCGTAGCAATCGATAGAAGGAAAGAGTGACACAAAATTTCAAATAATATCTTACTAGATTTGAATAATTTTCATTTGATTAGCAATGTTGATATCCACCTCCTCGTAAATTGGAGAGTGCATTACCGTAAGGTTACACAAGGACTGGACTACAGTCGATACTAATTGCAAGTACCAACATATCATAGCCCAAAAATTAACTTCATCTTTTCACTCCACTACTGACTAGTATTAAAAATTCTAGATCATATCAGTCAAATGATGAACACACAGGCTACAATTTGTATCCTACAAAACAATTTAAACCAATAGTACATCACATCTATACAAACAACAGTCATACGCTTTATGATATGAATAAGATTAAGTACAAATAATTTGAAATAAAACTAAAGAACAAAATTAAAAACAAAGGACCATGGAGAAAACATGATTCTCTATCAGTGTAACTATGACAACAAGCACCATTTGGATATTAATCCATAGCTCATCATTAGTCATCATCATTTAGAAAATTCATGCTTCATAAAATAATGAACTAAAGGAGACGAGAACATCCAATAGAGTGAATTTTCCAACACAAAAAATAAAAGAATCTTTTCTGCACATTTGAGCAAATAATTGCATCAAAACACAAATAAATATTCGGAATACGAAGTTTCAAAAAAATAATCATACAGAACAAAGATCAGAGATGCATATTTTCTAACTTCTGAATAAGCATAAGCAAAAATACTATAAGTTCTTGAGTGTTACAAACATAATTACACAAGGACCTGGACCTACGCTTTCACATATTATGAAGTAAGGTCGAAGGATGAACAATAGCACCCCACATATTGAGCAGCATAGTTCACTTATGTGCAGCTGTTAAATCAAGTACAGTGTTTTCTATCAACTCTAACAGAAGACACAAGATATGCTTCTACCCAACATCGATATTGCCTAAACTAAAGCAAATCAATGCTACCTCCTAATCAGTGAGTAATTCGTTAAACTTTTCATAGGCACATCAAAACAACATTGAGAAAAGGTAATTTGCCAAAACAGATACATATAAGCATCTATTCACTAGCAGGATCCACTGAGAACTGAAGAAGCTAACTGTTATAGAATTGATGTGCCACAAGCCAACCAACAACAGTACTTGTTCACAGATTAAGCTCGATATTAAGAAAGCAGATAATACTTCTACAAAGTTTTTCAAGTGTATACCTTCTTCCCAGGCCTAACAAGCCTCAAAGCGACCTCAGCTGCAGTGTTAGCAGCAGCAATAACATCAGCTGCACGCCCAGTGACCGGTCCTTCCTGAATTACGTGAGTGTGGGCCACGACAGCAATAAACCCATCTATATGACACCCCATATCTCTGCAACACAAAAAAGATACACCTTTCAATATACCAAAAGGTGATAAGATACATTACCAGCACAAAAGGAGTAGGATCATACATTTTTACAATATCATTTTCTTCCAAGACGGTTTCGTCGGTTGCGAGGGGTGAGAAATGGCACATGGTGTTGTTTACAGATATGCAAGTCGGGAATGCCACACCCCTCTCGATCTTTTTCTTCACGTTCTTGTACACATTCCCAGTTTGTCTAAAAGCTCAACCAACAATTTTCCATAATTAGATAAAACTTTTTAGCTGAGAGAAAATTTAATTACTGCTAAAAACAGTCCCCAAAATGGAGTAATAGCTTACTCTCTAATAAAGGTATCCCCTTTCTCGCAAATGTCTACGATCTTCGCCTTCGGTTTGCACTCCGATACAACAAGCTGCAGAGCCTCTGTTGCCAAAAACCAGTTTAAGTAACTCTTCTCTTCAAAGTAAGATCAAATACTACAAATCTACCACTTACTCGACGGAAAAATCAAATTTTTAACATTATTTAGATGGAACAAGAAGAATTTATTACTGTTAACGATCTCAGCGGCGCTCTTGTACTTGGTTACAACATCGGGGGAAGTGAGATCCAACTCCTTCTCCTCCTTTAACTCGTCATCCGACATCTTCTCAGTACAAAATCTTCTAACAACAACAAAACAAAGTAAGATTAAAACCTGGGCAAAAGAAACCACCATACGATAAAAAAATCGCAAAACCCTAACAACCTACCAGGAAAAAACGCCACAAATTAGGGTTTCGAGCGAGGAAGGAGATGGAAGGAGCTTCTCTACAGCGTGCTGGTATATATAATGTGATCAGATACACTATCGCTAGGGTTTTTTGGGGAGCGGCGAGAGGTTTTGTGAGTTTCGGGGAGACGAGGAGACTGAGAGGACGGAAATGGATTTAGGGCATCGTTGTTTATATTTATAGACAGTGGGAGTTAGAAATGGATGTCACGTGAGACGCACGTGACGATATTGGGTTGGGCTATGAATTGGACTCGGGTCAAAATTAATTCGGGCCCAAATTCTAATGCCATTTAGCCAGCCCATTTCGAGCCTGATTTTAACTAGTGACCAAGTCCAAGTCCTATAGTTAGTTTATGCTTTTTGATTATTTATTATTAAAAAACTCTAACAATTATTTAGAATAGCTATTTTCTTAGGCTAGGTTTTTGAAATTACGTGGATAGTAAAAATTTTATGAAAAAACAATAAATCATACAGACTAATTTATATTTTCATACACATTAATTTACCTCGAGATACTAGTCTAGCTTTAACAGCATCAATAGAGCCAATGCAGATAGACTCGGATACCGTCATCTAAGTTAGAGAGATTTTTTATTCCTTTCTCGCTTCTTGTTGATAATGACGTCGAACACGATGTAAATGACGTATTTGTTTTGATTTGTCCCCACTGTGCAGGGTGGCTTCAGCTCGAGACTTATCAAATATTTTTAAGATTTTTTGTTGTCACACGTGTACGATGTCTTCGTATCAATCTGACCTTTATGATTGTAGCCTGGTATGCTGGTTTGATAGCTAATATCAAAATTATATATGCTCAAGTAGACCAGTGGACACATTGACTATTAAATAGCTCGAGAACGCGATAATTGGTTTCTCTGCTTGGTTGATTCGGTTTCGATTGATTTGGTTCGGTCCGGAACAATCATTTTGGATTGAGCTCGATCATTTATTAGTGTGTAATAACATTTCATAATTTTGTTTTTAAAAAATTTGGAATTTAAAATTCTAGATACAATAATACTGCTCGAACGAGAAAGAATGCAAATATTCTCGCTCAATTTGGATTCGCATGAGGTCGAAGCCGAAGAAAATAAAATTTCCGAAATAAAATAGAAAAAAAATGTAAAATTGATGATTCGAAAGTCAAAAAAATTATGAATTTATAAAACAGATTTAAAATTTAAATTTAATTCTTAATCTATTACTTGAATTTAAACAATTGCTGATTTGATTGGCAAATTTTTAAATCATTTTATTCTTTAATTTGGTAATTTATTTAGAATATTTTTTATTTCATGTAGGATTTCATCTGCATCAAAAAAAAAAAAAAAAAAAAAAAAAAAAAAAAAAAAAAAAAAAAAAAAAAAAAAAGCCTACAGTTTTAGTGCTGCTTAAACAGGCCCCAGCCCAGCTAAAGCCAACATTTTCAAGGCCCGAGGATAGGTCCAGCTCGGCACAACTCAGCTCGGCTCAGCGCGGTGGGACTCGGCTCGGCTCGGCTCGGCGCGACTCGGTGCGGCGAAGCTCGGCGCAGCTCGGTGCGGTCAGAGCCGAGCCGCGCCGAGCTGAGGCTAGCCGGGCAGGGTATGGCCCGTTTAGGCTTTTAAAATGTGGGTTGAGAACCATACCGGGCCAGGCCGAGCTGGGATCATTGGAACTGGGCCTAATACGGCCTTTGGGGAAAAAAAAATCCAATAACGGCCTACTTAATCCAAGATAATCATAAATCAAATTCAAAATCTAAATATAAATTTTCAATTTGAAATTTAAAATATAAAATTGAAATTTAAAAATTCAAATATAAATTTGAAAGTTTATATTTTAATCGAAAATATGAATTTAAATTTGAAAATTTTAAAAAAATTTAATTTAAAATCTTAATTTAAATTTTTAATTTGAAATTTGTAATCTA
>CM055081.1:9015657-9252997 GCA_029204045.2 Tillandsia leiboldiana
GTCGGGGTCGCCCTCCTCTTTGGTGTGCCCTTTCTGGTTCTCGAAGGGTCGGCTTCGTGGCCCTCCTGTTGGTTCGGCTGTGCCCTTTGCGGTTTTGTAAGGGGCGCTCTCCATCGTACGGCTGCCCTACAAGGTTTCGGTGGCGATCCGTGTGTTCCCAAACTATTTGACGGTTCGGATCGCCGTGTGTGCCGTGCCCCTTCCGCTCCTCTGTGGGCTATTCGCTTTTGGGATCCCTTCGTGTGTCCCTTCAGGTTTGGTTCCCTACTTGGATGATGGTAGGGTTTGTTCTGTTCGGCTGCTCTTTCTTGCAGGTGCGTGGGTTCTTTTCTCTTCCTCTGTTTCCCTGTCGCCGTCATTTTTGACGATCCGACGACGATACATTGGTTTGGGTTTGATCCGGTGGTTGGCTCTGCTTTTCCCTTCTCCGTGTCTTGCCCGTTCCTGTGTGCGCCTGTTTGGTAAGGCTGTTTAGTTGTTGGTAATGATAGCATGCTACCTACACCCCTACCTCTGTACAGATCTCTTCAAATTATTAGCTATGGATCTCAATAACGGTAAGATTCATAGGCGATTTGCACCACTTATTGCCTATACATTTTATGGGATATTATAGACATTTATTTCAAATCAAATTTCTTCAAATTCCCTTTTCTTCTATACATTACCTATGGCCGCAATATTTTCTTGCATAAAATTCGCTTCTTTTCCAATAAAATTGGCCCATTTTTTTTCTTATCCTACATATATACCTTTTGTACATGTTCTAGATTTTCTAGATTTTCACCAATGATTTCCTAGATTGTCTACAGTTATTGCTTCTTCCTGTTATTGTTAAAGCTTATATTCTACTTAATTTATTTATGAATTTAACTGCCTATATATATATAAGCACTGTTACCTTACTGTTTATCATCATCCGCACAGTCTTTACTCTGGCATACTAAGGCATATTCTTATTCTTCTTTTCTCACCTTTTAATTGTTTGCTTCCTTTTTTTTTACAAATTTGCTTCTCTAGCTTCTTACTGTTGCCTACGCCATTATTTGATAGGTGTCTATAAAATCCTGTCTTTCTTACTTTGCTTCCAAGGTATGATGCTTTCCTGCATTCCTTTCTTTACATGGTTTTACTTGGTTGCCTGCTTACTACACACTGTTTGATTGCCTCTCTGGTCCTTTCGTTCATATGAGTTTCTCCTTTGTGATTTTACTACTTTTGTTCGACCGTGCTTTTCACTTGATTTTTTGTTTGCTGCGCACTGTTTGATTGCCTCCCCCGTATTTTCCGTTCATATGTGTTCCTCCTTTGTGATCTTGGTACTTTTGTCCGTTTGTGTTTTTCGTTGCTTTTGTTGTTTACATAGAGTTTTGCTTTTCTTTGTTTTACTATTTTTATTTTGTTTGGTCTCTTTCTTTTCTTTACCATGTTTTACCGCTTTTCGTCTTTTGCTGCTAATTCCTTCTTCGTTGTGTTAAGTAATCCGACTGATCCGTTCCCCCTCCGCCTCCCCTCCCCCCCCCCCCCCCCCCCCCCCCCCCTCCCCTCCCCGCCGCTGCTTCAATTCCCAATGTTGCCGGAGTTGGCTTCGAATTGGGTACTGTTATAGGAGGAAGCTTAATTTGCAATCATACTGTGGACTGGATGGTCCAAACATGGACAACCACCCGTCGTTGTATGCTCCGAACGTCGTACCTACTACTCTGTCACTTTTCTGCCTTCTGTCTTTTTTCTTTCCTTTTTCGTTTTCTCTTTTCCTCATATTGCTGTTTATTTACTTTCGCTAATAGAATTTGCTCTTTGTGTTTTATGCATGGACAGTTGGCAGGCGAGTCACTGTTCTTCGTTTTTTTTCTTTCCCTATTCTTGCTATTTTTGTTCTTTCGTCATCGGCGGATGGTCACCCGGGTTTCGGCTACGAATGTACTTTCTACTGTTTTCCCCCATCTTTGTCCTTACTTTTTACTAACTTTCCCTGTCCCTCCGGCCTTCCTCGGTGTTTTAACTCCTCTGTTTGTACTTCTCCCAAGGTACCTCCTCCCGCGCATTTTTTTCGCTTTTTTCCCCTTTCCTTTGTGTGTCGGTGGCAGTGATGACGTGCATGGTGGGATGCGGTTTCCTTCGGCCGGCAAGTTTGTGCTTTATTGGCCCGCCATCTTGCACCCTTTTGGTTTATATCGGTTTTCCTTTCTTCCCCTTTTCTTTCACTCTCGCATGGTATGTTTTCTTCTTTCCTTGACTTACATTTGTTTTTCCCTCGGCTTTACAGTTTGGTTCGATGTTCGGATGGCCTTTCTGCTGGCAACCACATCGCTCCGATTGGCATATGCAACCGTCGTTTCCATGTCCTTCGCCACCCTTTTTTCGTTTTTCTTTTTTTTTCTTTTTTTTTTACCCGAGTTTTTTCCTGCTTTCCTGTTGCCTTTACAGTTTATGGCCGCTGTTTGGATGGCGCGTCTGCGGGCAACCACACTGCCTAGATGTTTGGACGGCCCGTGTACGGGCAACCACACGGCCTAGATGTTTGGACGGCCTGTCGACGGGCAACCACGCGGCCTAGCTTTACTGTTCTTTCTGTACCTTCTCGATGTTGTCCTTGATGATTTTCCTGTTCTTCTTTTTTTTTCCTTCTTTTTTTTTCCTTCCTTTCATGTCTGAGCCACCTTACTTTCGGTTTTTTTTTTCTTTCCTTTTTTTTTTCCTTTTTTTTTTTTTTTTCCTTTTTTTTGCCCTTTTTCTAAGTTTTCTTTACTGTGATTTTGCTGTTCTTCTTTTTCCCCGTCTTTTTTTCCTCTTCTTTTCATGTCTGAGCCACCTTACTTTCAGTTTTTTTTTTTTTTTTTTTTTTTTCTTTCCCTTTTTCCTACCTTTTCTTTAGTGATTTTTTCTCCATGTTTTTTCCCCCTTCTTTCCCTCTTTTTTCCCTAACCTCTTTTACCTCTCCGACCCCCGCCCCCCCCCCCCCCGTGCCCCCCCCCCTCTGCGCCTCTATACTTTCTTGCAGCTCCTACAATGCCGACTATTTGTCTTTCCTACATCCGGTTGCTGCGCGAAATCTGCGAGCAAATGCCAATTACCATGCCACAGTTCGTTCTGACCACAAATACTGATGGCTTATTCGTGGCGTATATGGATGTTCCCATTCCTCGGCAAGATTCTATTGTTGACATCACTCGATGCTGGGGTACACAATCTCCAACATCTGACGGTGCTAAACAAGAGGCTGCTCGCTCTACTATTAAGAAACTGGTTGAGGAGTTTGACTTGCAAGTTAAGGACGTTAACTATGATGGAAGTTTGTTCTACAAGAGTTTGTACGACCACCTCTCCACGGATTACAATCTACTATTTGGCGAATATAACAAGTTGTCAAGTGAATATAGTTTCTTGAAGGACTGTTATGTTAGTACTGTTACTGAGAAAAATGAATACCTAACTGAGCGTCTTAAGATTCATCGCGCTATTGAGGAGTGCCACGCGCTGATGAATCGCCTTCATCCAGCTGGATCTGCTGTCGGCTCTGGTCCATCAGATGCCATGTCCGCTAACTCTGGTTAGATGTTCGGCGTTTTGCTAAGTGTTGAGGGCCTTTTGAAGCATCCACATTATACCCCTGATGTTCCTTCTTTTGTGCGCCCGGCTGCTGTGTGCCCCCTACACCAGTTTTCCTTTTTTTAGTTCCTCACTTTTGTTCGTTCTCCTTTACCTACGTAGTTTACACTTGCATGTGTTTTTGGCTTTTTGGTGCTTTCATCCTATATGTATACCATGGATGCCCCCCCCCCCCCCCTTTTCTTTCTTTTTTTCCCCCCATTTTTTCCCTTCCCCTGGATACCATGGATCGCCCCCCCCCCCCCCCCCCCCCCCCCCTCCCTTTTCTTCTTTTCTTTTTCCCCCCCGCTTCTTTACAGCTGCCTGTTGCTATATATTTGGTTATATATATATATATGTTGTGTGCGTATGTGTGTGTCGATCTGTATGCATGTGTGCGTGTGCGTGTGCGTGTGCGTGCGTGTGCGTGCGTGTGTGTGTGCCCATGTGCGTGCGTGTGTGTGCGCGCGCCTGCCTATATGTGTTGCCAATTCCAGTATCTGTACATTTTCTGTATATGTATATATATATATATATATATATATATATATATATATATATATATATATATATATATATATATATATATATATATATATATATATATATATATATATATATATATATATATATGTATATATATATATATGTATATATATATATATATATGTATATATATATATGTTGTGTATGTTGTGTATGTGTGTGTGTCGATGTGTACGCATGTGTGTGTGTGTGTGTGCGTGCGTGTGTGTGTGTGTGTGTGTGTGCGCGTATGTGTATACACGTGCGTTCGTCCGTGTGTGTGTGTGCGCGTATGTGTATACATGCGTGCATGTGTGTGTGTGTGTGTGTGTGCCAATTTATAATTTCACAGTTTAAACATTCCAGGTAAAATCGTTGACTTGATATTAAAACTATACTGTGAGAAAAGAAGCCTAATGATGCTAGGTACTTCAAGTCAAAAAATTATAGTGATCAGAAGAATGACATGTAAGGAAGAAATTTTTTTAATGCATATTGTACGAGCCTCCGTCCTCCTTTACAGAAATATACTTCGTTTCCGATATACTTTGACTTCCCCCTTTTTCCTTACACAGGTTCTCGCAACCTCCAATTGGATTAGCTGGCTGTTGCCTCCCTTTTGTAGATTGCATAGCAGTAGTTCGCTCGGCTGGGATTTGGCTCATGTGCCTGTGCTGGTTGTCCGTGCTGCTTGCTCTCTTCGGTACAAACAGGAACTGCCTGCCTAATGTTTAGTGCTCTGTTCCTTACTCAACTTGCCTTCCGTTGTTGGATTTAGATGTTGCCTGAACCTCTTATGAATGCTATTTTTCTTACTGCCCTCATGTATCAGCCATTTATTTTTTTCCCTTGCATTGTGGTACCATGTTTAGTTTCCAATACCTTGAACATTCTAGAGTGCCCAAACTATGTTGGAGCTTTTAATTTCTTCCATGCTTTTCCTGAATTCGTTCTTATATGTTCTTCTTTGCTTTTACTGTTAACCGGGTTTGTTATTATTCTTGAATTAAGACTTCCAAATGCCTCCCTTCTGTAGATTGCATAGCAGTAGTTCGCTCGGCTGGAATTTGGCTCCTGTGCCTGTGCTGGTTGTCCGTGCTGCTTGCTCTCTTCGGTACAAACAGGAACTGACTGCCTAATGTTTAGTGCTCTGTTCCTTACTCAACTTGCCTTCCGTTGTTGGATTTAGATGTTGCCTGAACCTCTTATGAATGCTATTTTTTTTTACTGCCCTCATGTATCAACCATTCATTTTTTTCCCTCGCACTGTGGTCCCATGTTTACTTTACAATACCTTGAACATTCTGGAGTGCCCAAACTATGTTGGAGCTTTTAATTTCTTCCATGCTTTTCCTGAATTCATTCTTATATGTTCTTCTTTGCTTTTACTGTTAACTGGGTTTGTTATTATTCTTGAATTAAGACTTCCAAATGCACCTGTGTGCGAAGCATGTCTTCCCTTTTTTTTCCTTCTTTCCTTTTTCCCCCCGGCTGCTTACTGCCAATCAACAATGGTTACAGTTTTCTAACTAACAAAAAAAAAAGAAAAAAAAAATTGCTTATATGAATATCTGATTTTTTTTTTCCCCCCTTTTTCTTTTGGCAACAGTTCGTGTTCACTTTTTTATATTGTCAGTTAATTAAATATACTCTGTTTACTAAATATAATTGTTTCCATATATTTGTATTTCCATTTAAGATACTCCCCATGTAGATGTATAGATATTTATTAAATAATTTATCAATAATACTTATTTAAATAATTTCTGTATATATATATATATATATATATATATATATATATATATATATATATATATATATTTATATATCTATATTTATATACATATATGAATGGAAAAAAAAAAAATCGAAAAAAAAAAGCAATGAAGAGCCGAAAAGAACAGGAAAAAAAAAAAAAAAAGAAAAATAACGAAAGTAAAAACGAAAGTAGTTTTGAATAATTCCACATTTAGGAAGAAAACGAAAGGAAAAGTGAAAAAAAAGGAAAAAAAATTACCTAAGCAGGAAAAAAAAAAAAGAAGCAAAAAAAAAAAAAAAACACAGGCACAAAAAAATAAAGGAAAAAAAAAAACCCAGCCACAATTAGTTATTCATGTAAAACAAAATGGGTTGGTTGAATATAATGTGCCAAACATTTATATGATGATCACGCAAAATGGTTATTTAAAAATTAAACCGCTCGGATCCGTTATTTCGGCTTATCGACCAAATCGCTAATTGTTAACAAAAGACCCTTAATTAGGCAAACATGCAAAATATATCCTCAAGGTTTGCATCAGTGAAAATGTACTTTTTTTTACTTTTTTATTAAAGAACGGACAGATGCGCACAACGATTGTTGGGTGATTGACCCGTCGGAATTATATTTTTCTCCATTTTTTCGCTTCTTTTTTTTTCGGCTTCCATAGCCGATACATGTATGCGTGCTGGTATGTATTGTGATCCTTCCATGTGTTTTCATACCGTGGGTTTAAATGTATTAGTTAACTGCTCTCTGTTAACGTGCTGTTTCTGTGTTGTG
This sequence comes from Tillandsia leiboldiana, assembly GCA_029204045.2. Taxonomy (NCBI): domain Eukaryota; kingdom Viridiplantae; phylum Streptophyta; class Magnoliopsida; order Poales; family Bromeliaceae; genus Tillandsia; species Tillandsia leiboldiana. The sequence continues at coordinate 9,022,319 of CM055081.1, forward strand.
CAGCTTTCAGATAGCCAGTCGTTTCTCTCAGCACGTGATCTCTTCTTCGTTGTGTTAATCAGTGGTTGGTGATACTTCTTACGTTCGGCTTGATTTCTGTGTCTTCCTATTTGATCGTATTGTGCCTCCGCCTTTCTTTTACGGTTTGATTTCACCTTTATTTCCTGTTTAATTATTTATAAGTAGAAGTTACCTATATATCGAAAAAAAAGAGAATTTCCTGGCAGTTCACTTATGTTTACTGCTTAATATTTGCCCTACTTTTGGTGCCTATTCTTTGATAGTCATTTTCACTTCTTTCTTACAGTATTAGTTTCTTGCATTATTATTTATATCTTTCCTTTTAATTATAGTTATCTTCAAATTTGCTTTTCCCAAAATTATTTATGCCTTTCCTCTTAATTGCAGTTATCTCCAAACTTACGTTTACACTTTCTCAGCGTGCTATCGATATAAAACTTCGGATTTAAATAACACACCGTCGTTTTCTTATATTCCATGAAATAGTCTTTTATTTCACGAAGTAGGCTATACTTTTATTTCTTTTATTAACTTTTGTTCTCAGGTTTTTAATGGATTTGTCATCAATATATAAAGAAAATAGGAAAAAAAGGAAAAACAAACTTGCCCAGCGGAAAAATCGTTTTAAAAGACACTACACGGAAAATGTAGATAATATCGTTCATGATGAGTCGTCCAGTTACAGCCTCCAATGTAGTGAACTGGGTTTTCAATCAGGGAGCTTACTTCAAGCGGAGCATATACCAGAAATACAGGAACATGCATCCACACAGTTACAACCCAAACGGGTTGAACAAATATATCTAGGGTTACCAGAATACGAATGCCAATCATGTGGAGCTTTATTATGGTATAACGAAAGACTTCACAAGCATCGAAATGAAACCGTTCCAAGATTTTCATTATGTTGCCAAGAAGGCCGGATTTCTTTACCCTTTCTTCGGAATACACCGGATGTTTTGGATGTTTTATTGCATTGTCAGGGGTCTAGACAAGCTGCAAAGTTTCGAGAAAACATCCGTGTATATAACTCAGTATTTGCCTTTACATCTACAGGTGGAAAAATAGATGTCGATATTAATAAAAGGCCAGGCCCGTATGTTTTTAGAATTAGTGGCCAAAATCATCATGTTATGGGTTCCCTTCTTCCCGTTGATGGACGACAACCTAAATTTGCACAACTTTATATTTATGACACCGAAAACGAGCTTGATAATAGAATGCGCGCGCTTAACGCGGGCGGCCATACCTTGAATATTGATAAGGATATTGTTGCAGATCTAATAAAAATGTTTGATGCCAAAAATGAAATTGTTAAAGCATTCAGAATGGCTAGAGATCGTTTCAGAGAAAGCGACTTCTTACCAATTAGGTTGCGTTTGGTTGGTTCGCGCTGTAGCAGTTCGTCTCAGTACAATCCTCCGTCGTGTGCTGAAATTGCAGGTTTAATTATTGGTGATTTGGGCAGTGCAGATCGGCAGCGTGATATTGTTGTTGAACATAGAGAAGATGGTTTGCGACGAATTAGCGATTTACACCCTTCATTCATGGCTATGCAATATCCTATACTATTTCCATATGGAGAAGATGGTTTCCACTTAGGCATCGAATGTAACCGAAACTCGCACAGGAAAACAAATTCCAGGCAATGCGTTACTATGCGTGAATTTTACGCCTATAGGATACAAGCAAGATTGAATGACGGGAAAACTTTATTACGAGGGGGCCGGCTCTTTCAGCAATATGTAGTAGATGCTTTCTCATGTGTTGAAGAAGAGAGACTAGGATATATCAGAAAAAATCAGCCAACCCTTCGTTCCGAAATATATAAAGGTATTAAAGATTCTGTTGTTGAAGGTGATACAGATGGTAATGCTATTGGGAAAAGAATTATACTCCCCTCAAGTTTTACTGCCGGTCCTCGCTATATGATCCAAAATTATCAAGATGCTATTGCTATATGCAGACATTGCGGTCCTCCTGATTTATTTATTACGTTCACATGCAACGCACAGTGGCGTGAAATACGGGATGCTTTAAATTTTATTCCAGGCCAGCGAGCTGAAGATAGACCTGATATTGTTAGTAGGGTTTTTAAGATGAAATTAGCATCTTTAATGACCAATATAAAGAAAGAAAATTTCTTCGGCAGATCAATAGCTGGTAGGTAGTCGGTAATGAACTTTAAAATATCTACCGCTTTTTAGAAATAAAGCTAGCCTTTTACATATTTACTCTTTCGTAGACTATCCTTCTTCCATTTATTGCAGAATTGTATACGGTGGAATTCCAGAAACGGGGCCTTCCGCATGTGCACATTTTGGTATGGTTGCATGTTGACCATAGATACTTAACGAACAGTCAGATTGATTCGATTATTTCAGCGGAGATACCTGATAAGGTTAATGATCCGGACGGTTACGCAGCTGTTGAAAAATTTATGATACATGGCCCATGTGGCCTGGCAAAATCAGAGGCGCCCTGTATGGTAAAAGGCCGATGTTCAAAATATTTTCCGAAAGATTACAATAATGGGACGCTTATTAGTGATGATGGATTTGCGATATATAGAAGGAGGAATAATCAAAGAACTGTTGTGAAGAATGGCATTGAGCTTGATAATAGATATGTTGTCCCACACAACTTAACATTGGTTCTTAAATATCAGGCACATATTAACGTTGAATGGTGTAATAAATCGAGGCTTATAAAATATTTATTCAAATATGTTAATAAGGGGCCCGATCGATCTGCCGTTATTATAGAAAACAATGTTGCTTTTGATGCCTCTACTTCTACTCAGCGTTATAAACAAGTTGATGAAATCAAACAATATCTTGACTGTAGATATTTGTCGGCTTACGAGGCTATTTGGCGGATATTTGATTTTGATATTCATTTTAGAGAACCGTCTGTGGAAAGACTAGCTATTCATCTGCCGATGATGAATAATGTTACTTACCGTGATGACGAGAACTTAGAGGATGTACTTAGGCGTCCTAATATAGACAAAACAATGTTTACAGTATGGATGGACATGAACCAAGCCAGCGAGAGTGCTCGCGAACTCACATATGCAGAATTTCCAACTAAATGGGTATGGCATCCAAAAGAGAAATTTTGGTCAAGTCGAAAACAGGGCAATCGCATAGGGAGGATAATTTACGTTCACCCAAGTGCCGGTGAACTTTACTTTCTACGAATGCTTTTGAATGTGGTTAGAGGTCCAAGAAATTACAAAGAAATTAGAACTGTTGGTGGTGTCGTTCATGAAACATTTCGCTCTGCGTATGATGCTCTTGGCCTACTTGGTGATGATAGAGAATGGCGCGAAGCACTACATGAGGCATCATTTTGGTCTTCTTCGAGTCAACTTAGACAATTATTTGTAACATTGGTTATGTATTGTGAGGTAGCAAATCCAATTGATTTGTGGAAAGAGTATTGGGGATTGCTTGCTGATGATATTATACATAGGCTAAGGAGTATTCTTGGAATTCAAAACTTGGTCCTTCCACAAGCCGACGTTCAAAATCATGTCTTGGTTGAGCTTGAAATTTTATTCAATAAAAATGGGAGCTCACTTGATCATTTTAAGTTACCTCTGCCTAATAGGGTGGTTATTGATCAATTGAATGATAGGCTTCTTAGAGAAGAAATGGATTACAATGTAGACGAATTAAACCAAGAGCATGCACAATTGTTCTACGGGTTAAATGATGAGCAGAGGAAAATATACGATGTTGTGTTCACATCGATAAATGGTCAAAATGGAGATGTAATATTTGTTTACGGTCATGGTGGAACGGGAAAGACTTATCTGTGGAAAACTATTATCTCCAAGCTTCGTTCTGAAGGAAAGGTTGTGCTGGCCGTTGCTTCTTCGGGCATAGCATCACTTTTACTACCTGGTGGCCGTACGGCTCACTCCAGGTTTAAGATACCTATTAAGATTGATGATTCTTCAATTTGTGAAATTAAAAAGGGAACCCAGCTTGCAAAATTGATTTCCTTTGCTAGCTTAATAATTTGGGACGAAGCACCTATGAATCATAGGAACTGTTTTGAAGCCTTAAATAAGTCTCTAAATGATATTATGGGTTTGGATGGTCCAACCACTGATCAAAAATTATTTGGAGGTAAGACTATTCTTTTAGGGGGTGATTTTAGACAGATACTTCCAGTTGTCGTGGGCGGCACGAGACATGATATTATTAATGCATCGCTCACAAGATCTTACATTTGGAATAAGTGTAAATTGTTTCGGCTGAATATTAATATGCGATTGCTACACGGTCCTTCTATAAATGAAGTATCTTATTCGGAACTGGCAGACTTTAGTAACTGGGTGCTAAATGTTGGTGATGGCAAGATAAATGCTATTAATTTAGACGGAGAAGAGGAAAGCACTTGGATAAAAATTCCAGAGGACTTACTTATAAAAAATACTGACCATGGAATAGAAAGTATTGTGAAAGAGATATACGATAATATTGAAGCAAACTACGGAAATTCTGGTTACTTAAAAGACAGAGCTATTGTCACTCCCATAAATGAAACAGCTGATGAGATTAACACATACGTGCTTACTTTAGTGCCAACTGAAGAACGCACGTACTTGAGTTCAGATTCGATATGTAATTCGTCGAGGAATATCGAAAACAGCGATGTGCTTTATCCGATTGATTTCTTGAATTCTTTAAAATTTAATGGAGTTCCTCATCATGAGCTGAAATTAAAAATTGGAGTTCCTGTAATGTTACTTCGCAATATTAATCAAAGTTCCGGTCTTTGCAACGGTACCCGATTGGTGATAACTCAATTAGCTCCTAGGATTATTGAGGCACAAATTTTTACTGGTAACCATATCGGTGAAAAGGTGTATATTCCTCGCATAGTCATGAATATAACAGATTCTAAGTGGCCGTTCATACTTAAAAGAAGACAGTTTCCGATACGTTTGAGTTACGCCATGACGATTAATAAAAGCCAAGGACAGACATTGCATAAAGTTGGCATTTATTTATCTCAGCCTGTTTTCTCCCATGGTCAACTTTATGTTGCAATTTCTCGAGTTACTTCGAGAGAAGGGTTACGAATCTTTATAAAAAATAAAGAGCACGAGCCAGAAGGATATACTAGAAATATTGTTTACCGTGAAATATTTGAAGATTTATGATACCTAATTGTTTGTTGTGTATTATTATATGTACTATTTTCTTCCATTTAATGCAGAATGTAAATATTTCACGCGATAATAAATATTTTTCTTCTTACTACTCTTTTCTCTCTCTATTTGCATTTTTTTTCCCAGTTTTAAAAGCTGTCATGGAATACATACTGTTATCAGAATTATCATTACAACGGCAGAACTGCAAAATTAAAGTCCGTATATGCCGAATATGGGAATCAACTGCTCCGTTTCTGAAGGGTGATATTTTTAGTCTCGACTGCTTATTAGTGGATGAAAAGGTGATGATATTAAACCTCACGCACGATGTTGACATCTTTTTATTTCCTATCGCATACCACTTATATGTTATATTTTAGAAAATATTTTTCCCATCTTACAACTGACATTATTATGATGTTATTTCTATTACATTAAGGGCTATTCTTTGCAAGGGACGATCCGAAAACAAGATGCAGAAGAAGTCAGATGTCGACTTACCGAAGGAAGTGTATATCTAATAGAGAAATTCAGTGTCATTCCTACAAAGAAGAGATATGCTGCTGTCGAACGCCTTTATATGCTTCAGATAAATAAATGGACCTCCCTGACCTTACTCGAAGAAAATAATGAAGCCATCCCTTTATATAGCTTTACTTTCCTGCCCTTCTCTCAACTTGAAAAACAGAAATACAACGATGCTGTATTGGCTGGTACTGTTTATTTACAAAATTTCGCGTTCCTTTGATAAAAACCAAAATTCCGTGCTATATCAATTTTTCCAATCCTAATATTTATTTTCTACATATTTTTACAGATGTCCTTGGTCAAATTATAGCTGTCGGTGACATTACGCAGAAATATGTCAGACAGACTCTTGCTAATATGAGAAATATAGAAATCCAAGATTTAGAGTCAGTTTTTTTCCATACTGTTTTAAATTTAATAAAAATTACATTAATTACATGTTGTTGATTTTTTTCTCTTCTACATATATATTTATTTACTGACATGCACAAAATATTGTCTGCTTTCTTATACAGGAATAATATTATACCGATTACATTATGGGATAAATTTGCATTGGATTTCGATGATAATTATATTTCAGAAAAAAATAAAAACGTTCCAGTCATAATTATCCTTGCTGGAATGACGGTTCGATCATTTAGAGGTTTGCAGCTATATTTACAATATAATAACTTTACTTTCGTAATTTCAACTATTTCTTATTCTATATTTGATTGTCTACCTGTAGAGAAGATGCATTTGTCAACGTGTTCAGCTTCAAAGATTTACTTTGATTTGGAAATTCCAGAAGTTTCGGATTTACTAAATAGGTTTTGGAATCAATTATGTCTTTCTTTTTTCGTACAATTTCCTACCATATTTTATTTATTTGTAAATTACCCTCTGCAGCTTGCAGCCTACGGCTAATTTAATACAACGAATTGATACCAGTCATGATCAACTTATCAGTCCTCAAGAAGAGATGTGCTCTAACAGAAAAACCGTGGCTGAATTATTAGTTCTCGACATTTCTACTATGCAGGTATTTGTTTTCCTTATAATACTAACATTTTGCATTCATTTGATTTCTTTCATTTTTCCGTGCCTTATATGTATGTATATAGACACACATATTTTTCTTTCAGAATATTAAAGCCACGTGTCAGGCTAAAGTTGTTGACATTGATACCTCATTTGGTTGGTGGTACAAAGCATGTCGCAACTGTAAAGCAGCTGTAAGAACATATGACGATACTTTCCAGTGCTCAAGTTGTAATGAAAACGATCAGGCTCCTATCCCATGGTAGTAATTTCAGTTCGACATTATATTTATATATAAAGTTTATGTTCCTGTTTAATTTCAATTAAAAATAAATTGTGATTAATTGTCTTCCATTTTTAATAGGTACAAATTGAACATTATTGTTGACGATGGTAGTGGTACGGCTAACTTTGTTGTTTTTGGCAAGATAGCACAGGAACTTATTCGTATTCCAGCTCAAAATTTAGCTATCTTACCGGGCTCAGATCAATATTCTCTTCCCCCTGCAATTAAAACAGTCATTGGTCAGATGCATATTTTTCAAATTGTACCTGATGCGCTTAAATTTACATCTGGTTTTCCATCTTTTAAAGTGATTAAAATATTTACCCTATACTCAAATATGAAGGGAACATCTCCTGTGGCAACAAATTTACTTATTAAATGTGAAGAACAGATCCATTCACCTGAGACTGACAAACAAATCCAAAAAGAAATATTTGTGGAACCATCGCCGAGTACTGAATGTTCCTCAGGGTAATCATCTTCCTCTCTTAACACTTTAAATAAATGTTTATACAGAAAATAATATTTTTGTAACTATTTTGTTTCCCTCTTTTTTTTTCCCCCTTTCCTGTTAATTTATAAACAGATCAGGGCAACTTCCTAACGACTTATCTGAAATTCAACATGCTAAGAGGCTCCGACTCACGTACGATCTAAATCAGATTAATATCATTACATTCTTATATTTTACCGTAAACAATATTTATTGTACTTAATTATGTAAATTAATTTGTAGGTTTGATGAAGGTGCCTCTGCAGATGAAACCAACAAATGAGAATTTACTATCCGTACCAAACACTATGTTTTAAATTTCGTATATGTTTTGTGTAACTATTATCTGGGATATTATCGTCTACTTAAATAGTTCCGGCTTTTTACATATTTTGTTAAATGAAATATTACTGTAATATGCCTTTGTGTTTTGTTACTATCTACTTAATGCTCTGTATTTTACATATTTTTATTCAATATCCGCAGCGAAGCGCGGGTACTCCGCTAGTAAAATAAAATAAAACCATGAAAGTTTTACTACGTGTCAGGTCGCGGGTGCTCCAGACAAGTACGAACTCACCGAAACGTCCCTAGCTGTTGGGCTCGCTCACCCGAACTCGGACTCGTGTCCGCACCAAAAGAGACGCCCCCACACGTGTCGCCGCGCATGCGCCCCACCTCCACTCCCCTCCCCGAGTCTCACACGTGTCGCCACCTCCTCCTACCCCTGTAGCTTATATATATGCGCCACTGCGAGTGCACGTTGTATAGTAGTACGCACACATTTGAACTTGAACTTTTAGCCATTAAAGAGAGCTAATATACACCACTTTGAGTACGTACGTAGTAGTTTGTAATAGCCAAAGAGTAAGTACGTACGTACGTTACGTGTGTTTTGTGATAAAAGGTACTAACTAAAGATGGCGTCGCAGAAGGAGAGGGCGCAGCTGGACCGAAAGGCGCGGCAGGGGGAGACGGTGGTGCCCGGCGGCACCGGAGGGAAGAGTCTCGAAGCCCAGGAACACTTAGCCGAAGGTCTCTTATATATTTGTACATATATACTTTGTAGTTTAATTTGGCTTAGAATTAAATTCGACGCGCCATGTTTGTGATATTTTTTTGCAAGTATTCCATTTATAGTCCATCTATATCTAAAATTAAATTATAGGAACATATTTTTGAGACACATTATAATAATGTGTCGCTATATATTCTAACGACGTCAAATATAGCGACACTAATGACAAGTGCCGATATTTTTTTCAGCATTATTTTTTTTAAATTTTTAGTAATATTTAAAAGTGTTGCTAGTATAGTTTTGTTATAGTGATTGCTGAAGATAAATATGTATATAAATAATTTTGGATTGATTCAGGACGGAGCCGTGGAGGGCAGACGAGGAAGGAGCAGATAGGGACGGAAGGATATCAGGAGATGGGCCGCAAGGGAGGGCTGAGCACCGGCGACCAGCTCGGCGGAGAGCGAGCGGCGGCTGAAGGGATCGAGATCGATGAGTCCAAGTTCAGGACCAAGACTACTTAATTAGGAGGCCGTGTAGCGTACATGTGGGGTACGCGCGTAATAAAATGCTGTGGTACCGTTGTAGTAGGCTAGTAACAGTTGCTAGTGGTGTTTGCGCCCTTTGAATGTTTTGTTCTGTGTACGTGTTGTAGTTGTTCTAGTTTATTAGTGTGCTTGTATATGCTCTGTTGCTTTTTTAAATAAACTAACAGTGTTCCTAATTAGCCTTCCTAGATCATCACGCTTTTTTATGATCACGTACTAGTGTTTTTTGTTTTCGATCTTTGGTATAACTATTCTGTGTACAGATGCTAGCAATTACTTAAGTAGTGAATCACATGACCAAGTATATATGTACAACTTGGGGTTTTAATGGGTCCAAGTACGTACGTACAGTTTTCAAGAGATATAAGTGATCTGCATGCATGCATGGGGATCGAGCTTCTCAAATTTGTACGTACGTAGATGAGAGATGAAAGCCCAAGCAGGAAGTGCTCTCCATCGCTCGTGAGCTCTCTCTAGTTATAGCCCAAATGGCAGCTGGAGATCGAGTATTAATTCATTCTTTCTTTCTACTTCAATATTATTTTATCTACCAGTATTAGATTAGATGAGTATTAATATTAAACTCTCGATCGAGCTCTAAAGAGCTAGTGATCCATCTCTCCGTAATGCTCAACGAGTTACTTGTTACCAGGAAAAGGATAGGGCTTTTTTAAAGCAAAATGCTATGTGTACACCCGTAAGGGGTGTACATCTCACGCCCCCACCCATCTAAGGGTGGGGGTGTGATGATGGGTCACTTGATGTGACCCGTAAAAAATATCGCCTTTATTAAAATAGTGGAGATATATGATATACACCCCTTCGGGGTGAACATGTAGCATTGCTCTTTTTTAAAAGCAACGTTGTACGATTAAGATTTTACAAGTTCTGGATAAGACCCACAGTGTGAAAAAATAAATAAAACAAAAACTTAAAAAGTTCTGGATATATATAGAACTTCGCGGCTTGGTTTAGTCGACTGATTAACTCTGGGAAATCACAAGTGACTAATAATTAATCATCAAATTTAATCACTCGTTCATAACTAATCATGGCTCATTTGTTTTAACTAAAAATGAACTTCCCATTGAAGTTCATTTTCAGTGAAATAAAGTTTGGGTAATTAGAATTATTTAGGTGGTAAAAAATGGAGGATGTAAAAATTAATTTTTTTTTTAAAAGAAATGTATTTAATTTTCGTGCGGAAATCAATATTTTTAATAATTTAAATTTTAACGAAATATAAAACTATAATAAATTTAATAATAAAAATAAATATTTATGATTTAAAATTATTTTACTTTTTTCCACTTTTCATAAAACAGACCCACTTTTATCATTTTTTTTTTTTTTTTTTTTTTTTAGCAAAGAAACAGACACACCTTTAACGTGGGCTTTCCAAGATGATCTTGCTTTCCATGTGGCCTTGAGTCGGCAACATTATTGTATACTGCACTCAACTTTTTATAAGGTGCAACCAATCATATGCCAGTGTCTTATTAAAGTGATAATTAATTTTATGAAAAATACTTTTTTTTTTTTTTTTTTTTTGCACTTTTTTTATATTCCATCAGGAGATGAATTTTATTGATCAAGTAATCAGTAAAATTCATTCATGTATCATATATTTTTTTTGGGAATGTATGAGTAGCATTATTTTAATTTTATACACGTGTCTGTAAACATTCTGAATATATCTTTATAAAATTTAATTTTTAATATTTATTTTTTAAAAAAATTAAAATTATTTATATATATTTTTATCGTCAAAATATAGTTAACCATATATAAATAAAATATTTAATTTAGATTAGTGAGTAAAATAATTTTTTTTTTTAAATTTTTTTTCGATATTACAATCCATTAATATGGTCCGTAGCACTTAAAGAGAAACGACTACACACAACTTGGAAGCCCTCTCAACAGCGATAACTTGAAAGCTCTCTTTCCCGCAATCAAAATGAACCCGTAACTAGATTTTTTTCGGTCTCATTCATCCACGATTAAAATTGTAACAATGCTGAATTCAAAACTGGATTATAGTAATTAATTCGAAATTTTAGATCAATTTAATGTATTTTAGATTGATGTGTTGTTAATATATTTTATTAACAAATTTAGTTTTCTTTGTGATTTTTTTTTTTTTAGATTGATGTGATTGATATGTTGGAGTTTAATAGAGATAAATAAATGAAAAATCAAAGTATTATATAAGGAGAAAAGTAGTGGTGGATTGGGCTTGGAAGAAGATAATTGTTGGGTTTTTTTTTGAGTTTTTTTAGGAATAATATTTTTGCACTATTTCTAGCCGTTTAGCTTTTAGAAGAATATATTTGTAAGAATAAAATTGATATTTGTAAGGACAAAAAAAAATAGTTATATAAATAATTTAGAATTTTTGAAAAAATAAATATGAAAAGATAAACTTTGTAGAGATATATTCACTATTCGATATATTTACAGCGATATGAATGAAATTAATTTTTTATTAAAAAAATTTATCTAACGCTATTAAATAAATTAGAGTTAAGATAAAAATATATAAAAATATATTTTTACGTTTATTTTGGTAAAAATATGAAAAAATATCATAACTGTCTCATTAGAATATTTTTAATACGATATTACATACAAAAATAAATAAGATATTTTTTTATCGTACTTTTTTTATGGCAAATAACACAATTTTTTTTTGTACCCTTATCTTTTCCTTCTTTTATTGAATGTCATAATAAAATGTTTAATTATATCTTATAATATTTAAATTATGATATTATTCAAATATATACATTCAAATCAGGCCTATGCTAATACATAATACTTTGATCCATTAATAATTAATATGAAAGAGTGTTGTATATATATATAATGTCGACTCTAATTAATTGTCTCCCACCACCTTAATAAGTTCATGCATTAGCTCTTAATAAGTAACTATTTTAAATTAGTAACGAGTCAATCCGTTGACCCGAATTTGGATTAGACCCATTAGTGGGTCACTTATTAAATGAGAGGTATATTATTGCTAGTTTTAGTTTTTGTTACTACGAGAGCACAAATAAAATAAAATAAAAAATAATTATACAGTAAATAAATTTCAAATACACAATAAAAGGTAAAAAAAATAAAAATTTACGTAAAAAAAATATAATGTTCTTCATACAATTGCTCAATTTTGATAGGGCAAAAAAGGTTATTTTTAATAATTTTTCTATTTTTTAATATCTATTATTTTTAAAAAAAATATTTTTAAAAATTTGCTGGCATCCTGCGAATATATCGGCGAATCAAAAATATAAAATAAAGATAATTTTCAATTTGGAAACACATTTAATAAATTATTCTTCCGAAGTACTTGTTCAACAAGTGGAATTTAGTTTTAGTTTCTAGAATAATTGGGTGGTCTAAGTGGGGGTGAATTGGGGTTCTAGATAGAATCATTGGTAGATAAAGCGAGAATCAGATTCAAATTGTAATGTTGTAGGCAAAGTTGCCGATACGCAACATGATTTTTGATTCCCACAAACTCGCCCACATATATATATATCTTCGCGAAGGATTAATTAATAAAAAAACCTCTTCTTATTTACAATATGTTCTCGGTTGAGTGAATTACATTCTTTTTTTGTTGGCTCCATTGGCTTATTTTATGCAACTTTGAAGTCTAAATACAATGCATATATATATATATATATATATATATATATATATATATATATATATGAGCAATACTACATATACACCCCGAAGGGGTGTATATCATACACCTCCACCATTTTAATGGTGACGATATTTTTTACGGGTCATATCGATTGACCCATCATCACACCCCACCCATTGGATGGGTGGGGTGTGTGATATACACCCCAAGTAGGGTGTACAAGTATCATTTCCCTATATATATATATATATATATATATATATATATATATATATATATATATATATATATATGGAAAATGCTATGTGTACACCCCTTTCGGGGTGTACATCATACACTCCACCCATCTAAGGGTGGGGGTGTGATGATGGGTCACTCGATGTGACCCGTAAAAAATATCGGCACCATTAAAATGGTGGAGGTGTATGATGTACATCCCTTCGGGGTGTACATGTAGCATTGCTCTATATATATATATATATATATATATATATATATATATATATATATATATATATATATATATGATATGTGATATGTGATGTGTTTCTTCCAACTAAATAGGTGCTAAAGTATAATGTACTGAACTTATCTAAAATAGTAGAATTCCTGTAGTTCCAGCCAAATTTGGAGTGTATTAATTCCAGTGTTTTCGACCTAAACTTGACTTGAAAACGAATTTCGAAAAGTCAAATTTGTTAAAATTATAAATTTTGTATATACTGAGTATCAGTATTAAATTAAAATATCGAAACTTTATTGCCTATAGAAAAGAAACCTATATTTGTGTTTTGTGTAACTCTTCCTGATCAGTATCAGTACTGATTCGGATGACTATTGATATATACTGTTATGACAAAAGCGGAAAAGATCTAGTTTGTTGGGCGCGAAAAATATCAAAAGAAAATCGAGAAAGAGAGAAGAAAGATAAAATACATAATATTTACATGGTTTTACATCTACGGGCGAAGACGGAGCGGAAACTTTTATTATAATCAAAGTGATGTACAAAATATGACTCTCTTACAAAATCCTAATTCCAAAATACATCATACTCGTTCTCATCCGCCACACCAAATCAATGGAATAATGATATATTTATAATAATGGTTAAATCCTAATACAAGTAGATATACGAATTCACTAAGATTATGAATAATCTTTATAAGATTAGGCATATATAATACAAACTTAATTTAATGGGATAACCAAAACAGAATAAAGTTAGAAAACCTTCTGGTTTTAAAATTAGAGACATATCTAACAATCTCCATATTGGCCTGAATTTTTTATCTTTTCCAACAAAACTCTAAGGCACTGTTTGGTTCGGGTACAAAGGGGGTTATCCCCCCCTTTGTACCCAAACGCTTTGGAACAGGGGGGGAATTCGAATCCCCCCCTTTTCCCTTTTGTCCTGGTACAAGAGGGTACAAGTCCCCCCCCCCCCGAATAACACCTACTTCCTCTCTCCTCTATTATTACCAAGCCACCCTTCCTCTCTCCTCTCTTATTAGCAGGCCACCCTTCCTCTCTCCTCTATTATTAGCAGGCCACCCTTCTCCCCCACCCCTCTTCTCCTTCGTCCTCGCCGGTGCGTGATAAGGTCCCTCTCCTTCGCCCGTTTTGTGCCATTGTGACCCGCTCGCCCTCTCCTTCGCCCGATCTGTGCCCCTCGGTGCCGCTTCTGTGCCGGTGCTTGATCAGCCCCCTCTCCTTCGCCCGATTTGTGCCATTGTGAGCCGCGCGCCCCTCCTTCGCCCGATCTGTGCCCCTCGGTGCCGCTTCTGTGCCGGTGCGTGATAAGGCCCCTCTCCTTCGCCCGATTTGTGCCATTGTGACCCGCGCGCCCTCTCCTTCGCCCGATCTGTGCCCCTCGGTGCCGCTTCTGTGCCGGTGCTTGATCAGCCCCCTCTCCTTCGCCCGATTTGTGCCATTGTGAGCCGCGCGCCCCTCCTTCGCCCGATCTGTGCCCCTCGGTGCCTTATTTGTGCCGTTGCTTGATAAAGCCCCTCTCATTCGCCCGATCTGTGCCTTTGTGAGCTGCGCGCCCTCTCCTTCGCCCGATCTGTGCCCTCGGTGCGTTTTCTGTGCCGTTGCTTGATAAAGGCCCTCTCCTTCGCCCGATCTGTGCCTTTGTGAGCCGCGCGCCCTCTCCCTCGCCCGATCTGTGCTGCTGCGAGCAAAGTGGGTCTCCCTCGTCCTCGCCGGTGCTTCATCTCTGCCGCCGTGAGCCGCGCACCCTCTAGGTGCGTGATCTGTGCCCTTCTGTTTGTGATCTGTGCCCCTCTGTGTGTGATCTGTGCCCCTCTGTGTGTGATCGGTGCCCCTCTGTGCGTGATCTGTGCCCCTCTGTGTGTGATCTGTGCCCCTCTGTGTGTGATCGGTGCCCCTCTGTGCGTGATCTGTGCCCCTTTGTGCGTGAACATTTGCCCCCCTGTGCGTCATCTGTGCCCCTCTCTGCGTGATCTGTGCCCGAGCTGTTCTGTTGTACCTTGCATCTTGCCCGCCGCGACCCTTCTGTCCGATCTGTGCAGAGGATCTGTGCAGAGGTCTCCACTCCTTGTTCTGTAGCCTCGACCCCGCGGCTGCCTCTGTGCCTGTGCCTGAGCTTTGCCCGCCGTGTGTGCTGTATCTAATCTCTCTCTGTGCCACATCTGTGCCCGTTCTCTTCTCTGTCCCGCCAAAGGTGCTATCCTAATCCTTTGTGTCTGCTTGTCCAGTGTTGTCTCGAAGTTGGTTTACATGACATTGATATATCTTTTATATGTAATATGTGCCTAAATCTGCGGTGATGCTGGTATCGCATGATGAATCAGTATGCTATTGTCGGCTGATTCTTATAAAAATCGGCGATGATGATGGTTGCCAAAGGCAATAGATGGATGGCATCGATGTAAATCGACTGCAACCCCTTGCTTGTTGGCAACCAGTTGAGCCCGTGTACATAAGGAAATTAATTTCGGCGATGATGACGGTTGCCATAGGCAATAGATGGATGGCATCGATGTAAATCGACTGCAACCCCTTGCTTGTTGGCAACCAGTTGAGCCCGTGTACATAAGGAAATTAATTTCGGCGATGATGACGGTTGCCATAGGCAATAGATGGATGGCATGGATGTAAATCGACTTCAACCCCTTGCTTGTTGGCAACCACTTGAGCCCGTGTTCCCAAAAAAATAAAAACATTTTGCAATTATGTACAAAACAACAAAATTTGATGGTTGAATCGCATATCCTATTGGACGTCAAAATGGATTATTGTTGATGGCAATATAGTGTTGCAATTATAACTATGTAGTCTTTATTTTCCTATCTGACATACCCCTTAGCATACATGTCTTTATTTATTATATGTTGTGCAATTTGTTTTGTATCTGAAATATGCCAATATCACAAACATTGTATGCCAATTATGATTTGCATTTGAAAAATCATTTTTCTTTTGGAATCTCGATATTAGAGAAAGACCCCTTACCTTACATGTGTTTAACCTATTTAAATATGTCATTTGTAATATTATTTGCTTCGAACATGATAAATATATAAATGAGTACGTACATTAACTATAGATGCGTCCTTCTAAGAGACTTGTAATTTCCGGTCAAAGCAATCAGGGGGACATGAATAACCCAGAAGGAGCCAGTGGATCTCGCTCGCAAGCGTGGTCGCGTACATCCAACTGGACCCCGTCGTTGGATGCATGTCTGTTAGCGTTGTTGTCGGAGGAACATGCCTTAGGCAATAATGTTCATGGAACATTCACGACCCTTGCATGGGTTAGAATAGTTGGAGAGATAAATAGACGAAATAATTTAACACTAACAAAGGATAAGGTGAAAAATAGATTGAAAGTCTTGAAGCGCACTTTCTCGTTGTACCATACGTTGGTCAACAAAAGCGGATGGGGATGGAATTTTAACCTCAATATACCCACGCCTGGCGATAGTGCTGACTGGGATGCGGTGATCGCGGTAATATGATTCCATTTCGGTTCACATATTTTTTAATCGAATGTTATTCTTATTTTTAGACTAATATAATTAACCAACCTTCAGGAAAACCCGACTTATGCCAGATGTAGAGATAAAGCATTTCCTCTCTATAAGGATATTGAGTTCCTTACGGAGAAGACCACCGCAAGCGGCAGATATAGCTTTGCTTCAGTCATGCCGCCCACCACCACTGTACTTAGCTCGTCCTCATCATCCCCTGGTGAGGATGATAACATAATTGCTCCTAGATTGGACGGTTTATATCTCTTACCGCCTCCATTTGAAGCAGTGTCATCTGGGCCACCAATGAATGATTTCATGGAAGGTGGAGAACCCGAATTCACACCTACCCCTCATCCCCCCAACAAGAATACCAGTGGGTCGGGACACAGCTCTGCAGGCAAGAGGCCTCGTTCCCCACTCCCCGAGCGTAGCCAACGAACTAACCGACCGTCGAGTGGTGGACGGCGGAAGAAAACCGAGACAGTCGCTGACGCTCTTGGAGAGATGTTGCAGTTAGGAAAAGAAAAATTTGATTTTGTAAAGCAAATGTATAATAGGGATTCTGAAGGTCGCCGCCCTATTCCTCCAATCGAGGATTGTATGCAGCGCGTATACCAGATGCAAGGCCTCAACAATCGTAAGATTTTGGCGGCCGGCGAAGCATTGAAAGATCCCCAGAATCGTCAACTATTTATGACAATGAATGACGATCTTGCCAAAGACTGGGTGGAAATGCAATTAGAGAAAGATAATTGATCTATCGACCTTTTTTTCCCGGCAATTAGTGGACAATTTTTCTATGTTTTAATTAAGTAGTGTAAATACAACCAATGTAACATAATTTATCTTAACTTTTAGTAGTAGAAAACTATTCGAACATGTATTTGAAAAGTTGCACTGTTAGTACGTGGTTTGTAATATTTAGTACCACAGTTTGGTTGCAATTATGTATATATAACTTGAATGTTGGTATTTCATATCGATAGATATTACATCATGTTTACTTATCATGATTTCTCGCTAATAGGGTGAAATTTCGATGCAGATATTATGGATCCTACATTTTATGAAAGTGTAGGTAATTCGAGTTTGCTTGATTTGATGATGATTATTTTAGACGATGATGATGACTTTATGGTGTTTCTTATACTAATGCTCATTGCTGAAGGATAGTTTTAATAATTTTCATGTAGTAATTTGTTCTGTAATTTGTTGTTGTATCGAGACATATGAATATTCGTGCTACATTATATACATTTATTAGAACTTTCTTTGCCTACAAGTTACCTTCGCTAAATGCCATTAATATTGTTGCGGTTATAATGGATGGTTCAATGTATCGAAGTATATTTTCGTCAACTTTTCATGCGGATTTGTTCGCAATATTAGAAGACGATGAAGAATATTGGGTGCAAGTCATAATAATGCTTATTGACGTAGGTTGTATAAATGAAACAAGTCCAATAACCAGACAACCATGTCGTACCCGTCCATTTACTGGGCATCAGTTTATTTGTGATATACTGAATGGTCATCCAGACCGGGGGTACACTCATTTTAGAATGACGACAACTACATTTATGGCTCTACTCGATGAGGTTGTTGGAAAGGGCCTTTTAATTGCCACACGGAATATGACTGTTGAAGAACAATTGACGATTTTCCTATATTGTATTGGACATGGTGTTGTAAATAGGGTCCTCGCTGAGACTTTTCAACATTCAGGGGAAACAATTAGTCGTCACTTTAACAATGTTCTAAAAGCAATAATTCATCTAAAAGATGAATACATAACTCTGCCGCCAAGTAATATTGGAGTTCATCCAAGAATTGGTGACAATATGAATTTCCATCCGTTCAAGGTAAGGGAGAATAACTTTAATTACCTCTAAATTGTCCAATTTTATTACTTAATTTGAAAATGTACTATGTCTTGACATTAACATTTGTAGAATGCAATTGGGGCGGTAGATGGTTCGCATATTCCAGTTATTGTAAAAACACATAAACATACCCGATTTCGGTGTCGCAAAGGATTTACATCACAAAATATGATGGCGGCTGTTTCTTTTGATCATATTTTCTTTTATGTATGCACCGGTTGGGAAGGATCTGCCGCTGATATGCGGGTACTCAGATGGGCATGTGAAAGTGGAGGTTTTAGTGTTCCTGAAGGTATCATTTTTGAAAAAATTATTCATATATATTTTCATTATTATTGGTTTAAATTATGTCTTACAAGTTGTATACACTTCTGTTATATATACAGGAAAATATTATCTCGTTGATTCCGGATACGCGAATACTGATAAATTTCTGGCACCTTATAGAAATGAGCGTTACCATCTGAGTTAATTTGATAGTAACAGTCGTGGTCGTTTACATCGTTCGCCAAAAGACTTGTATAATCATCGGCACGCCCAATTAAGAAACGTGGTAGAGAAGACATTTGGAATTTTAAAAAAACGATTTAAAATTTTAAATATTGCCACACCGTTTCCTTATAAAGTGCAGTGTCACATGGCTATGGCATGTTGTGTGCTCCATAATTTTATTCGACGGCATCAAGGAAATGACAGATATTTTAACGAAGCGCATAACTCAGAGCCTCCAGAGGATGATGTGGAAGTGCCGACTACGATTTATACTACATCAGAGTCACAGCGGGGAGACGACATTCGCAATCAAATTACGGCGGAGTTGTGGAATAACAGAAGTTAGAATTAATATTGTAATATAATGTTAGTTAGCTTGTTTAATAATTTATTTTGTTTATCTGCAATGTTAATTGTATTGTTAATTGGATTGTTTATCTGTAATGTTTAAAAGTTAATTTTGTTTATATGTGATATTTTGTTATCTACGTTAGTATAGCAATGTATTGAGCAAGTTATTTGTAGAAAAAATTGTTATGAAATACCTTTATTTACTGTTTAATTTTATAAATGTTGTATTGAATTTTTTAAATAATATCTTTTTACAAATTGCTAATATTG
This sequence comes from Tillandsia leiboldiana, assembly GCA_029204045.2. NCBI lineage: Eukaryota > Viridiplantae > Streptophyta > Magnoliopsida > Poales > Bromeliaceae > Tillandsia > Tillandsia leiboldiana. Next base: position 9,042,060 of record CM055081.1, read on the forward strand.
CAATTAATAGAAAATATTACATATTTACCCGAATTTTAAATATTTTAGATGATGATGATGATTATGAAGATTATTGTGGGAAAAATTAGCATACAATATAATTCAAATTTTATATAGTATTTAATTTAATAATTTAGATATATTACAATGAATATTTAAATTACACTAATTAACACTAATTTTTTATTTTTAAAATTCTTATATGTTACCCGGAAAAATTATTCGTCGCCGCCGGCTTAAAAAATCTCTCCCCCGTACCGCATCCTCGTTCCCAACGCAAAATAAATAATTAATCAAAATTTTACAAGTAAAATTAATGAACACTAATTAAAACACTAATTAACAGTAAATATTAATTTTTACGAATTAAATATTTTATCAGAGAAATTAATTAAAATTTGGTTGCCATATTAATCATTTTTTACATATAAATAATTAACACTAATTTTATATATTATCTAATTAATTACATTATAAATACTACAATTATTATATTTAAAAAGTTATAATACAATATATAATTACCAATTTTTACCCACACATAAAAAGGTAAAAGGGCATTTTGGTCTTTTTACTCAAAAGTCAACTATTTATACCCTTTTATTATTCAATCCCAACCAAACACTATTTTTCTTATACCTGAATTATCTTATATCCCAACCAAACACTTTTTTCATTTATCCTACCTTATACTCAACTTTATACTTATACCTGGTACTACTAATTCTCACTAATTCTCACTAATTCTCGAACCAAACGCAGCCTAAAAGCTCATGAAAATGCTGCTGCACATGCAAACCAAATATATATACGAAATTCTTGAATTTGATCGTCTGACTTAATAAGCAAATCCGTGAAATTCTCTGAAGTGTCAATTTTTTCATTCTCCAGTTACGCCTTTTGTAATTTCTACTGTATTAGAACAACAGTTTGCAGTAGAGCGAAACTGCTAGAGCGATCAAACTTCTCAATCTCAAATTTTGTTGACACCTTGAATATCCAAACTAATAATCTGGCTCTGATACTAATTTATTACACAACCAGTCTCGCCCGCCCCACCCACCCACCCACCCCCCCCCCCCTCTCTCTCTCTCTCTCTCTCTCTCTCTCTCTCTCTCTCTTAGATGAAGATTTGGAGGTAGAGCGATCAAACTTTTCAATCTCAAATTTTGTTGACACCTTGAATATCCAAACTAATAATCTGGCTCTGATACTAATTTATTACACAACCAGTCTCGCCCGCCCCACCCACCCACCCACCCCCCCCCCCTCTCTCTCTCTCTCTCTCTCTCTTAGATGAAGATTTGGAGGTGTGGAGCGGGGAGGAATTGAGCTTGGGAGAAGATTTGGAGGCGTGGAGTGTTGTTGTTTTTTTTCTTATTTTTTTTTGTTTTTTTTTTTAGTGCAGATAAATCTTGAAGAGTTTAAGATAATCTGAGTCTTCTAAGGTTTAAAGTTAGAATTTTGAATTTAGCACTTCAAAATAGATTTTTATAAACTCTAGACGAATTTAGACTATAAATTGTGGAAATTGGCTAAGTAATTTTATCCATAATTTTTTGATCTGAGGTGTGCAAGGTTGCCATCTAATACCAAGGTGAAGGGATGATTTCGTTACATGTTGACTCGTGGCTGAGGTTAGGCGGCAATGCCACCTAATGCGAAGATAAAAGCGATGATTCTGCTAATGATTGATTCATAATGAAAGTCGGATGATATGAATAAGATAATGAAATTTAGTAAGTAATTAATAATTTATGCCACATTATAATCGTTATCGTATCTTAAGACATATGTACAATTATTTCACTTGCATATAGTAAAGATCTTTATATTTACACGATTACTTGTTGTATATTCATCATACTTATGCTATTTCTTTTTTTCTTTTTTTTTTGGCCTGATAGGTCAAGTTTTTTTTTTCTAAATAATTATATCCATTGATAACTATTTTTATAGTTTTCCTTACATTTATATATATTTTTCAGAATTATATACGAACGACGCCGCAGAATAAAAAAAAACATAACACCATAGATAGAGCCATTTTATTTTTGGTTTTCAAATTAGATGTACTTTTAGGACAAATGTAAAGAAAAGAAAACTAACTGTAATGAAATATTTTAGGTTGTATTTGAAATGAAAATAATATAATATAGTTAAGATGAATGATGTAATAAAAAAAATTATTTTATATTATTTGATTTTATTTTTATACAATTCATGTACCGGATGGAATGCACTGTATATATAAATTGTTGCAGTTTTGAGTAGAGAGAAACAAATTTATTTGTTCGTCTGGACTGTACGTATACGTGTTCGACGAGTACTTATGTTATGAACTATAATACACCAATGAATGTGTTCACTAGAAAAAATAATTTTTATTTTTTTTAAAAAAAATAACAAGCTATTCGTTTCATTTATTACCGGCATGAATTAGACAACAAAAATAAGACAACAGATTTTTTTTTTTTTTTTTTAATTACTGCACAAAAAAAAAAATAAGTACACTTTAGAAATCAGTTTTTAAAAAGCTACCGCGCAAGCACCCTGGTTATTGGTTTTGATACCAAATATAACGACCCGACCCACTAGCAATAATAACTCGTTGGGCTCAAATCCCAGCCAAAAAATGCTTAAGCCCAGTTTTTATTACTAGTGTCCATGTCCTCTTATATACCCAAACACATCCACATTCGCATCCGATGTGGGACTATTGGGGTGTCACAGACTCTCCCCGTTTAGGTCTGACGTTGTCACGCCCCGGGGGATTATTTTTAGCGGAAACGAATTACAAAAGGTAGTAAAATTTTTTTTTGAAAACCTTCTTCCCCAGCACGTGCCCAGATCCGCCGCATATACAGGATCACTCTACAAACGGACAGAGTCTCCCCTGTATATGCACGGCGTAACGGTTTGTACAATGTTCATAAAGGTAGTAAACGATCAATCACAACAATCCAGAACATACAACCATTCACACTGCGTTGAATAAGGCTCACGGCCGTTCAGTTTGAAACGGTGCCCACCCGGCACCCATATTTTGAAAACCCATTTCGAAAGCAACATAAACTCAAGGTTTTGGAAAGTAGTGCCCACACGATACTTAGATTTTGAAACCTATTTTCGGAAGCATCATAAACTCAGGGTTTTGAAAGCGGTGCCCACACGACACCCGAGTTTTGAAATAGAAGTTTTCGCAATCTTTTCTTTGGTTTACTCTTTTATTTTCCAAAACGGCCAACAGAGAAATAAGGAAAGACAAAGAAATTAAATAGTCACCATACCGACATCCACACCGACCCCACGAGGGTATCGAGAACCGTCCACAATCTACAAATAGCAAATGGAATGCGAAAGAAAGAGATAAAAATACTGTTCAGGTCTCCAGGGACCCAGAATCTCTCGCCGCGGCCTCACCGTCGCCTAACTCTCCCCCCGGTAGGACCCTGTCGCAAAGTGGGAAGTCAGCGACTAGATAACAATGATAATAGTAAAGCAGGTAAAGAAAACAACGTCCAACCGTAGCCTATCCGGAGCAACCACCCTCGCAAGGGAAAAGTAAAATCAACCACCTGTGAACCTACAATACCCGATCCCGCCGGACAACTAAACCGACGGATCGCACCACGCCCAAGTCGGACAACTAAACCGAATGGGTCGCACCGCTCCCCCGCCGGACAACTAAACCGACGGGTCGCGCCGCTCACATCTTGGCGCATCCAAGCCCCACAACTAAAGGGGTCCCACTCCATCCTGTGGGTATACACGGGTCAACGACCACTTTTCCGAAAAAGCGCACCCTTTGCGGTGGCCAAACCGCGGGTGCGCGTGTTGCAGCCTCGAGCCAAGTAACCATAAGCACCATCATGTCAGCATCATAATATATATAACAAGAGTAAAGCGGCAACATGTATAATCAAAAGTAAAACCGTAGCATATGTGATCGAAGGTAACCCACTATCATGTATAATCAAAGTCAAGGCAATAATACGTGCACTCGAAGGTAGCCCGCCAATATATAAATATCAGAAGGAGGACGGCCGTCGGAGACCGACGCTAAACACTATGAAGAACCCACTAACATGCATAAGCTATCACCCATCAATATTAAACCCCAGTACACTTAGAGTTGACCCCGTCCAACATGATAGAGTTAGATGCTAGGACAAAGAAAATAACAACCCACTACATAATAAACCTGATCATAACGACATTACGCATAAGGGGATTCTAAGGGTGTACCCACCTGAAACGTGAAGAAAGTGTGTGGGAACTTCAGTTAAAATGCTCCCACCTTGAGCCCGAAAAGAACTACAGTAAGAAGTATCGTTAATAACAACGTCGGGGTCAAAAACACTCAAAAACGGGGCGAAACGGGCTAAAAACGGAGCTTCTGGGCTCTTTGGCAGAAGGCTGGTGCACGGTTCAGGCGTGGACCGGGTTTACAGCGTCGGCGGTTGCGCCGCATGCGCCGGGTGCACGCAGGAAGCGTGCACCGCGCATCCTGGGCCGGGCCGGTGCACGACACGAGCGTGCGCCGGGCTCACGGCCACAGGGGCCTGCGGTGAGCACCGGGTGCACCCCGTAGCGTGCACCGCACCCGAGCGGGCCGGGCCGGCGCACGAAAGCGTGCGCCGGGTCCGCGGCTCTGGCTGCCGACGCGTGCGCCGGGTGCACGCCTGGAGCGTGCACCGCGCACGGTGTGCAGCCCGGTGCACGGTTTCGTGCGCCGGGTCTGCACCTCCGAGGCTGCGGGGCGTGCACCGGGTGCACGCCTGGGCCTGTGGACCGCGGCCGTACGGGCAGCACAGTGAGCCCTAGTTTTCGCGTTTTCTCTCCGTTTTCGCTCCCGTGCGACTCCGGCGACGACCCCGCGAACACGGTAACGGCGGCGGCGGCCTCCCGTCTAACAACGGCGGCGGCGACCTCCCGTTCGACACCACGCCTTGCACGCAACACGACAAGAAGGAAAACCCTAAATCGAAAAAGATAACCGGGAAGGCCCGAACCGTTTACCTTGTTTTCGCCGGTGAGGGAGGAAGGAAGAGGATCGTCCCGCTCTCGTTCGCCGGGTTCCGCAGGGCGTGCGATCGTCCTTCCTTCTCCTCGTCTCCGTCTCGGTTCCACGCGCCCTCGGTTGAAAAGAGAGGAAATATGGATTGGGGTTTTATTTTCCCCTTCCCTTTCTTAACAGGGCCGCCTTAAACCCTAGCCGTCAAGGGAAAAACCCTAAATTAACCGAAATCAAAACCGACGGCTAAGATTGTCCCGAAAAGCGTGTCAATCGCTCGCACGGATCCCGGAGCACCCTGAAAGGGGCCCAAACTTCAAAAATTTATTCTGGGAGATCCGGGAGTCGGAATTCGAATCCGATCGCGTCCCCGTTCACCGTTTTGCGAGCTCTAACACCAAAAATTATCCGCAAGTCCCGACAACCAGCCTAGAATTTCTCGAATTTCAACCCCTCCTTAATCAACTGAAAACATTCGGTTAGGACCCAAGATGGAAAACCGGAAGGTCGAAGTATCCCCACATAAATAAAATAACCCAGTGCCCTAAACCGATGAGAATTCCGATCACAGCAGGTTCCCCGTCCGATCGCCTCGAAGAACGTGCCGGCCACTTAACACGGATTCCGATGCGCCACTCAAAGGCAAACGCTTCGACCCCCATTTCTGGAGATCCGTAAATCGGAATCCGAATCCGTTCGCTTTGCCGCCCTCCGTTCTTCGAGCTCAATCGCAGAAAAATACTGGCGGCCCCGGTCAGTCCATTGCAGAAAACGGTGGAAAGTTTACCTATCAGTCCCGTCAAAACAAAAGGGAGGTACACAAGGGCAAGGGAACGTCAGGACTCTACAGACGTCCTCGTCAGCCCAAACACACACACAACAGCCCAAGATCACCAGGCGATGTGAGACTTGTCTCGCTAGTCCTGTCATCTGGACCCAGGCTCAGCCGAGACTCGTCGCACACTTCCGGCTGGTTATTGGCTCTGATACCAAATGTAACGACCCGGCCCACTAGCAATAATAACTCGTTGGGCCCAAACCACAGCCCAAAATGTTTAAGCCCAGTTATTATTAATAGTGTCTGTATCTTATATAAACCCAATCACAATTCCATCCACATCCGATGTGGGACTATTGGGGGGTCACAAACTCCCCCCGTTTAGGCCTGACGTCCTTGTCAGCCCAAACACACACACACAGCAGCCCAAGATTACCAGGCGATGTGAGACTCATCTCGCTAGTCCTGTCATCTAGACCCAGACTCAGCCGAGACTCCCAAGATTACCAGGCGATGTGAGACTCGTCTCGCTAGTCCTGTCATCTAGATCCGACTCAGCCGAGACTCCCAAGATTACCAGGCGATGTGAGACTCGTCTCGCTAGTCCTGTCATCTAGACCCGGACTCAGCCGAGACTCGCAACACATTTTCGGCTGGTTATTGGCTTTGATACCAAATGTAACGACCCGGCCCACTAGCAATAATAACTCGTTGGGCTCAAATCCCAGCCCAAAATGCTTAAGCCCAGTTTTTATTACTAGTGTCCATGTCCTCTTATATACCCAAACACATCCACATTCGCATCCGATGTGGGACTATTGGGGTGTCACAGAAAAGCTGTTCCCTTCATATCAGATTATTCCGGTATAGGGGCCACAGGTGGAACATTCCATCTGTTGCTTATTATTATTATTTTTTAATTAAAATTTTTTAAATTATAAGATATTTAAATTTATAAAATTTAAAATTTTTTTATTTTATTTTATAAATTTTAATTCCATTTATTATTCTTATTCCTCTTTAACTTACCAAATACAATTTTTTTTATCCCGGTACTACTCTTATACTCAACCAAACACAAAATTACTATAATTCTTGATTGTACCTGAACTTATACCTATTCTCGAAATAATCAATTTTCGTTTATACCCGAACCAAACACAATCTAAAAATCCACCCACAGGAAAAGCTAAAATTTAATAAACAAATGTTGCATTCCAACTTAATATAAGAGATATCCTTTGAATAAACCATTCGTGCATGCTTTTGCTAAAGTGCTATTTATGTACTGCTATTTAATTATTAATTACTTTTCTTTTCAATTATTGTTTGTTGCAACAGCTCCAGGTAGGTCTTAGAGTGTGACCTTCAAACTCCATATATAATAAATATTAATTAGTAAATCCTTATGGCCAATTGAATTTATCATAGTGGAGGAAAAGGTGAAAAAAAAATGCAAGAAAAAAAAATCTCCCTTTTGTTAAATTTTATATAGATTTCTGTAAATATATCGAATAATAAATATAATTTTATAAAATTTATTTTTTTATATTTAATTTATTAAAAAATTTAAGCTGGTCATATATATACCTATCGTCAATATCCGTTAGAAAAATATAGTTAACCACGCGTTAAATCCTTAACGTTGATGAGTGAGTAGATAAATTTATTTTTTCATCATTTCAGATATTATACTTAACAATATGTATATTTTTTAATAGTTGAAACTTTTAGATGAATATATTTGCAACGACAAAATTGATATTCCATTATATTATGTTAAAAAATAAACAGTAAGCTAACGGTAATATACCAGAATAATATATATGAACAATTTAAAATTTTTGAATTAATAAATATAAAAAATTAAATTTTATATAAATAAATATTAATTAGTAAATCAATATGGCCAATTGAATCTTATCATAGGGGAAGAAAAGGAGAAAAAAAATGCAAGAAAAAGAGCACATAGAAGCCCTTTTTTGGTTAATTTCATATAAATTTTTATAAATATATCGAATAACAGATATATTTTTATAAGATTTAATTTTTTATATTTATAATTACTTCAAAAATTCTAAGTTGGTTATACATGTCTCTACCTTTAATGTTCGTTAGAAAAATATAGTTAACCATAGATTAAATACTTAACATAAATTAATGAGTATGATAAATTTATTTTTTTATCATTTCAAATATTATATTTACCATATGTATATTTTTTAATATTAAAAATTTTTAGAAAAATATATTTGTAAGGACAAAATTAATATTCCACTTATATTCTGTTAAAAATAAATAATAAAATAACAATAATAGATTAGAGGAATATATATAAATAACTTAAAATTTTTAAAAGAATAAATATAAAAAAATAAATTTTATAGAAATAAATTTACCATCCGATATCCGATATTCTCGATATGTTTACTGAAATATGCATCAAATTATTATTATTATTATTATTATTTTGATGAGTGCTTACCCACACAGGCCACAATATATATTAGTGGTGTTTTAATTTTTAATCATGTTGAAAGAGGCTTTAAACCCACTATATATAACCAATTCCATGGCCTACTAATCCATTACAATAGCCCCCCCATAAATTAAAAATTGCTCATTTCCACCTCAGCTTTTTCTCACCTCGAAAAAGAATATGTACAATGTTCTCCATAAAATTAAGGGGAAGGGTACGTTCACTTTGCCTTTCATTTTTTCTTTGATGTAACTTGTAACCATATATAGGAGAACTTTGATCTTATATCATAATATAAATAAATGAAACGTAGCATATTTTCATTTACTTGTTATATATTCTATTTTAAATTGAATATTTCAACATAAAATATGCAGATGCTTACGCAAACTTATTTTCTAATATCAAGTACAAATTCTTTTTTTCATCTAAAAGATCATTGAATTAATCCTACAAGTACATTAATTTTGATTTGGTGTAAATATATTACTATTTCTAGCTATATATTAGTCAACTAATTATTTTTTTTTCCATTCTTTTTAATTAATCATGGAATAATATATATGATTAAATAGGATCTAGTATCAAACTTTTCATTCTCTAGTGGTGCTCTAAATTGCAAATAGCATGTGATGATATTCCATTTTGCAACTAAGATATACAAAATAATTAATACTAATAATAAATCCAAACATTCATATGCAAAAAGAATTAAATTCCCTTGTTCTCATGCCGATGAGCACATATTATTCGCCTTGACACTGAGTACGTAGCTGAACATATTGAGTTAGAAGAGAATTGGTTTTAGTTACACAATATTTTAAAAGCTTAATTGTTTATGGCAATTTTTGTGTGATATATTCCTAAAAAAATTACTAAAATATTTTTGATCTCATTCGAAAAAATCGAGTAACTAGAACATATATAATAAGTTCATGGCATGCATTAGGGATTCGTGTTGGGGACGTTAGTATGTTAGATGTGTCTTAAAATTTATTTTTATTTTTTATTTTTAGCTCCTGGTTTGCCAATAATTTGACGGTATGATAAAATTTGAAAAATAATTTGAGAAGGGAACGAGCTCGGACGGGTAATCCTCACGGTACCAAACGGATCCACTAATAAAAATAATTATTAGGAAATTTTTTCCATCCTTTTACTTTAGAGGTGATACTTGTGTGCAGAATTTCTACAATATTGTATTTTGTTTATTATATAGTCAAACCTTTTTTTTATTTGTCACATAAATTTATTTATTTATATAACCTTTTTTTTATTTGTCACATAAATTTATTTATATATATATATATATATATATATATATATATATATATATATATATATATATATATATATATATATATATATATTTTATGATTTATTTATTTTATATTCAGTATTATTTTTTTTATTTATGTGTTTGTCAGAAAAAATGTTTTCTGCATTCTCAATAGAATAGAAGAGATTTAAAAAGCATGTAGAATGCGCACCTATTCCTAAGCATGAACTTAGATTCCCCCCCCCCCCCCCCCCCCCCCCCCCCCCACACACACACACACACACACACACACCTATTCCTAAGCATGAACTTAGATTCCCACACACACACACACACACACACATAGGGGTGGCAATTCAGCTCGCTGTTCGCGAGCCAACTCGTGTTCGGCTCGAAATGAGCTCGAGATCGAATCGCTTGTTTAGTAAACGAGCCGAACACGAATCGAATTTTTCAGCTCGTTTAATAAACGAGCCGAACACGAGTTGGACTGGGTCAACTCGCTCGTGTTCGGCTCGATAACGGCTTTTATATATATATATATATATATATATATATATTACTATTTAGATTTTAAGCTATTAATTTTTTATAATATATATATTCAGTTTTACATCTAATAATAAAAATGAAAATCAAATTTGTTGTTCGCGAGCCGGCTCGTATTCGGCTCGTTAATAAACGAGCCGAATTTTTCAGCTCGATATTTAAACGAGCCAGCTCGTGTTCGGCTCGTTGACACTCCTATATATATATATATATATATATATATTCTACTAACTCAAACCCCACTTTCTCATTGAAAAGAAAAGAAAATGAGAGAGAGAGAGAGAGTATATAACTATATATGAGCATTAGTTCCAATAAGTTTATTCTCTTCTACAAAGCCTCCCACACTCTCAATTGCATCAGATTCTCTCTCAGTGGAGAAATGTGCTACATAGCCATTTGTACAAAAATAAATAAAATTTAACTATTTTCAAAGCATAGACGATTTGGCATCAAAATATTGAACAAGTGATAATGCGCGAGTCATTTTAATATAATTAGAAGAATCTAATATTATATATATACATTTTATGTTTTTGCAATATTATTTTAAGGAGACACTCAAATTGTTTTGTGCTTTGTCCACTGTAATGATAGTAATGTGAGATTCTTTTGAAGATTAGTAGGTTTTTTTTTTTTTTTTTTTTTTTTTTTTTTTTTTTTTTTTTGAGAGAGAGAGAGAGAGAGAGAAATTAAGGTAGTATGCTATCCGCTTCGTTTATTTTTAAATAAATTAATTAAAAATGTGAAGTAATTAGGGTTCGAATTCGGATATCGGATATCAACCACTAAATCCTTTATCACTTACGCTAAGAACCATCGATAAGATTAATTGTTTTTTATTTTTCATTGGTGCGCATGTTTGCATCTGTGTGGAGGCATTTTATTGAATAGGAGAACTCACTTAACACAAAACAGTAATAATGCTGATTCTAACACAAGCTCCTAATAAGCATGTTTTTATTAATTGAAGTTTTGTTCGCAAAAGTATCCCTTCATCAGATCTATCTTAGAAATTTACGTCAAAATTTTTCGACTTACCACCAAACTAGAATCCTAAAATTAGGATTTGGAAGCTCTATCTGAATTGTATCTTTCAGATTTAATACAAGAGTTTATTTTAGTTTCACATTTTACAATAGTTCTAGCTAGATTTTTAATTCGTCAAAAAAAAAAAATTGATTTTTTAGTTGTTTGTCTCTGCTTATGATCTCAGCATCCGAAAAAGAAAAAGATATACATACTTTTACGGCAAAGCTATATTACTCTTTTTAAAAAAAGAGTTAGAGGATTGCTTGTTGAAACAGAAAAACTCTTCTAAATACTACTTATAAACAATTGTGTTGAAAAACGTGAGCAACTATCATCTATTTTTAAAAAGCCAAAAACAAAATAAAATTTGGATTTTCCAAAATAGGCGCTCAACATATAAGCCAAAACATCAGTTATATAGATAAGGATAACATTTTAGAAGATATACAGCAATAGTCAAAAATAATAATAATAATAATAATAATAATAATAATATGTAAGTTATTTAAAATACTGTTTTCATACGTCATTGATGTGTTGGTATTCATAATAATGCGGAGGGTAGTGATTGTGCGTATTTATTACACATGAGCAGTTCATGAGGGCAACATTTTGCACAGAGCGAGAGCATTTTTACACCAAAAACATATTCATGGAATGTACTCAGACTCACTTTTCCCCAATATAAATAAGGCATCCATTATCACTTGGAGCCTCCAAATACTGCAGTTGAGAGTTTTTAGCGCACTCTCTCTTCCTCCCCGCCGCACCTCCGCCTCCTCCTCACCAACCCCACCTTACACGCACACAAAAAAAGAAGAAGAAAAAAAGCAGAGTAAAACCCTCTCTCTCTCTCTCTCTCGCTCTCTCTCTCTTCTTTTCTTTCTCTTCTTCGAGGAGCAATGGACTCGTACACGCTCCACCTCGCCATGGCGGCGCTCGTGGGCGCCTCCTTCGCCGCAATCTCCGCCTACTACATGCACCGCAAGACCCTATCCCAGCTCCTCGACTTCGCCCGCACCCTCGAGCGCGAGCGCGAGCGCGGCCGCGGCGGCGCCGACAACGGCGACGAGGCCGACGCCCTCAGCGGCGCCTACAGGCGCGGCGTGGCGAAGCACCACCGCCGGAAGCCGCCCGGGCACTACCGGCGCGGCGGTGGGTCGGTGTCGCTGCCGGATGTTGCGGCGGTGGCGGCAGCAGAAGTGGACGGTGGGGAAGAAGGGGAGGAGGAGGAGGAGGAGGAGGAGGAGGAGCGGCGGACGGCGGCGGCGGCGGCGGCGGAGGAGGATCAGCGAGGCTTGCCGATACCGCCGGGGCTCCCGCGGCTCCACATGGTTCCGGAAGGTAATTACGGCTCACCTCAGTTCCTATCCGACTTCTCTCCGGAGTGATATATATTCAATTAGGCGATTTTGATGAAAATACAGTTCAATGTATCGAATTTGTTTAGTTTGGTACTGAAACATCTCTGGAAACTTGGATTCAAAAAGACACCATTGTAATTCCTAAGTGAAAGTTATTGACTCGATAGCTCTATTTGATGATATGGGATGTAGATTACACCCTGATGTAATGAAATTCTTCTCCATCGATCATCAATTACTTGAATCGGAAGGAAGATGATTGTCTCGAATTTATATATGCTCCTCTTTGAGTTAAATCCAGTTAAATTCCAGCAATCAGTTGAGGACAAACAAGTTGGCTTTCTCTTTGTTTGCCACTTTATCTATGATAGAAGAACACTATGAGGGTAGAAAAGGATTAGAAAGATGACCATTTATTTCTACCTTGTCTTACATTTATCGGGCAGTAAAAAATGAAACACATAATGCTAAAATAATGGCCTTTTACAGTTTATATTCTTTTTCGAATGTCAAACGTGGCGTGTGCTGTAAATTTGATCAGCGTAGCCTTGTAGAACAGGTCAAGCCAAATAGCCAATAGTTTTTCTCAAGTTTGGATTACCCTTGCGAGGTTAAAACATCTGTGATAGCCTGTCGTTTAGCTTCGGTCTCTAATACTCCACAAAGTCACTGATAATCTATCCTTCATAAGTTCAGTTCGTTCGACCTAATTTTGCTCTTTACCTTTCGCTATTACTGGATTTATGCCTGATATTTTGTATATTAATTTCAAATCTTTACTGTAAGCTGAACGCCCTAGACAGATATTACCGTTGACATTAAGCATGATGTTGGAAGTGTATAAATCCTTTACACGTTGCAACATGCATTTTTTTGTAGATTGATGGCGGAAAATAGCAAAATATTTCCTAGCTGATAATGATTTAGTACCTTTTCTTAGAAAAAAAAAACATAAAAAATTTAACTTTGTAATAAAAGTTTACTAATTTTGTCTGTTCATGTCTCCACTATATCATGTTGTTCATGCTGGCCTTTACTCTTTCAATGGAAAAGACATTATTTTGAATGCATAGGGGAGGCCTTAATGGACAAGGCATATTAAATAATGATGTTGTAATGGCTGATTTTGAGGTAAAGGATTAGAGTTCTGCTGTTTTTGTTAATTTACAGGGTCTCTTTAGAGTTGTGAAGGGATAAGATTATTTTGATCAAAACCTTTCCTATTATGGAGAATCATAGCCAAAATACATGTTTCTACAATTATCTCTAATTCTCTATGTAACAGTATAAAACTTGATCAAAACATGAATTCTTCTAATATTGATTCCGTCAGATGTGTTTCCACTACAACATCCGGCTCTAAACTAGCTATAAGAGTTTGCTATTGTCGTTGTGCTTTATTTAGTAACTTGGTTTCTGCGCATGCTTCATGCAGTGCCATAATTTTGTGTGAACCAGAAATAAGTGCTTTTAACTGTTATACTTGATGCATCAGGTGTCAAACAACTTTCCCGCTCAAGTTCAAACAAAAAAGTTGGACATATAGCTAGACCACCAACTTCTCCTAAATCCCCAGTTCTTAGTGGTAGTGCCCTTGAGAGCATAGAAGGATCAGAGGAAGATGAGAACGTGCCCAATGATTCTAAACTTGCCAATACGTACTTGCATATGAATGGGAATCATGTAAGTTCAATTATTAATTATTGCAGCTTTTCATCTTGCTAATTTTGAGGTTGCTTTTCTCTATTCCACCCTGAATCATCATAGTTGTCTTCTCCAATCTTTCCCTACAGTATGAAATTATAAATTAATGAAGTTTAAGCTTACTGTAAGCAGGGGACTGAGTCCAAGTGCTTGTCTCAAGAGTTACCTGAGAACATCATCGAGGATGGGGATTCAAAACCATTAACTGCGACTAACATGATTCGATCTCATAGTGTGTCCGGTAATCTGCATAATGTCCAGCCTGATCCTGTGGCAGCTGATATTCTTAGAAAAGGGCCTGAACAAGAAACTTTTACCAAATTGAGAATTACACCAATTGGTATGCCATCATTCTTGTCTCCCCCCCCCCCCATCGGTACAATTTTATCCATTCGATTGTTTATGAAACGTACTGGAGTACAAAATATTGCTGTGCTAAGCTTCTTTAATTGCCCGCAAAAACTGCTTAAGCCTTCAACATATAATGTTATGTTATTTTTTCTTTGAATCAACTACAGAGACACCAAATGCAGATGAAGTTGAAGTCTACAAAGTTCTTCAGAAATGTCTCGAGTTACGAGAAATCTATATCTATAGAGAAGAAGACGCTCCATGGGAGAAGGAAATCATAACTGACCCTAGCACTCCAAAACCTAACCCTAACCCATTTAATTATGTTCCTGAGCAGAGAACTGAGGTTAATGCACGCTATATTTCTGATTAACCTGTGATTGCCTGCTGTTTTTCTCATCTCTTTATCTAATCTAACTTCCCCTTTCTTTTAGCATATTTTTGAGATGGTTGACGGTGTCGTTCATGTCTATCCTAATAAAGATTGTAAGTGATACTAATTTTTGTCTTGTTTTACATTTTTGTTCTTTGTGATGCCTCCTTTTAATTATTTTGGATGTCACTCTACTTTAATTTTTGTTTCAGCTAGGGAAAGACTTTATCCTGTTGCTGATGCGACAACTTTTTTTACCGATTTGCATTATATACTTCGGGTCATTGCTGCTGGAAATATCAGAACTGTATGCCATCAACGTTTGAATCTTTTGGAGCAAGTAATTATCTTATCACTGGAGCCAGATTACCTTTGACATCTACACTTGCCTTCTGTTTTCCCGTAAAGTGATATTTATTATTTTTCTGGGTGACTATTTCAGAAAGTTAATCTTCACTTGACCTCTACACTTGCCTTCTGTTTTCCCATAAAGTGATATTTGTTATTTT
This sequence comes from Tillandsia leiboldiana, assembly GCA_029204045.2. NCBI lineage: Eukaryota > Viridiplantae > Streptophyta > Magnoliopsida > Poales > Bromeliaceae > Tillandsia > Tillandsia leiboldiana. The sequence goes on from CM055081.1 coordinate 9,057,495, forward strand.
TCTGGGTGACTATTTCAGAAATTTAATCTTCACTTGATGCTCAATGCGGATAGGGAGTTCCTTGCACAGAAAACTGCACCACATCGGGATTTTTATAATGTCAGGAAGGTTGATACTCATGTTCACCACTCAGCTTGTATGAACCAGAAACATCTGCTGAGATTTATAAAGTCGAAATTGAGGAAAGAACCCGATGAGGTGCATCTACTTGCTTCCCATTTTGACGTGCTCAACTTGCAATTTTTTAAAGCAATCTTTGTAAGAAAACTTTGCCACTCAAATATGTCGTATTTTAATATTTGCAAATTATGTTTTGTAGGTCGTTATTTTCAGAGATGGGACCTATTTGACCCTGAAGGAGGTGTTTGAGAGTCTGGACCTTACTGGGTAATTGAATTTTTAGGAAATCTTAATAAGCATATAGTTGTAATGCATGGTGTAATCCTCTCTCTCATTATCTATCTGGCAGGTATGATCTTAATGTCGATTTGTTAGACGTACACGCAGATAAGAGCACTTTTCATCGTTTTGACAAATTCAATTTAAAATATAATCCTTGTGGACAAAGTCGGCTTCGGGAGATTTTTCTTAAACAGGATAATCTCATCCAGGGTATTGATTTTTCATCTCTTTCCAGTTTAGGGTATTGGTTGTTTTTTATTGCTTATTCTTTTGGTTCTATGTATGTGGTCCTGGTAACTCATTTGGTGATTTTTGACAAAGCGTGCTTTGTCATGGCAGTGTTGGTTGATTTTAGGTATCTTTTTTAAAGCAATAAGATTTTCGATGTGTAAAGAAAACTATGCCGTTATTCTGGAAATGTTTGTGATTACTATGTTTGTGCACATTGGGAGAATCTAATCTGTTTACAGAATATTTGCTTTTAGTTTTTCAATTAATGTAGAGAAATTCTTCTTCTTCTGATCTCTTGCTTTAATATGTTATTCTTTCTTTTCTCTAGGTCGCTTTCTTGCTGAGCTGACGAAGCAAGTATTTTCTGACCTTGCTGCTAGTAAATACCAGGTGCTGCTTTTGATTCTTATGAATGCTCTCTGTAAATTTTGTATTTGTTTTGTGATTCTTCTCTCCATATACTTTCGCTACAAATTATGCCTAGTGGCGCAAGCATTTTCCCCAGATGGTTTTTGCTATGCTATTATGCCACTACTTTCAGCCAACAACTTTGTAAGTGCCTTTGCTCAATTCCCTTTGTCAGATGGCTGAATATAGGATTTCGATATATGGGAGGAAGCAAAGTGAGTGGGATCAACTGGCAAGCTGGATAGTGAATAATGAATTATACAGCGAAAATGTTGTTTGGCTGATTCAGGTAAACTTCTGCTTTTTCTTTGTAGTTGTATAGTGTAGTGATTAAATGTGTTACACTCTTACAGTGCATGCTAATATTCTTCTTTCTTGTATGAAATTTCATGCGTGTCTAATTGTGTTTTTCTCTTTCATCCCAACTTTGTTATTAAGTTCAATGTTGTAAAAACTTATTATTTACTGTTGCCAGTATAGTGTGGCTGTCCATTTGTTTTTTCTGTATAAGTAGTTTTTCTCTTGTTAGTGGTGATAACATGTGAGGCAAGCTTGTTACTATGTGCTACTGCTTCTTTTGTTATGCATCTCACATTAATGTCGGGTATGAACTTACAGTTGTTGTTTTGTGATGACCATCATTCTTGTTGCTAGAAACAATGTTTCCTATCTCTAAAAGTAGTAGGCAAGAATTATATATTTTGCAAGAAATATATAATCTATTTTTTCAATTATGTTGTCCCTTTTCTGGAAGGTGATGATTTTATTTTATTTTATTTTATTTTTGTTTACCCATTATTGGATATTTTAGGATGCTCAGAAAATTTGTGTATTTAATTTTGTTACCATGGGCAATCTGTTTATTGTTGTATTATAAAGTAACCTTAAATGTGCTCATTTGTCTACAGATACCAAGGCTGTATAATGTATACAAGGAGATGGGTATAGTTACATCATTTCAAAACCTCCTTGACAACATCTTTCTTCCTCTTTTTGAAGTCACCGTTGACCCAGATTCACATCCTCAGCTGCATGTTTTCTTAAAAAAGGTCAGCTTAATTCTTGTTTAATCCTTGTAATAATCTATATTATTTTTTGGTCCATTTTTAATTTTGACCTAGACATCTTATTTGCTAATTTTAACATTATTCCACAGGTTGGATTAAGAATTCCAAAGTATCAATCGAAGTTTCTTTAAAATGTAACTTTAATTTGTTAGGAGTTCCTGCAGGAAATTGTTGCCTTTTTTATCTGCTTATATTTTTATACAATATTCTTTGCGTGCTTTGCTTCTTTAATCAGCCAATTGCTACATATTGAAGTCAAAATTTTGAGTCTTGAAAACGCAAGAATTGATCTCTGTGGTCTTGTTTGCTCCTTGCCTCCAGGTTGTCGGATTGGATTTGGTGGATGATGAAAGTAAACCAGAAAGACGTCCGACTAAACACATGCCTACACCAGCTCAATGGACCAATGTCTTTAATCCTGCGTTCTCATATTATGTGTATTACTGTTATGCCAACCTGTATGCATTAAACAAAGTAACAATTCTATCTTTGCTATATCAATTTCTAGCTCTCTCTTTTTTCTTGTTTTGGTCAATTCTAACTTCCCATCGATACATGTTTATATTAGCTTCGTGAATCCAAAGGAATGACAACTATCAAATTCCGTCCGCATGCTGGAGAGGTATGTGTTGATTGAAGCTTTTTCCTTTTTAATTTTCTGCAGTTTTAGACATGCATCATGTTTACAAAGTTGGTAGTTATCTGCAGGCTGGTGATATAGATCATCTGGCTGCAACATTCCTAACTGCTCATAATATTGCGCATGGCGTCAACTTACGAAAGTCCCCTGTCCTTCAACACTTATATTATCTCGCTCAGGTAATTTATAATCAAAGCTGCTTTTACTCCTTTAGAAGTGTTTTGTGTGATGTTGTTCTGCCGGTGCTTGGATGCTTGCTGCTTTGGTTGTTATCTTTTATGAAGTATAATTACAGGAAGATAGCTTATGTTCATTTTTCTTCTTTTGCATAATGTATCTCTTTTTTATTTTGGTGAATAGATTGGTTTGGCGATGTCTCCATTGAGTAACAACTCATTATTTCTTGATTACCATCGGAACCCTTTTCAAACATTTTTTGCACGTGGCTTGAATATTTCTCTCTCAACGGATGATCCGCTGCAAATTCACCTAACAAAAGAACCTTTGGTGGAAGAATACAGTATTGCTGCTTCGGTAATCGCTCCACACCCCCTCCCCGCCACCGCATACTCCTCCCCTCCCCCACTGTTCTCTCTCCCTCTTCGTTTTTTTTTAAAAAATCCAAATGTCGTGTACCCTAGCACACTTTGAATAGCAGCCTGACTCGTTTCCTTTGCTAATCTACAGCTATGGAAGCTCAGTTCGTGTGACCTATGTGAAATTGCGAGAAATTCAGTTTATCAGTCTGGTTTTTCACATGCCCTTAAGGTACAAAAATAGTGTGATACGAGATTCCTACTTGAATATACTATTGATTATAATTGAAAATTTATTGCGATTGGTGACAAACGTTACTTGTCATACGGTGCTGTCGTACAATTTAATCCAATACGGCTGTTATTCTGAGATTGTTTTCAATTATGTGCATCTGTTTCTACTTTTTGCAAAAAAAAAATGTTTGTCTAGTTACTGTAATGATTCCATATGACATCCATTTAAAGAGTTAACTCTCACAAATCATAAATGGGGTTGTTTCTACATAAGATTCTAACGTTTTTTTGCTACTTCTCATATACAAATTTTTATTTCTTGTATAGAATTTGCTCTACGCTGTGCTATTTCATTTTATTTCTCATATAAATTGAGTAAATCGTGAATTTTTTGTCCTTTAGTCGCACTGGATTGGGAGAAACTACTACAAAAGAGGTCCTGATGGGAATGACATTCATAAAACAAATGTGCCTCACATCAGGGTTGAATTCCGTGACATGGTACGAACTTGATATTAAACTCTCATTTTGCTTGCTGCTTACACTGAAAACATTAAGAGCACTTTCATTGCCTTGGATTTCTTTGATTTTGAATCGGCAGATATGGAGAGCAGAAATGCAATTGGTTTTCTTGGGTAATGTGAGCGTACCTGAATTCATCGATAGGTGATGTGCCAGTACGGTACAAGTAAATTCATACTCATGGTATTGGCTTAATATTCTGGCAAGTCTCCTATTTTCTTTACGAGCAATTATCATGTTCATTGTTTATATTAGAAGAATAATCTATTTTAGCAAGTCTCTTTTCCAAACTTGGAGCTTTCTTCTTAGAAAATTAATTAGGATATAAGAGTCAGAAAATCATGCAGTGATTTGCAATGTCAGTCTTAGTACCATTTACCTGTAATAGTTATTCAATATTCAGCAGTACCATTTACCTAATGAATCTAAATTAGGCATTAATTTTCAGCTACTTGCTTTATTCTGCAGAGCCGTTAAATCTATCATGATGTGTTTGAAGCAGAAACAGTTGGATACAAGGTATAAAGGGGAAAGCAGAGCTCCATCCAAATCTCGGAGTCGGAACATCCAAAAGGGCATTCAAATTCATAAATTTCATAAAGCACGGTGGTGGCCGCGCATAGTTTTTAATGAATCTAAGTGTATCAAAAGTAGCATAGAGAGAGAGAGAGAATAAGTTATCGTTTTAGATCGACGCAGCGATTACTATATTTTATCTACACCAGTGTGGGATAATTACCCCATCTGTGACACTCATGCTAAGACTCATAGATTTTCTCTTCCTGGTACAGCTTGTGAAATATAGCAGGCTAAAATTTTGTGCTAGATCCTCCTCAATAGATGGCGAGCATTCGCTTATCAAAATGTAATGCTTAAATTGTCACCTTTTCTTTTTCATTTGGTGGTAGAATTTTTGGTCGCAGGTTTTTAATATGTGAATCAAATATCAAGATGTTCAAATCACTCACACAATTACGAAGGCTTTTTTTTAGTATAGAGATTATTCAAAGATTGAAAGCTATGAAGAAATTGACTTTTGGTATTGTAATTGTGACGCATTTATGTGACAACATCATTCCTTTTAGAAACTAATCTTAATTTTGGTGGGAGCAATTTAAATCCACAAATCTTTTGGCTTGTTGGGTAATCTTTCTTCTTCTCTGTAGATTGGACTAATGAACCTCCTAGATATAAGAATAGTCTTAGTAAACTATTAAAAACTACTTTTTTTTTTCTTTTTTTTTTAAAAAAATCTTTTCAGAAAATTAAAAGTCAAAGAACCAAGTTGATTTCGTTTACAGTATTGCTCAATAAAATTAATTAGTTGCATCAGCAAAATGATATTTTTTGACCCTCAGGAATTAGGGAACTTAAAATTTCATTATAGTAAGGTTAGGCTGATACATCACTACGACAATGTCGTATCAAGGAATAGAGTGAGTGAGAATAATAATAATAATAATAATAAATAAATAAACCTGCATCCATATTCTGTATCTACACAGTCAATTCTTTTAATTAGTTGGTAGCTATGGAAACATTTTCAAATGACATCCTAATCTTTGTAGTCATTTCCTCTATGTAAGTTAAGTTAAAACTACCACAAAAAGAAGAAGTGGGTATATAGGGTCGAGTTTGGTGTAAACAACCCCACCCTCATAGTATGTTTGGGCTTGCCGAGAAAATACGGTGGAAATAATAAATTTATACAATTTTACGATATATTTTCATCTTAATTTTATTTTATTTATTAATATTAGATGAACCTCAATATCAAATAAATAGATACTCACTTGTTTTCTCGGTTATTTCGGCCTTGACTGATCAAATCAATCTCAATCTCAATCTCAATCACGATCTCGATCTCGATCTCGATCTCGATCTCGATCTCGATCTCGATCTCGCACATCTTAGGACCATTTGGTTTACTTTTCTTCAGCAAGTCAAACCATTATCCGAAGCTGGCATGCTATTTCAATCTCTCCAAGATAAATTAGAATTGAATTTCTATAGCTTCAAGCAAGTTTTATTAGATTACAAGACAAAGTTTGGATCCTTTTTTCTAATCTAAATTAGCCACTTTAGCCTCTCTTTTTTTTTTTTCCGAGACAAATAACTTGGCTAGCTTATTTAACAGGATTACACTAGTTCTTATTCCCATTAATATTTATTTGACTTGACTTGTAAAATTATTATTAACAGGATTAGGAATTTGAAATGTGTTTTTGTTTTTTCATCCAAATAGTGTAGCCTAATTACCTTGTCTTTATCTCTCTCACCTATCTTCTTCAATCATTACAACTATATATTCTTAAGATAGACCAAATTAAAAATTAACCTGTTCTCGAATATCTTAAAATATTGGAACAACTTTTTTAGGATATATAGCTATCCCAACTCCAATATATTCTTCATCAACAAGTCAACAAACCACTCTAGTTGTTGGCTGAGCCTTCCTCTTTTTTATTTTATTTTATTTTATTCTGTGAAATTCCTGGTTTTCCTTTATTCTTTGTTCTTTTGTACATTGTGTGATATATATTCCCAACATTAATTACCATGCTTGCTTTTTAAATGGCCCCCTTCCTAATTTTCCACTCTCTTTTAATCAATGCATGTTCTTTGGCCCTTTGTTCCAATGCAACTGATGGATGTTTCAATTGGAATCTCTATCTCACTCTCTCTCCCACCTCTCTCTTTCTCTCTCAAGCTGGAATTCAAATCCCAACCAATCAACTCTCTCACTTATTTTTGAATCTAATTAAAAATGTTTTCTCCAAGAGTTGTGGAAATTAATTGGTCCTTTTCTTGAATATGTTCATTTGAATTCTAATAATAATTACATCTAAAAGCGATCATCGATTGTGTCTAATTTTGGGTTTTAAGCCTAACGTTTTATTTGTTTGAAATTCAAAAAAGCGCATTAGATTTCGATTGTGTTCGAATCCAGACACCGATATAAACACGATCGAGCTATCAAAAGAGAGAACATTTTCAATGTGGTCGAGTAAGGATTCAGCAATTAGAGAGACTTCAATTCCGTTCTTCAAAAATTAAATCAAATTTTTTTTCTCAAAATTTGATACATGTTCATGAATTTTCCCCTTTTGCACTTACTTTTAATCTTTGTTTGATCATCTCCTGGAGTACATGCAAGCAATGCAACACAGAATTTCTCCTCTTCTTTTAGATCATCTACACAACTCAACTCAAGTGTTTTTTTTTTGGGGGTTCATGGCCATCCTCTTTTCCATCTTTTTCCACATTGCTAATTAATTTGAAATGTAAAATAATAAAAAAAATAAACAACCAACCCCAAATTGGAAAAAAAGAAGCGGTAAAATAACAAAGGGTGGCAAAAAAAAAAAAAAAAAAAAAAAAAAAAAAAAAAAAAAGGGGCAAAACTAAGGCATCTTTGTGTACTGTGGTCGTATATGAGTGAGTTTGAATTCTACGAGTTATTTTCTTCACGGGCTCGACACTATGCGGGCGAAAATGAACTCGTTCCAGATGTCTGGCAAGCCCGGGAGGCACCAGTGGATGCAATCGGCGAAAGTGGCGGGGTCGGCCTGCTGCTCTGGTGTTAGCAGCTTCCCTTGTCGAAGTGTGTGGACCGAGGTGTGCGCGTCCTTTCGCAACTCCGACAAAGCGGTGATGTTGACGAAATGCACCGGTACCTTCGTCATGGACCGTATAACCTCGTCAGCCACCGTAAACAGCCTCCAATCGGTGCCGACATCTAGCGGTGTCGTCCGGTTCATCACCGGTTGCGTCTCCATCGCGCATTTTATGCCGGTCGGATTGTCCCATGATTCACTCCTAGTTCAGTGACAAGTAGTTGAAAATGTTCAATTGATCAGCTTAACATTATGACTAGTTAGTTTTGGACTCAATCAATATCGATTCTATACACATCAAATGTTCTACCCTAGCTCGAAAGTCAATTACAAATTGCTGATTTGCTGAAGATCATACATGACATGAACCAATTACTTTGTTTACAAGTTTGAAACACTGCTAGTACAAAGACAACAGTAATTTTAGGAGCCACGTAAAGAATACGTAATTACTAAAAGTGCTACGTACAAATCTTTACTGAAAAAATTGTATCGGATCTTCGTTCATTTTCATGTAATTATTAAAGTCGAGGCACCAAATGCTCACTGGAACATGAGTAATAAAACATGAAGAAAATGACATGTAAACCTGATTATGTCTTAGTCTTTTCTTGTTGTACGTAAGAACGAATAACAATTTTCAATCATTAATTAATTAATGGGATGGGCTATCCAACTGTTCTACTTCTTCCTTTTTTTTCTTTTTCTCGCTGGTAGGCCCCTTTGAACTTCCTAGCTACTACTTGCTTTTTGCTCCTTCACTTTATATTAATGAGAGAGAGAGAGTCCGACTAGAATATTATTGATAGCACCTAACAATTGGTGCTATCAAATTTTCAGTTCTTTAATGAAAAGATGTGCGGTTGAGATTATAGTGATTTTCTAAAATTTTTAGAATTCAACCAATCACCTAGTAAACCTTAGAGGACCACTATTATCCTAACCATATATTTTTTAATCCAAAAGTTAAAAACTTGATAGTATCAATGGCTTAATACTATCGATAGTATTTAAGTCTAATTATATATATATATATATATATATATATAGTTAGACTGGAATGATACTATCAATTTTTTAGTGTTTGGATTAAGAAATGTGCGGTTAGAATGATAGTGGTCCCTTAAGGTTTAGTGGGTGGTTGATTAAATAGTAAAAATTTTAGAGGACCACTGTAATCCACATCCTTTCACCCAAGGACTGAAAACTTGATAGTACAAATTACTTGATACTATTGATAGTATTCCAGCCGGACTATATATATATATATATATATATATATATATATATATATATATATATATATATATATATATATATATATATATATATATATATATATATATATATATATATATAGTTCGACTATTATATTTTTATGAATAAAATATTTTCGTACTTATAAATTTTTGGCATTTGGATTTAGGATGCGCCGTTAAGATTATAGTGATCCTTTAAAATTTATACTATTTCACACACAACCCACTAAATCATAGGAAGATCACTATTATTCTAGCCGTACATTCTATTATCAAATGGCAAAAAAATTATAAATACAAAGAAGTTTATACTCACGCTATAGTTAAATAGTACAAATTCTAAAGTAACACTATATATTTTTTTCATTTAAGGATTAAAAAAAATTATGAGTATAAAATTATATATATATATATATATATATATATATATATATATATATATATATATATATATATATAAAAGAAAGAGAGAGAGAGAGAGAGAGAGAATTTTGGAAAGAGCAATGCTACATGTACACCCCGAAGGGGTGTACATCATACACCTCCACTATTTTAATGGTGACGATATTTTTTACGGGTCACATCGAATGACCCATCATCACACCCCACCCTTAGATGGGTGGGGTGTATGATGTACACCCCGAAAGGGGTGTACACATAGCATTTTCCTTTTGGAAAACAATGATGCCTTGAACATGATCATGAACTAGACTCTCTTTCACGTGCCAAACAAAAAAAAGTTGAAAAGGTGGCCATGTGCTTGCTCAGTAACAAAAATGACATAAATATAAATACACATAAAGCTTTTCAATTTCTCCTTGGACAAATATAATCTTGTATGGTTAGGATTTCTAGCTATATTCTTTTCATATCTCACATTTGTCCAATCTATGATTTTATTTGTATGTTATATAGCTAATTACCGAGAATAGCTTTAGATAATAACCATATATTAATTCATCAAAAAGATATATAAATTAAGAATTGACTCTTACGTGATGTGGTTCGGTGACATGCTCATGAAGAACACCATTGTCTCATTTGGATCCACATTTCGCTCCACCCACTTAGCCCATATTTTGAGCACCTTCTTGTACGCCGTGGGCCGTTCGATCTCGTCGTACTCCGTCGAACCCTCATCGAACGATCCACGCCTACTCTCGCCAAATTATCAAAAAAACTCAATAAATACATAGAATTACGTAGTTAGATAGAATATAAATGTGATTGGTTTCGACACTCACAGAACTTTCATGTCGAGCGTGTTGAGCCACCAGATGTATGTGTTGAAGACCAAGTAGTCGACTCCTTTCCAGTTCGCCGCGTGCTTCGCGATCGCGCTCGGCATGATGATCCGGTTCTGGATGCTGTGCATCTTCGGGTCGTCCGAGTTCGACTCGACCAAGAACGGGGCCCAGTAAAACTCCACCGTCGCATTGTACTCCTAAAATTCAGAAAAAAAAAAAAAAAAAAACAATGTTAAAATTTTAAGCAACATTTATACAATTTTGTAATTTTAACTTGTTTGCAAAATAAATAAATAAATAAATAAATAACAGTGCTCTCCTAAGTAATCAAATTGCTCAATTGAAAATATATATTCAACACTTATAAGTCCAATATAACTGGCCAATCTCTGCCACGTAGATAGAATGAGTACAGCTAATATATTTTTAAAAATATAAGTTATACTTGTAAATTTTTTACTATTGAATTTGTATTGAGATTTTACCTTAGCGTAAAAGACGTTGAGGGGGCCGTCGTTTACGTACTTGACGAGGGATTTCTTGCCGGGAGGGATGACGGATTGGACGAGGCAGACCATGGACTCCCACTGGTTCCGGTTCAGCGAGTCGCCGACGAACATGAGCCGCTTCCCTCTCAACCTCTCCAGCAGTACCCTCGCATCGAACCTGCATCATCAATCAAATTATATTACTCTCAATAATAATAATAAGTTAAAAATAGCTGCTAATGTGTTGGCATATAGTACAATACCGAGGGAGGTCGCAATCGCGGGGCTGCCAGCGCCACTTCTGGTAGGAGTCGTCCCTGCGGCCGTTTCTCATGCAGGTGACCTGCTCCGTCAGGAACTCGCACTCTCCCTCGGCGTACACCGGGTAATTCACCTCGTCGTACACCCACCACCCCTCGAACAAGTCGCACCCCTCCGCCACGTGCACCCTCTCCTTCTCCTTCTCCTTCTCCTTCTTCTCCTTCTCCTTCTCGTGGGACACCGCTGCATCACCATCATCTCCTCCGTGGGCCTTGGTCTCCGAGTCAACGCTCGCCACCACCTCTATCGTTTCCGTGAACCGGTGGTGGTCGTCGTGGACCAGGTCCACGGACCGGGCGGCGAGCGCCGAGGAGGAGAAGGGGAATTCCGCGAGGGACTTGATGTCCTCGTTGTACATGAACGTGATGAATAAGAACACGGAGAACACGAAGACGAATACCGAGACGTTCCCATGTTTCGCGGTGCCACCGCCACCGCCGCCGCCGCCGCGGTTTCCGAACACGGCAGCGTGTTTCATCGAGAACGCCTTCCTCCGCGGCGCCGGCGCCATCTATCTCGCTCCGCGCTTAATTCCCCCCCACCCCCCCGCAGCCCTTCTGATGAGCACCTGCTAAAGTATACAGTGTTTGGTGAAGAAGCGATGGCGAAGTATATATGTTAAGTTTTCTCAAGGTGTTTCCTTCTCCCTTTTGCTTTCTTTTCTGTTTCTGCTGCTGTTGCTGTTGCTGGTTTGCTTTGCTTCAACTGTGGGGCTTCTTATTTTTTGCTGTGATATGAAGCTCTTTTGGCGTGCATGTGAGGGTGTGAAAAAGAGGAGAGGGGTATCGGTGGGTCAATTGAGTAACATGTAAGCTTTGGAAAGGTCAATGCATGTCTATGTGTGTATGTGTGTTTGTGTTAATTTGTGTTATTGTACGTGTTAGGTGATGATGAGTGAAATGTGGGGGGTGGAGAATAGGGGGGGGGGGATTAGTTTAAACTTTTAATAAGAGGTGGGTAGGATGGATCTGTCGAGAGTTGCTGGGATAGGATATCTGAGAACCAAAATTAGTTTGTGATATAACATCCAATATTATTTTACTTAATTAATTAACTTTTTATTTATATAATATTTTATTATGTCCCTCCATTGTCACCAGAAAATATAATAGAAGAATAAAAGATGAATTATTCTTTTGTATGTTTTCAGATTTTGTCGTGAATATTTTTGGATTTTTAATTTGATGTCCTAATTGATGCATTCAACTTTGATTTTTATTTTAATCCGAGTTGTTCTGTTGAATTTTGATTAATATTTTTAATACAAGTGCATGTGTTGTATTTGTTAAATAAATATATTAAATTATTTATAACGTGTTAGATAATTTAGCTGTTAGATTATATATAATTTAATTATCATGTAGTTTTCACAAAGGTACGCTTTTATCTGATTTGAATTCAAAATTTATTATCTATACATGAGAATTAATATTGATTAGTTGCTCTAACTAACAGCGGTAGTAATAAAATTTGCTAATGTCAAAATTTATCTAAAATTAATCATTAATTTGTGTTATTTTTATAAAATTATATAAAATAGAATTTTCTGTTCTGATATCATGTGAAATTATATGAAACAATCGTAGTGCTTCAAAAATTTAAACTATTAAAAAGTAATATTTTTAATATTCCAATAACTTTAAATAATGGTGAATGCTTGACTATGTTACTCTTTGGTGACCCAAAGTTAGGGATAATTTGATCATAAAAATTAAAATGGGTATATTTGGAAAGTTTCAAAACAACTCCAAATCAGAAAAAAAAAAAAAAAGAAACGAAAATAATCATGTTTATTTTGATTCATATTACTGTAATTTTTTTTTTTTTAAAAAAAATAGCATGTTATCCGGTTCGTTTATTTTTTTTAAAAATAAGTTTAATCTGAAAATATGAAACAATTAAATTTCAAATTCGAAACTTTGGATACCAATCATCAAATTCTTTATCACTTGCGTTAGAGACAAGCAATTATTATTGCAAATTCTAGTACCAAAAATTGCTTCGCAGAATAATATTCTCAATGATGTGATGTCCTTTACCTACTTCTAAAATTTGAATATTATGCAATCATGAAATAAATAGCTGGTATGGTCCCAATAATTTATCATGGGTGTTTTTTCCTGTTTTAATTATTTAATGGTAACAACTTGAAGAAAAAATTTCATGCAATGTGTACATGGAAAATTTAATTTGAGTCATTGTGGCTCACTAATTGACTAAATTTAGGTGGTTGATTTTAATAATAATAAAAAAAAACTATTCCCAATTTCCCCAATTCCATGCCAATCTCAAAGAAGATGTTGACTAATAATTAAGGACAAAGAAAAAAAAAAACCAAATTATGAGATTAATTCAAACTTGACTTGGCCTAAGCATAGAAGGTAATTTAAATTGGATTAATTACATTAATCAAAGCAAAGACCTGTTCTTAATTAATTAGTCTCATGGGTATTTCCAGTGATTTGGCCAAAATTACACTCAAAAAATAAAACGGCTTTTAACACTTTATTTTTTGTTTGAAATTTAGGGAGAAATGAAACAAAATGCACCAAATTTTTTTGCTATCGCATTTATAAATGACTATCTAATCTTTTAATATATATATATATATATATATATATATATATATATATATATATATTTATCAAAATAATATGGCGCTTGTTTTAGTCAACTCCCTTCTAAAAGAGTCCTTCTTAAGTTTTAAAAGTCTTGATAATTGTACATATATACTTTGCTCACTCACATTTACTCGCATGTAAATTGATTAAATCACCAAATTAATCACAAATCTTTTTAATTACACAATTCTTATTTGTCCATTCTATTTACTTGCATGTTGATCACGAGAGCGAGCGTAAATCATTCTACACGAAAATGCCTTAGTTTGCACTTTGATTGGATCTATTTTTATGCCCTAAACATTGTTTAAGTTATGACACATGAACATGTCTCGTGTTAAAATATGTAATAAGCATAATCCACTCCAATCATTAGCATCACTTAGAAAAGTGTAGAAAACTCAAATAAGGAGGGAACAAAAAAAAAAAAAAAAAAAAAAAAAAAAAAAAAAAAAAAAAAAAAAAACACAACTTCACATGTTGTGCAGTTTGAATCTTAAATACAAGCCATGTGGGCATAACTTAAATACGAGCTTGATTCTTAAATACAAGCCAAGAATATGTTACTTTAATGAAGGGGTCATTATGGAATATTTAAATACATGCCATGTGGGCATATGTAGTAGGTTCTAAATGATATATATATTTATTTATTTATTATAATTTTTAATTTTTTAAAGGGGACTTAGATGATAAGTTTTAATTACAGCTAGACTCCAATGAAAAGTACTCTACCCAGTAATTAAGGAAAAACTAGAGATAATTAAAGAAATTAGTAAACAGTAGGATTCATGAGATTAATTAATGTAGTAATTCCCAATTAGATATATCACACATTAAACTTTGCCTTGAACTCTTTTGACTCCTTTTTTTTTTTTTCTTTTTTGTTTTCGACGAAAATGTGTGGAGAACCAGTCAACTATAGGCCATTTTGAAGTAGACTCACTAGAATTTATTTAATTATTTTGATCAATAGCTCATAAATTTTCAGTTATTTCACTCAATTGAATTAAAATTTTGTATAACCCTTTTTTTTTAAAAAAAATGAAGATTTTCTATAGCCAATTAATTACACATGCAAATTAATAAAGCCATTAATATTTATAAAATTCATAATTTAATTAATTAGCGAAAATAATGCATATCAAAACAAATGAAAATATTCAGAAGCCAATTTCAAAAGCCTAGAATTTTGATGGTCTCCCATGCATAAGATCAGAGCTTCCAAATAAAGCGACCAAATTATATAACAACACCATAAAATATATATATATATATATATATATATATATATATATATATATAAGTAATTTAATATTGCTAGGTATATAACTAACAACTACCCCACACTCCTCTGAAATGTTTAACAATTTGTTTTCTTTAAAATTTTTTTTACCAAATATAGTTCCTCTTCTCAATTGGTCATTATCAACTCCTCAAAAGCTTTTTTAAGAGCTACAAATGATGTTTACATCTAAACCCCTCCACTAATAATTCTTATAATTCGTTAGTTATTCCCAAACTTTTCTGACTCCTCAAGCATCCAATGTCACCACTCACCATTCAACCAAAAAAAAAAACAAAAAAAAATGATGATGATCCCAACAACCACTGGAATAATATATAACTGGGAATAGTTTGGTGGATAAATGCATTCATTAATTGTATTTTGGTGTATAATAAAGTTTTATGCTCGCTTTGAACTTGGACAAAGTAAATTCGAAGCAACCACTTTTTTCTCCTTTTTGTGTGTACTTGTGTGTGTATATATATATATATATATATATATATATATATATATATATATATATATATATATATGCTTGAGAAATTAATTGGTAGTTAGTTATATGCCGTGGAAGCTATTGGATATTGTAGAGCATTGGATGTTCATTTGGTTGGAGAGAGAGCATTTTCTCTTAGATTGAGATCAACTTCGCATGCGGGGGACACATTCATGTGTCTCATGCACTTCTAGTCTCGAAATCGCGCGGAATCAGATCAAGGATTGGTTACGTACTACTACTGCACCAAAATTACGAATAGAAACCTATAGAGATATATATTTTTTCTTAATTGAATCAGTGCGATCAGTACAACGTATATTTTATCGTCATAAATATTTCTCATCATATGCCACGTACTCTTGCCTAGACCTCAAATATAATCTTATAAGAAAAATGCTAGATGTACACCCCAAATAGAATGTATATCTTACAGTACTCCACACATCCTAGGATAGTAGGATGGGATGAATTTCACTCGTCACTTCAAAGTGACGAGTGGGTAAATATTCATCCTAGGATGGAGTCGATGGACTAGGTGTAGAATATACACCCCATTTGAGATGTACATATAGCATAGCTCATCTTATAATAAAGTCAAAATTAAATTGAATTTGTGTTTGTAATAAATTAGATAATATCTTTTATTTGGACATGCACATGCACCTGCATGGTGCGTGCAATAACATCTTAGTTTGGAGAGAGATGTGAAGGTCCGAGGAATGTTGGGGAAAGCCATAGAGTGCAATGCTTAACAAATGGTGTTCACCAATTAGTAGCTTTCATGAAGGGGACACATTGGATACGGTTAGTGAGAAGAGGTGTATAGTGAATTGTAGTGATGATGAGAATATGATGTATGTTTCCTTGTTGCGTAAGCCCGTTTGGATTCGGTATAAAATCGAAAATAAAAAGAATATTCTTTTTATTCTTTCAAACGCATCAGAAATTAATCGGCACAACTAGAATAAGTGAGAATTACTGTGAGAATATTTTTCTTAAATATCCTCCCCCGTTTACCGAGGCACCATCTCTCACTTCATTATTACATAATAAAGTTTGAGAGCAAAAAAATAATTTACCCCAATTAAAACTTTTTATTTCTCTTATTCCTCATTCTCGTACCAAACACAAAATCTCTTATTCCTGGAACCATCTCAAACGCTTTTTTACACTAGTTTCGTACTTTATACTTATTCCTGTAATAGCTAGTTCTGTCTTATTCCATTGCGAAACGGGCCTTAAGAAACAATTTATTAAGAGAATTTAATTAGCTTAGGGGTGGGTAATTAAAGGTTAAAGATTAATTAGTTTTTGGGATATTTGAAAAAAAAAAAAAAGTACACTAAGGTAGAGTCTACAAATTAAGAGCCTCATAACCATGTTTTAGTATTAATTAATGCATGCCTTGCCTTTGATTATTAATTAAAAAGCAACTACTAGGGGAACAGGGGGCTAAAACGAATCTCATAATTAATCATGTTTTACTATTAGTTAATGAATGCTTTTAATCTTTAAAAAGTAACAACTAGAGCAAAAGGGGCTAGAAAAGCAATGGCATTGGTGTGCTTAGTAACTTGATAAGCTACTTTATTATTTTCTAAATATTTTATTATTTATTTTTATAAAAAATCTTGGAATACAATTCTCTTGATGAGTCAAAATTTAATTGTTTATTATAATAAATATATCTATATAGTTGATATACGGATTTGTAAAGAAAAATACTTCATGTACACCCGAAATCGAATGCATGCCTTATATTCTATCTATTCTGAGATGGAGTAAATTTAACTGATCATATTAAAATGATAAGTAAAAAAATTTTCACTTCTGAATGGATGAAATATATATCGTACATTTAATTTCAAGAAAGTTATCATCGGTAAATTTGCATCATATTTCTCTTTCCATCTTTCATGATTTTTTAATTTTTTTTTACTTTTTCTATGGTTGGCTATGAGGAGACTCATCAGACTCTAGGCTCATGCTGGTCAATTCAAAGGAACTACATGGCCCATCATGCATTGTTTTTTTTTTTTTACCATTTTTTGAGAGACAAACACACTATAATCAAATTATGCTATAGCGATATTTTTAAGTATTTTTAAAAATTTAAAAAAATATTATTGGTAAAAATACTGATACTTATTATTAGTGTCGCTATATGTGCAGTCGCTAGAGTGTATAGCGACACATTATTATAATGTGTCCCAAAATATATCCCTATAACTTAATTTTATATATAGATGGAATATAAATATGACACTTATATAAAAGTGTCATAAAAATATATACCTATAATTTAATTTTATTGTAGTGATAGTATAATTTTCTCTCTCTTTCGTTTTCTTTCTTGCTTGCTTTATTTAATAAGTAATAAGTAGCCCGTCTATAATCATAGTAGTGGGCCGTAGGATATTCTAAAGGTATGAATTTTGAGAGTGGGCTCTGTCTAACCGAAATTTTGATAAAAGTGTTATTTGAATAAAATATTTTAAAAAATAAAATAAAAAATTATTAAAGTTTGTTTAGCCACAACAACTAAATTAAAAGCTTAATGTATAAACTTCTTCTTTTAAGGCTCAAAATTTTATTTTAGTTTTTCTTATAGTAAAATATATATTTATTTTTCTGCTAATTTTTCAAAACTGTTAACCCAATCTTGGCATAGAGTACTGAATTGTGCATTAATGGGCCAAGACACATTGGGCCCAAATATCCAACACTCCACTCGAATCTGGGCCTTGTGGAATCCACTTGGGCTTTTTTTTTTTTCTTTTTTTTTTTTGACTTTTTCAAGATTTTTTAAGACTTTATTTGAAACTGCAGAAAAATTTGGATTACGTATAATGAAAAAATAAACTATCATGCTTTTGTAATGAAATATTTTTTACGATCTTACTAGAATACGTAGAAATATATCTCTATATACTTTCGCTCACTGAGACTCAGGATAAAGGTGGAGAGCCAAGCTCCTGATTCTTTCACTGGTCACGAAGATAGAAAAGCTAAAAATTTTCGAGTATGAATCAAACTATGGCGGAGTTTAAACTGTGAATACAGTTCATAAAAATTAAGCTAGCAATATAAATTAAAAATAAGGTATAGCTATATGCCTTGCAATTACTAAATGTGTGTTAAGAAATCACGAGTTTTCGCTATGTTTTGAGCATTTAACACCTGATGATCCTCCAACTACTGCTTACATCGCATAACAATGGCGGTCCATATTGCTACTGTTTTTCAACTTCTAAGCAAGGTTAAGTCATGCGAGTCATGAATGTGTGGCAACATTACGAACTCAAGCTCGACGCAAGTTGAACTTAAGTTCGCCTTGACCATGCTAAGGATAGTGATTTGTACTTACGCTTCGAATTGAGCTTGTTCAGCTCATTGCTTCTTTGCGCACAGTCGTGATCGATTGTTCTCACAAACATGCGGGAAATGTAGTGTATAAGTTAGTACGAGACCATGATGTTGTAATGAGTCGAAAGCCAAAACAACTCTAGATGGTCTAACTTGTGCTTGTCCACCTCTTTGTTCCCCTAAATATGCATAAATGTAGTAGTGTATAAGTTTGCATCAGATGTTGTAGTGTATTTGAAAGAAATCTCTAGCTCGTGTTGTTGTCTTGTGTTGTTGTTAACATGCATGAATGAAGTAACAATTGTGTTGTATTTGAGATCAAAGAGAACTTCGAATTGAGCTTTCTCTCTTTTCATTGCTTTGCTTTTCACAAATAAGCATAGAGAAGTTGATTCCATGTATCGGGTACCCCCGGTAAGCACCAGTGAATGCAATCGGCGTAAACTCGTGGATTCGCCTTCTTTTCATCACTCAATATCTTCCCCTTCGACTCAGTGTGAACCGATACGTGGCCGTCGATCCGGTACTCTGTAAGCTGTGTTATGTTGATAAAGGTAACTGGGACTTTCATTCTTCCGATAACGCTCGCGACCGCCCCCATGATTCTCCGGTCCGAGCCGCTTCCCCAGTATCCTCTTTCCATTACTGGCCTTGTTTCATTGTAACATTTGATCCCTTTGTCATTGTGCCAATCTTTGCTCCTGTGATAACACCAACAATCTTGTAGTAAGAATTATAACTGCACCTCAGACAGCAATGAGTATTTTTGCATATATATATATATATATATATCCTGCGAATACATCTATTTACAACTATTTCCCTATGAACCTGAACTACATTTATTCCCCTGAAAGTGAAATTCCTTACAAAAGCACATCTCAATTGAAGGAATATATGAAAATAGATAGCTTCGCAGAGAATTATTTAGATTTGAGGAATAATTGGAGGGGACTATAATACCTCATGTGTGTGGGGGACATGGTAGTAAAGAAGACTCTTGTAGAATTTGGGTCAATAGTTGAATCAATCCAATTTGCCCATGTTTTCAAACCTATTCTGTAAGCAACAGCAACATCCAGTTCCTCAAACCCTTCATCTCCATTTGCAAATGAACCCCACCTGAAAAGGAAATTTACTTAATTAGGAGGACACAAGCAGTGTTTATTAAGACTTGGTTAAACTTGATATTGGCCAAAAATACAGGAAATCAAGTTATAGAACTCACACTGATTTGATCTTCTGACCACTCATCCACCACACATAAGTATCAAAGATGAGAATATCTACCCCTATCCAATGTTGTGCATGTTTCGTGATCGAATCGACATGAAGGATTCGCTTGCTCGTGTTGCTTATAAGGTGCGCGTCGGAATTGGATTGGATCAGGAAAGGTGCCCAATAGAACTCTATTGTAGCATTATACTCCTAAAGATCAATATAAGAGTATTAGTTTAAAACAACAAAAGAAAAAAGTTTCAGAACAGATACTGCATTTTACTTCTTAATACCTTCGCCCTGAAAACTGATAACGATCGACTCCGATTCATCGATTTCTCTTTATGTGGTATTATTGATTGGACCATACACACAAAGGATTGCCATTGTTCTCTTTGAAGCGAATCTCCAACGAACATTAGCCTCTTCCCCCTCAGCTTTTCAAGCACAATTTGAGGATTAAACCTACAAGAAAATTCACCAACTTCGTATATTTAACTACACCATTTAGATCAGCTACATGAAACACATTAGCTCACCTTGGTAAAGTGCAATCATCCAGATGCCACTCCCAATACAAGTAGTCACTGTCAGGCCTTCCGTTCCGCATGCACGCGACTTGTTTATCGAGATACGGGCAACTTTGTTCGGTATACAGAAGCTCCTTATCTCGATTGAAAACCCATTTCCCATTCATCACATTACATTCACTGGGATGAAATGAGATCTTATCCTCATCAATGATATCATCTCCTAGTACAGATCTTTCTCTCTCTTCTGTGAAAGATTAAAACAGCTCAAATAACACAATGCTGTAGTAATAGTTGTCTCAAGTACATACAAAATATGGTTACCTTTAGTTATGTTACTAGAATGGACTATCTCATCCTGTTTACAACAAGCTTTGAGCTTAAGAATTGATGTACCCGCGAGAGCTCGAAGGTCCTCGGTGAAAAAAAGCCCTGCCAACGCGAAGCCGCATATTAGAACAGCCGTAACAGAGAGTGGAAGCTTCCCTCTTGGGACCTTCATCGAAACCGGATAGAGAGATCAGCAGATGCAGAAGAGGAGGGGGGATTCTTCGACATGTAAGTAAGCGAAGAGCACAGAAACACAAGGGTGTTTAATGAAACAGAATCATGAGGAGTGGGGAAAGAAAGCAGAGAAAGAAAAAGAAAAATGATTTAGTGCTGCGTGGGGTACTATTGTTTACTACAATGGTTTGGCTTCTTGAGTAGGAGTAAAGCATAAGGTATGTACACTTTTGCTACACCAAACTAGTTCAGTGCCCATCACAATCAAAAAGGCAAAGTAATTTCAACTACTGCTATACTAACAAGAAGCACTCTTCCAAGTTGAGCACCATTTAAAGTAGGGAATCTATGATACCTGATGAAAGCTGCATCTCTCCTTACCATCATATCTGCTGAATCTTTTCAACTTAACAGCACAGTTTATTATGCCGTCGTTACTTCATTTCTAGTATTGTAAACATTGATCAATTCTTGACGTGACAAATTGGTCCATATATGGATTATTTAATCCATTTATTTGTAGGGATCAGGAGTATCATTGAAGTAGATGAAACAAATACCAGGGATCACTTCTCACTAAACATTTATCATTAGTTTTGCAGTGGAGACACTATAGTTAGCATGAACATGTTTAAATTGAATTGTGGGTGCGCTTTATTGTGTGAGCTGGTATAATAATTACCACCTGCCTATTTACACAATTTCTTCCTATTTTTTATTTTTAGAAACACATTTGTATAAATAAATACTGGTAATGTTGTCCTTGCATTAATCTATAAACCCAAAAAATATATTAAAGAGAGTTACAAACAATTAAGGAGATGATGAGATTGTTCTACACCTACAAATGCATCCCCCTAGTGCTAATAATATATGACTCAACAAATACAGCTTTTTGACACAGTGGATCTTCTAAGCACCAAACTAGAATAGCTATCAATACCTGCTTTCACTTACTCATCTAATTAACACGAAAACAACTTCAATCTAAACATTTAAAATGTCCCGACTACCCAATTACTAAATGTCAAAACATTTGCGATGACGACAGAAAAATATAGCTATGAATGCTCCTTAACTTGTACTGGCATCAAGCGCAGGCAAACATTCTGCTATACACGCAACAGCACGTTCAATCTCTTTCTCCGAGATAATCAAGGGCGGTACAAGCCTAACCACATTCCCCTTTCCAGCAGTGAGAACCAGAAGTCCTGCTTCTCGACAAGCATCGACGAGAGGAGAAGCTTGAACATCCAACTCAACACCCACAATAAGCCCAAGCCCGCGCACCTCTTTCACGTGCAGGTTCCCTTCTAGGTTCTTAGTTAGAAGCTCTTTTAAGTAGAAGCCTTTCCTTCTCACACCAGCTAAGAAGCTGGATTCCTGGATTTTGTTAAACAAGGCTAGGGCTGCGTGGCAGACAAGAGGGCTGCCGGCAAAAGTGCTTCCATGGTCTCCTGAAGAAATGGCAGAAGAAATTCTTTCGGTGACTAAGACAGCACCAATTGGTAGACCACCGGCAAGCGGCTTGGCGAGAGTCATTATATCGGGCTCGACATCGAAAGCCTCATGAGCCCATAAATGGCCTGTTCGACCTAGCCCGCACTGGATCTGCAATTCGTTTTGGAAAAGCAGATGATGAAAAGAATATAAAATTGTTCCAAAAATTTCACCCGGACACAGCTGCAGCATGGAATATAAAAACTAGTAAACCGAAGGGCATGGACAGAATGATACAAAGAGATTAATGATTATAATTAGTAGTAAAGAATTTTTTGGTGTTAACCGGGTTCTAATAAAAGAAAAGTAGAATTTTAGAATTAAACAACAGAATGAACAATTATGTGTTTCATCAACTCGTTTGGGGTGTTACAGAAACATCGTTTACAAGTTAGATTACATGCACAAGAGAAGTGATTATCCTTCAAAAGCATAGATATATTTGAAAGTTAAGTAAATATGTTTACTAACCACGACTTCTTTCCCAATCAAAAGAGAAAAATAGTGGTTGTCCTAGGATTACTCGCAATATGATTTACATTGCTTATTGCCAGCTAATATGATGCAAAATGATCAAACTAGACCACGTAGAGCTTCACATAGTACTGAATAAAAGGTAGTTCAAATAAGAAAAAGAAGAGTCCCATAGTGTAGAACAGAAGAATTAGTAGCATCTACACATTTAGCAACAATCCAAGTAGAGCATACCTCATCAAAAACTAAGAGAGCTCCAGCCTCATCACAGAATGTTCGCAGTGCCTGCAAGAAATCTTTCGTCGCACTATATATTCCACCCTCACCCTGAATAGGCTCCACAAAAACAGCAGCCGTTTTGCCCTTTTGTATCGTTCTTTTCGCTTCTTCAATACTACCATACTCTATGAATGTCACACCGGGCATAGTAGGCTCAAAAGGTTCGCGGTATTGCTCCTTACTTGTCAGGGCAAGTGCGCCCATCGTCCTTCCGTGAAAACTATGGGTGAAAGCAACGAATTCAGTAGCAGGATGCTTTTCGTTGGGATGCATAGATCTCTGAAACTTTCTAGAAAATTTTATAGCTCCTTCATTTGCTTCGGTTCCGGAGTTTGTGAAGAACACGCGGTCCGCAAAGGAGCAATCCACGAGGCGCTTTGCAAGGGTAACCTGAGGCAAAACCACAAAGAAGATAGTTCAGATATCAGATGATGATCAAAGCATCGCAAGAGCTTTCATATTTAGATCTTAACCTGGAATTCCAGAACTCTGAACCGAGTGGATGCCTATCGTTCAATGCAGAACTACAAATTCATTGCCTAAGTAGCATAAGAATTAAAAAACCATGTTCTTAAATAACAGTATAGGGACATTGAACACTAAGGCCCTAATTAGTGATTATTGTTGCTTCTTAAAACTCAAATTCTAGTTTTGTCACTTCATTGCAGTATCTAAAAACAAATTATTTTAAAACTAATCAGTGATAACAAGAACAGAAAAGTGATACCAAACTACACAAAAACCAAGAAGAAAAAGAGAAAAGCTCACCTGGGGGGTTGAGTAGTAGACATTGCTGACATGGGCGAGAGTGTTCGCTTGCTCCGCCACCGCTTTCGCCCAATCGGGATCGCCGTGCCCGAGCGAGTTCACGGCGATCCCCGCGGTCATGTCCAAGTACTCCTTCCCATCCACATCATACAAAAGGCACCCTTTTCCGCTCACGATCACCACCGGAGCCCTCGCGTACGTGCCCACCATGACCCTGGCCTCGAGCTCGATCACCTCCTTCGTCCCCGATGAGAGCAACTTCTCCGTGCCCTTTTGCTTCCGATCCGAGACGAGGCACGACGAGATCGTCGGCATTCGAGCTTGATCTGGAGGTTTGCTAGGGTTTCGGAGTTTGAATAGGAGGGGGAGGTTGGATCGTTGGGAGATAGAGGAGGCGTGGAAGGATTGAAGAGAAGCCATTAGCTAAAAAAAAAAAATTTAAAAAAAAATGGAGAAATAATCAGAAATTTCCGAATAATTTTAAGGGTCGGCGGAGAGAGTAGGGTTTTAGGACATAGAAATTTGGAAGTTCAGAGTTCGGGAGTGAAGTAAATAAAGGGTCGGGTTGTCAGATGGATCGGAGTTCGATATGAGAAGGACCGAATCCGAGAGCTCAGCTCAGAGCCCATTCCGGAATACAACCGAATACCCACCCAACCCGCTATTATTTCTCGAAATTTTAGTAACCGTTTCGTTTCTTCCAAAAATATAATAAAAATATTTTTTTTAAAAAATAATAAAATATTTTAAAAAAGTTAACAAATTTAAAAATATATCATCATCAACTTTATAGTTATAATGATTGATTGTAAATTGAATCTTGATATTTTTATCAGATATTTTACTGAGTTTATAAGCATAAGAGTCATAAAAATATTATCACACCCCACCGGATTCCGATCCGAAAGAATGGAGTCTAAATTGAATAGTATGGTCCAAAATAGGCAAACTGAGCTCTCTCATCGGCTTAGATTTTTTGAATCTTATTTTGAAAGTCAAACAATGTGCCACAAATCTGATTAATTAATATAGGAATAGTTGGTTTTGCAAATTGGACTACTTAGTTAATTAATTTTTAGAATTCAAACTCAATTGTTCCATATTTTCAAGTTTCATTTGTCGGTAATTGATCATGTTACTGAATACATACATTCGTAGCATTAAACTGGCAACATATAAAGCCATTTTTATTTTTCTTACTCATATTTATTATTATTTTTATTACAGTCAGTAGCGTATAAGCTCTTTCTCCATCCACCCATTAATTTTCAATCGGAAGGTACAGAATCCACAACGCCGCTTTGCGTGCTAGGTGGTACGTGCGGGTCATGTCTTGGGTTTGCTCCCGGAGGGCTGTAGTCAGCTCCAATCATAGAAAAGTCGTTTCCGTTTATTACCATCAACGAATCTTTTTCTGTTTTGAAAGTAACAAAAAATGATTAGAACTTTTCAAAGTCATTATATATCAGCTGTCATAAAATTTAAATTGAAATTGTGGTGTTTAAAACAAATATACCAGAAGTCGAATGTATGTTTCTCGCACGCGATAAGGACGCGAATGTGAGCACGGAGAAGAGGAGGAGAAACAAATAGGTAGTCCTAAGTGAGCCTCTCGAAGTCATGTCTCTCTTCTTACCTCTTGTGTATGTTTGTGTTTTCTTTTTTTTCTGTTTTTTTTTCTTTGCGGCGTGGATTATGATAAGGGCGCGAAATTTATAGGATTATATATTGCGTCACTTGGCAGAGTTGCTCTTTAGAACAGTTTAGTATAGTGAATCCTAGGTGGGATTCATCAAGATATGCAGGATATTGCAAGATACAGTGTAATACAGGCGAGTGATTAAACGGGCACTTAATCCTCCGCCTTTGATTTTCTCGTCAACACGCGGCAGCGAATCACGTTTTTATTGGCTGCCTGTCGAGTTGGCACTACGCGCAAAAGTGATGCCTTATCCTTGCTACGTGTACACCCCGGAAGGTCATACACCGTATCCCATCTAAGAATGAAAGTTTATCCACCTGTCACTTATCCATTCTTGAAGTTTATCCACCGGTCATTTATTCTTGGATGGATAAAGTGTAAAATATATATTTATATATACCCTTTATATATATATATATATATATATATATATATATATATATATATATATTGAATTATTATATTATTAATAGTATCAAGTTAGTGCTCTTATCAAGTTTTCAATCTTTAGATCAATTCTTTTGATCATTTCCACTCGTTAGATTTTATTATTTTTTCAACCACCTATTAAATCCAAGAGATCCATTATCATCTCAACCACACATTTTTTTAATCCAAAGGTTAAAAACTTAATAACACCAATGATTTGGTACTATTAGTATTCCAATATATATATATATATATAGCACTAGACTAAGCCATTGGTGCTATTAAGTTTTTAACCGTTTAATTAAAAAATATGCGATTGAGATGATAGTGGATCGCTTAGATTTAATAGGTGATTGAAGAAATAGTAAAATTTAACGGGTGAAAATAATCAAAAAAATTGATCTAAAGGTAAAAAAACTTGATAGTACTAAATATTTAGTGCTATTAATAGTATAGTAACCGAACTATATATATATATATATATATATATATATATATATATATATATATATATATATATATATATATATATATATATATATAATTCGATTGTTATGTCACGCCCCGGGATGGAAACTGCCACCCGGACTCGCCAACAGATCCGCCATCTGTACGGAAACTGCCGTACAGACGAAGCGTCTAACCTGCAGAAAGAAAGCAACTACAGTATACAGATATCAGAGCTGAAAGTAGACTACTAAAACTGAAGTCCAAACACTGTACAACTGAAAATAATACAATATCCATCTCCCCAAATACTATCATATACAAAAACCTCTGATACAGAACTCAAAAGGGAGATATCTCCAAGTACATCAGTGTACAAGCCCTCGATACAAGAAAAATATCCTCACTACATCAGTCTCTCAAAATGTAAAATGAAGTACAACTCTATACCTCACAACAAAGGTCTCTCAACAGAGGAAAAAGGAGTAAACTAATCTACTGAAGCTCTCCTCTGAAGGGATACCGCTACACTCCAACGACGGGTAGGGAACTAGCTCGCGACTCCCTCGCCTCGGTCAGAAGGATCAGCAACTGGAGCAACAGGAACAGGAGAAGAAGTTCCTGGGGAAAAAGACACCACGACGGGTGTGAGAACTACTTCCCACAGTAGTTCTCAGTGGGTGCCGTCAACAAGCCCAACGGTCTGCCCACCAAGTCTACTAGAGGCCAAAGATAACAATGCAATGAAAACTGAACAAGAAAAGCTGGAGCTACTCTACAGCTACCATGCCTCTATCTAGATACTCCAAAAAGTGGAACAGATGAAAGCAAATGAGACCACTCGCACCCAAGGTGCTCAATCGACCCAAACGAACTGACTACCTCAAAGGTCCAGTCAAGCCTGCGCCCGACGACTAGGAACGCTCCTGCCCACTACCACACATCCACATGAGGACGGGATTTACGTGGGGCGTCCTGTCCGACTAACTCATCCCTCGTGCAAAACTGCCTCAATAGGCCCATCGTTGCCTCAACTGCGGAAAACTGCCTCAACAGGCCAACCATCGTATCCACAGCGGCATTTCAGGACGCGACTCCAACTGAGTAGAACGGCGCGGCATAGAGTATCAAACATTGGCATATGCAGGCTAGTCAAAATCCACGCTCACTCTCAGAACGGTAGGACTCAAGATCCCCAAATACCTCGCACAACAGTCGGAGCACTCTCGACGACTCAGCTGCTCGGCTAACTCGAAACACGAGACACTAGCCTCTCCAACGGCTCGCAGCACAAGGCTCACTGGCTGGAGATACTCCACAGCCAGGAACGACCCACAACTCAGGGTAACAAAACAGGTCGGACAACACTCAACGACCTGGGACCACCGTCAACCCCAACGGTTCCCAACAAGACGGACCGGAAGATACTCGACGGCCCGGGACTGCCGTCTGCGCAACGGCTCCCTCCACGACGGCACAACAGGGAAACAAGACCTCCCGGGACTACCGTTTACCCAAACGGCTCCCGGCACAGATAAGCAACCCAGTACAACTACCAGACTCCACTCTGCTCCCAGGCAAGAGTGTAAAAGCATCCCACACTAAAAGCAAGTCCCGACCTCTCGGCCCACTACCCGGGCGAGAAAACACTATGTCCAGGATGAAGGAACAGTGTGGATGTCTAAGCATAAATAACCCTAGCCCAAGTGAGGGTTTTCTACTAGTCTGGTTACACATACAACATATGACGGGGGTGCTAGGTCAAGTTCCAAGATAACTACTTTAACAGATAATAAAGGGATAGCCATTCCAACAATCTAGCATGCTACACAAGGAAATAAACTATCATGCATAGTCCTACATCAATAGAATTAATGTACATTCCATAAAACTTGGAGATAAGGCCACCCACCTCGATTTGCCACCAATTGCTCGTAGACACTTGCAATTGGCCTCCACGCGATCCGCACGCAAAACGATGTCCGCTGCCGGAGTCCGCACGCAAAACGGAGCACGGTGCCGGAATCCGCACGCCAAACAGAGTCCGCACGCAAAACGATGTCCGCTGCCGGAGTCCGCACGCAAAACGGTGCACGGTGCCAGGATCCGCACGCAAAACGGAGTCTGCACGCAGAACGGTGCACGGTGCCGGAGTCCGCACGCAAAACGGTGCATGGTGCCAGGATCCGCACGCAAAACGGAGTCCGCACGCAGAACGGTGCACGATGCCGGAGTCCGCACGCAAAACGGTGCACGGTGTCAGGATCCGCATGCAAAACGGAGTCCGCACGCAGAACGGTGCACGATGCCGGAGTCCGCACGCAAAACGGTGCACGGTGCCAGGATCCGCACGCAAAACGGAGTCCGCACGCAGAACGGTGCACGGTGCCGGAGTCCGCACGCAAAACGGTGCACGGTGCCAGGATCCGCACGCAAAACGGAGTCCGCACGCAGAACGGTGCACGGTGCCGGAGTCCGCACGCAAAACGGTGCACGGTGCCAGGATCCGCACGCAAAACGGAGTCCGCACTCAAAACGGTGCACGGTGCCAAACACAGAAAGGAGCAAGAGGGTCAGTTACAGTCTAAAAGATCGCCCCAAAACTGTACAAAAATACAGTAAAACCAACACACGGGACCTACCCGACTGCGCCGCCGTCGCCGCAACACCCCCATCGGAAGCCTCGCGCGCTCCACGAGGCCCGCGACGCGAAACGCCATCTCCCACAACCTCCTCCCTCACTCTCCCTGTCGCTCGGTTGGAGAAGAAAACGAAGAAGGAAAAGAGGTGGCTTGCGGGGAGGAAGAAGGAGAAGAAGAAGAGAAAGGGAGAGAGAGGGGTCCACGGTGCACCGGTCCACGGTGCACCGGCCGGTCCACCGCACCCACACGGGTGCACCAGGTCCAGGCAAAGCGGCGCGCGGCCACGTGGCCGTATCCCAGCAGGCCACGCGGGCGCGCAGCTCACGCGCCACACGGGCGCGTGACACCCTGCCGCCCACAGGCGCGGGGCACGCGCCCGTGACACGGCGCGCGCCCCTGCCCCCGCGCGGGCGCCAACGGGGGTCCGCCACGTGGCGGCCCCCCACGTGGCCCGCGCAGGAGGTGCGCCTCCCCCCTGACGCGCTGCTGCCCGTCCCATCACGCGGCCGCCTCGAACCGCGCGCCTTGACCCACGCGCCGCGTTCGCCTCGGGATCCGTGCCACGCGCACACCTCGATAAACATGCCGTTTTGCCTCGAAAAACGCGCACTTCATCCGGGCTCCAAATCCAACAAATAAATAGTCCATTTGTGAGGACCCGAATCCCCACTTAAGGATTTATTGATGGATTAGTGGCTTCTGGAAGTGTGTGTGCGCGTGTCGGGCCCAAGAATTGAATTTCGGGTGAAATTGGAGCTTGTTTGCTTTTCTGGAAGCCCATTAGGGTGATCGAGGGTTTTGCGCGCTTATTAGAACCAAGGATTTGACCCGGCATGAAAAACGGATCGAGTTTACTTTTCCGGGAATTTTTGAAAAATTTTAGAGTTGGAATTTGGCCAATCGGACATCGGATTTGGATTCAGCGCGCGAAAACGATCGAATTGGACTATTTACTTGAATTTTTCGGAGCCCGGATGCGAAAACACGTTTTTCGAGGCAGGGGTTACTGTTCCGGTGGCCGGAGCAGTGCCGGCGGCGGCGGAGCGCGGCGGCTGGCGGCGGCACAGGCGCGCGGTCCACCGCGGGAGTCGTGCACCGGGCGCGGGCCACGTGGCGCGCTCCGGTTGGCCGGCGCAGCAGGCGCGGTCCATGGACCTTGGCGGGGTGCACGGTGGACCGTGGTCATGCCACGTGGCGTGCTGGCATTGGCCGGTCTTGGTGCGCGCGGTCCACGCAGTGCCGCGGGTGTACGGTGGACCGAGGGTGGACGCGTGGCGACTCGTGATTGGATGGGTGTTTGCACGCGGTTCACGGGGCGCGGAGTTGTTGCCTCGGGATGCGTGCCCGACAGGTGGGCGTGGGCGCGCGTGGGCGCGCTGACCCGCGGCTCCCGCGCATTTTGGGGGCGCCACGTGTCGCCTTAGGAGTGGCTGGTGTTCGTGCTCCAGGCGCACCGAGAAAATTCCGGGACATGGATGGCATTTCTCCAATTGTTTTTTTTGGTTGGCCTATTTCTTGAGCCCGAGCCCCTTTCCTCTGCCATTTTCTCCACCTTCCCGAGCTCCCCAGCCCTTGCACCCTTTAGGAAAGTTGTAGATCTTCGAGTCGCGCATCTTCTGGCAGAGGCCCGGAATTTTTGGAGGCCGCGACGACGGCGACTTCTGCATCGGGGTGCGGAGCGACGATTTATTATTGGAGGCCCATTTTCATCGCAGTTTAGTCTGGGAGGTCTACAGAACTGCCCCGACGGTATTTTTGGACGATTTCTGCGGCGACGGTTTCGTAAGAGGTAAATCTACAACTCCCGTGTTGGACACTTTTTCTGGAACTGAGCTTTTCTTGGGGTTCTGGGTACATTTTTAACCCCCTTTGCGACTGTTGGTTAAATTGGACAGCACCTTCTTGTCGGATTTTTATCTCCTCATCTGGACATCGGAATTCGACGTTTCAGGACTCTATCGATATCTACTCTTCGCGAGGATCGCCGTCATATTTTTATTGGAATTTTTGGAAGAGGTTTTTCAGGTGAAAATTTCGTGTTAATGGGACTGTTCACCACAGATTTTGGGAATGTGGAATTTTTGTGGATTAAAGTGTAATTTTGGTGTATGTTTGTACCCAGGAGGTTGTGAGCACTTCTACCGTGTTGTTGGCTTGGTGGGATTTATGATTTGACTGTTTTGGGCTTTCTCAGCTGTACGATTCCGGGCAGTTAGCACTTTCAGGTGGGTGACCTTGCTTCCAAGAACTCCGGACTGTGTACTAATTCTATGTGTGTAGGATCATGCATGTTAGAAATTGGAATAATAGCATGTGTAAAACTGTATGTTGTATCTTGTATACCAGTTGTTGAATCTTTTGATTCCTACTTTATGTTAAGTAGTGAAATCTTGGAACTTGACCTAGCACCCCTGTCATATGTATCATGTTCAGCCAGTCTGTAGAAAACTCCAACTTGGGCTAGGTTTTTACTGCTCTAGACATTCCACATCACGATACTTCATTTCACTATGGACTTAGCTTTTCCTCGCCCGAGTTGAGGGCCGAGAGGTCGGGTGGTTGTGGGATGCATTTGCACTCGTGTCTGGGGACCGAGTGGAGTTGATAGCAGTCTGTAGATCTGATTTGCTTGGGAGAGTGATAGTGATGGTAGATCTGGGTTCTTGGAAACTGTCAGAGTGACAGTGAGTCTCAGCTGTGTAGATTCCAGCTAGTGAGTGAGTTAGTGATTTGTTTGTTAGCCGATCTTGTTGATCGAGGATTTGGATCATAGCCTGCATGAGCCACATTTGAGCTTTACAGAGATACTTTACAGAGATACTTGTTATGGGTTACTTTGACTCGAGCGGGTCGCTCCCCTCGAGTGCCACTCCGGAGTAGGCGAGACCGGGTTGTTGTACCGGTGAGTTTGAGCTTTTCTACCGCGACTGGTTGTTGCATTTGTCCCTCTGGCTGTGCTTGTGTTGGCAGTCATGGACGCCCTACGTAAGTCCGCTCCTCCGGGACGTAACGGCAGTAGGTTGGCGCAGGTTTGACTGGACCCGATGAGGCAGTCAGTTTAGATTGGGTGATCAGAGACGAGGGTTAGTTGTGGCATCATGTTCTTTCTGTTCCCACTGTTGAGCATCTAGATAGAGGCATAGTAGCTGTAGAGTTACATTTCTCAGCTTTCCTTACAGCACTGCATATGTTACTTTATGCCTCTAGTAGACTTAGTGGGCAGACCGTCGGGCTTGTTGGCGGCACCCACTGAGAACTACTGTGGGATGTAGTTCTCACACCCGTCGTGGTGTCTTCTCCCCAGGGACTTCTGCTCCGGTTCCTGCAGCTCCAGTTGCTGATCCAGCTCATTCTGACCGAGGTAAGGGAGTCGCGAGATAGTTCCCTTCCTGTCATCATCAGAGTGAGAGTAGATGTACCCCTGTACTATTTTGGAGTGTGTTATGTCGAGTGACTTTTGTAGTGAGATATCGAGTTGTACCTTTCTTTTCTGCTTTTCTGAGAGACTCTTGTTTTCTGGTGAGGTTGGTCTGTATTTTGGTGAGTTGTAGTTATATTTTATGTCTTTTATTTCAGCTTTTACTATTTCAGCTCTGATATCTGCTAGTGTAGATGTTTCTTTGCAGGTTAGTCGCTACGCCTATACGGGGCTTCCCATATGGGCGGCGGATCTGTTGACGAGCCCGGGGCGCAGTATCGACCCCGGGGCGTGACAGATTAGAGTGGTATCAGAGCCTAGGATGTAGGTCTTGGAGGACTTAGGAACCCTAGGCTTGTGGTTGGACCCTAGGATGACTCGCGTGAGAGCCGTGATTTTAGCGAGAGTCCTGATTTGGATTCTAACTCTCCCGAGCGGTTCGGGGTGAGTGATTGACATGTCTTCCTTCGGTGGCAACTATGTTGGCTGCAGACAACATAGTACTTCGGGAAGGGGGACATGCCTTCTGACTTTCGCTAGATTGGGTCGAGTGATGATTTGGGTTTTGACTGTTTGCCTTGTCCCTCAGGTGGGGATGCCTCCTCGACGCTCGATGGTGACGCGTTCGCAGCCTTCGTCCTCTGAGCCCGAGCAGGAGGACTCGGGGCAGGGACAGCAGAGCGAGGTTCTGGAGCTCCGTGCCCAGATGGCACAGTTGGCTGAGGCGTCTCGACGCCAGGAGGAGGCTGTGAGTCGGTTGACGCTCTTGTTGGAGCAGAGAGCGCAGCCGACGGTAGCACCCCCTGAGAGTTTACCGGTGCCTTCTTCCCCTGTTGTGGCACCCTCTGTTGTGCAGCCTGCACCAGCAGTTCCGGCTGAGCCAGTTTCCAGTAGGCCACCGTCTGGGACGACGGGATCTTTGACTTTGGCAGAGCAGCGGGAGATGGTGGATCTTTTGATGAGGTTTCGCAAGTTTGATCCTCCCCGCTTTTCGGGTATGAGTGCTGAGCCGTGGGCGGCTGAGTCTTGGGTTACGGCCATGGAGCGCCATTTCGAGAGCCTTTTTATTGATGAGAGGTTTCGAGTTTTGTTGGCTACTCATTTTCTGGAGAGCAACGCCGAGGCATGGTGGCGGCGTGTACGACCCGCAGGTCCGCCTGGGACCCTGTTTATCTCATGGGCAGAGTTTCGCGGTATGCTTCTTGGGGCCTTCTTTCCTGAGAGTGTTCGACAGAGTCTGGAGGAGCAGCTGAGGAATCTTCGCCAGGGAGATAGGCCCGTACACATGTACATAGCCGATTTCAATCGGCTGTTAGCTTGTATGCCCCATGTGGCCAGAGATGAGACCCACCGGATCTACATGTTCGAGAGAGGGTTGCGTCGAGACATTTATCAGTTGGTCCGTTCCCGCAGATTACAGACTTTGGAGGCCTCAATGGAGCAGGCACTTTATGTGGAGAGTGGAGAGGCAGTGATGGCAGAGGTGGCTCCAGCCCCCGTAGTGATTTCTGGGGCGAAGCGCCCGGCACCGTTGGAGGAGGAGCAGTCAAGTAGGCAGAGATCAGAGGCGTCTCGTCAGCCTCAGCAGCAGCAGCGTCGACCACCTCGGCCGCAGCAGTCTTCGCAGCAGCAGCAGACTTCACGGCAGCCACGCCCTGACCGATGTATCATTTGTGGGGGACCGCACCCACCGACCCTGTGCCCGCAGAGTCAGGGCCGCTGCTTCCGTTGCGGGCAGACCGGTCACTTCGCGAGGGCGTGCCCCAGGGCAGGTTATCCGGCTCCTTCCTCAGCTTCTGCATCCTTTGTTCCTCGTCAGTCAGCAGGACCTTCGGCGGCCTCCGGTAGGCCAGATTTTGCTTCATCGTCCTCGCGACAGCCAGAGCGACATCCCCCGGCGCCGAGCGGTCGAGTTTATGCCGCTCAGGTAGAGGATGCTACAGCAGCAGAGCGTGTCGTTACAGGTATTATTTCGATTTCTGCAGTTCGTTCTCGTACTCTTTTTGATATCGGTGCATCGCATTTATTTATCAGTAGAGCATTTGCATCCCTACATGGTATGGAGGTAGTTTCTTTATCGCATGCATTAGCGGTTCAGTTACAGTTCCACGACTCAGATTGAGCACACGAAATGGACCAACTGGTGCGGTTTCATGCAATGATTGATTGTGGATTGAGAACAGTGACCTTTCCACGAGTTGGACAATGGGAGATCAGTTCCACAGGTCACCGAGGCATCCTTCCTGCAGCAGTGGCTTCAGCGGTTTCGGGTTAGGTGCTACTTGTTGAGCGTAGGTGACGCCTAGGACTAGAGGTTATGTCTCTAGGGGTCTCGGATAGGGTTGTGTATTTCTTTTTAGGGGCACGGATAGACCGTAGCTATCGTTTCTGTTGCCACAGCAGGAACGGCATCAACACTTCTCTCCCTTTTTCTCACCTTTGTGCTGAAATTTGCGAACATGACGAAAGATTCGGAAGGCTACTCCAGAAATAGAGACGGTGCCCGAACCTGTTCTTGTTTGATTGGGGCGAGGGCACTGGTCTTTCGAAACTTTCGAACTTTTCGCTAATTTCGGTTGTTTTCTAAGTTGGAGAGTTGGGGGTTGATGACTTTCCTGCTGGTGGGCCCTTACCCTTTCTTGTTAATTGTGTGACGTGATTCGTGTAGTTGGGACGAGTAGAGTTGGTGGTTCTTCCTTGTTCCCAGTTTTTGGAACTCCTAAGGTTTATCCAGCTGTGGACTCGCTTTGTGGAGTGTGAGTAGCGACTGGGGAGTTGGAGATGTGTTGATGGATGCTTATCTTTGGGCTTGGTGACTCCCTTTTGAGCCGTGTTTGTTTCGAGGACGAAACTTTCTTTTAGTGGGGGAGGATGTGAGGACCCGAATCCCCACTTAAGGATTTATTGATGGATTAGTGGCTTCTGGAAGTGTGTGTGCGCGTGTCGGGCCCAAGAATTGAATTTCGGGTGAAATTGGAGCTTGTTTGCTTTTCTGGAAGCCCATTAGGGTGATCGAGGGTTTTGCGCGCTTATTAGAACCAAGGATTTGACCCGGCATGAAAAACGGATCGAGTTTACTTTTCTGGGAATTTTTGAAAAATTTTAGAGTTGGAATTTGGCCAATCGGACATCGGATTTGGATTCAGCGCGCGAAAACGATCGAATTGGACTATTTACTTGAATTTTTCGGAGCCCGGATGCGAAAACACGTTTTTCGAGGCAGGGGTTACTGTTCCGGTGGCCGGAGCAGTGCCGGCGGCGGCGGAGCGCGGCGGCTGGCGGCGGCACAGGCGCGCGGTCCACCGCGGGAGTCGTGCACCGGGCGCGGGCCACGTGGCGCGCTCCGGTTGGCCGGCGCAGCAGGCGCGGTCCATGGACCTTGGCGGGGTGCACGGTGGACCGTGGTCATGCCACGTGGCGTGCTGGCATTGGCCGGTCTTGGTGCGCGCGGTCCACGCAGTGCCGCGGGTGTACGGTGGACCGAGGGTGGACGCGTGGCGACTCGTGATTGGATGGGTGTTTGCACGCGGTTCACGGGGCGCGGAGTTGTTGCCTCGGGATGCGTGCCCGACAGGTGGGCGTGGGCGCGCGTGGGCGCGCTGACCCGCGGCTCCCACGCATTTTGGGGGCGCCACGTGTCGCCTTAGGAGTGGCTGGTGTTCGTGCTCCAGGCGCACCGAGAAAATTCCGGGACATGGATGGCATTTCTCCAATTGTTTTTTTTGGTTGGCCTATTTCTTGAGCCCGAGCCCCTTTCCTCTGCCATTTTCTCCACCTTCCCGAGCTCCCCAGCCCTTGCACCCTTTAGGAAAGTTGTAGATCTTCGAGTCGCGCATCTTCTGGCAGAGGCCCAGAATTTTTGGAGGCCGCGACGACGGCGACTTCTGCATCGGGGTGCGGAGCGACGATTTATTATTGGAGGACCATTTTCGTCGCAGTTTAGTCTGGGAGGTCTACAGAACTGCCCCGACGGTATTTTTGGACGATTTCTGCGGCGACGGTTTCGTAAGAGGTAAATCTACAACTCCCGTGTTGGACACTTTTTCTGGAACTGAGCTTTTCTTGGGGTTCTGTGTACATTTTTAACCCCCTTTGCGACTGTTGGTTAAATTGGACAGCACCTTCTTGTCGGATTTTTATCTCCTCATCCGGACATCGGAATTCGACGTTTCAGGACTCTATCGATATCTACTCTTCGCGAGGATCGCCGTCATATTTTTATTGGAATTTTTGGAGGAGGTTTTTCAGGTGAAAATTTCGTGTTAATGGGACTGTTCACCACAGATTTTGGGAATGTGGAATTTTTGTGGATTAAAGTGTAATTTTGGTGTATGTTTGTACCCAGGAGGTTGTGAGCACTTCTACCGTGTTGTTGGCTTGGTGGGATTTGTGATTTGACTGTTTTGGGCTTTCTCAGCTGTACGATTCTGGGCAGTTAGCACTTTCAGGTGGGTGACCTTGCTTCCAAGAACTCCGGACTGTGTACTAATTCTATGTGTGTAGGATCATGCATGTTAGAAATTGGAATAATAACATGTGTAAAACTGTATGTTGTATCTTGTATATCAGTTGTTGAATCTTTTGATTCCTACTTTATGTTAAGTAGTGAAATCTTGGAACTTGACCTAGCACCCCTGTCATATGTATCATGTTCAGCCAGTCTGTAGAAAACTCCAACTTGGGCTAGGTTTTTACTGCTCTAGACATTCCACATCACGATACTTCATTTCACTATGGACTTAGCTTTTCCTCGCCCGAGTTGAGGGCCGAGAGGTCGGGTGGTTGTGGGATGCATTTGCACTCGTGTCTGGGGACCGAGTGGAGTTGATAGCAGTCTGTAGATCCGATTTGCTTGGGAGAGTGATAGTGATGGTAGATCTGGGTTCTTGGAAACTGTCAGAGTGACAGTGAGTCTCAGCTGTGTAGATTCCAGCTAGTGAGTGAGTTAGTGATTTGTTTGTTAGCCGATCTTGTTGATCGAGGATTTGGATCATAGCCTGCATGAGCCACATTTGAGCTTTACAGAGATACTTTACAGAGATACTTGTTATGGGTTACTTTGACTCGAGCGGGTCGCTCCCCTCGAGTGCCACTCCGGAGTAGGCGAGACCGGGTTGTTGTACCGGTGAGTTTGAGCTTTTCTACCGCGACTGGTTGTTGCATTTGTCCCTCTGGCTGTGCTTGTGTTGGCAGTCATGGACGCCCTACGTAAGTCCGCTCCTCCGGGACGTAACGGCAGTAGGTTGGCGCAGGTTTGACTGGACCCGATGAGGCAGTCAGTTTAGATTGGGTGATCAGAGACGAGGGTTAGTTGTGGCATCATGTTCTTTCTGTTCCCACTGTTGAGCATCTAGATAGAGGCATAGTAGCTGTAGAGTTACATTTCTCAGCTTTCCTTACAGCACTGCATATGTTACTTTATGCCTCTAGTAGACTTAGTGGGCAGACCGTCGGGCTTGTTGGCGGCACCCACTGAGAACTACTGTGGGATGTAGTTCTCACACCCGTCGTGGTGTCTTCTCCCCAGGGACTTCTGCTCCGGTTCCTGCAGCTCCAGTTGCTGATCCAGCTCCTTCTGACCGAGGTAAGGGAGTCGCGAGATAGTTCCCTTCCTGTCATCATCAGAGTGAGAGTAGATGTACCCCTGTACTATTTTGGAGTGTGTTATGTCGAGTGACTTTTGTAGTGAGATATCGAGTTGTACCTTTCTTTTCTGCTTTTCTGAGAGACTCTTGTTTTCTGGTGAGGTTGGTCTGTATTTTGGTGAGTTGTAGTTATATTTTATGTCTTTTATTTCAGCTTTTACTATTTCAGCTCTGATATCTGCTAGTGTAGATGTTTCTTTGCAGGTTAGTCGCTACGCCTATACGGTGCTTCCCATATGGGCGGCGGATCTGTTGACGAGCCCGGGGCGCAGTATCGACCCCGGGGTGTGACACCATTCTTAGCGATTTCGCGCGCTGAATCCAAAAACGATGTCCAATTCTTCAAATTCTCACCCGAAAATTTGCCGAATGCCCACTCGATCCGATTTTCGCGCCGGGTCCATTTTTAAAGTCCGATTTGCCCAATTCCAACTCTAAAAATTCCCGAAGGCGACCGGAGAGGTAAACTTTTATCCGGACTTCACCCGGAGTCTAATTTTGACATCTGAATCGCGCGAAATCACTTCTAAACACCCGACGGATCCTCCAACTTCCCACGGGGTCTCAATTTAAGCCCGAAGTCCACCACTTGTGTCCAAATTGCGCGCAACCCACGCAGGCCTCCAGTGATGCAAGCAAATCCCAATTTGCATCACAAATCCATTTCTGGGCCCCCAACACGCGCACCAACACCCCCAACGGCGACCGAAAGCTGCCCAACAACCAGCAACCCTACGTGGGGGATTCCGGGACCTCACATGTTATGCTATCGATAGCATCAATAATTTGGTATTATTAATAATAACATAGTTTTATATATAGAGTATGACTATTATGCTATGGATAGTATTAAAAACTTGATGCTATTAAAATTTTCACCATTAAATTAATTTTTTAAAATTTTGTTTAATTTTTAGATCATATTATTTTTTCACTTATAGCAAATGTATAAGACTTTTTTTTTTTATTTTTTTATTTTTTTGTATGATCCAAATCTGACAGAGTAGCATAGAGGTTTCGGCGCGGCCCAGAGTTGGTACAAAAGTAATTAGATCGAGCTGGATCACTGACCGGAGTCTTTTCGGATCTAATTTCGAAAGTCTGGCTCGACAGGATGAACTGAGCTAATGTTGGACTGACGCTGGAACGGTCAGTTAAAAATTGAGTCATTTGAGCCACTTCGTTCGTATTTGCGAAATTTAAGCTCAATTCTCGCATATTATATTACATTGAAAGCTAAAATATACGAATCGTGAGTGCCCAATTACTGTGTATTAATAATTTTGATTCAAGTATTTTTAAATTGCAGTTTTATTAGGCATTGAGTGTTCTCGCCAATTAATTATTTTTGCAAAAAAAAATTTGGATTGGTTTAAACACCACAAATCCTCAAAACCTATTTTACTAAACCGGTGACCACGAAGCGGTAGAACTTCAGCTTTATTGAATTTAATAAAACGATCAATTCAAGTGACAGCATCCTATTTTGATTTTCCTTACTAATAATTATTTTTCTTGTTATTATCTGCAGCATGATGATCACTTCTTCCATCACTCAATTCTCAATCGGACGGCTCGGAATTGGCAACACTGCTTCTTGGAATCGTCGAGACGGATGGGCCGGGCACCGGATGCGTCCGCGAGGGGTCGTAGTCTGCACTGATCAGAATCCGCTCTTCATCTTTCACTGTCCATGCATCCTTCCCTGCTATAAAAGTAGCATACAAAAAGCTAGTCACAATACCGAAGAAAGAATAAATTCCTGCTATAAAAGTAGCATACAAAAAGCTAGTCACAATACCGAAGAAAGAATAAATTCTTAATGTTCCGGAAAAACTAAATTACGGAAAATTTACTTTAGCTCTTGTCTTTAACAAATTTATATTTTATTTTTTTATAATTATGGAATATTGTATTTACACTCCTGCCGTCAGCATTCCGTTAGTGAGCCGTCAATTTTTTATGTAATATACCGAAAATACCCTTCAACCTCTTTTTTTTTTCGATCGCTCTGAGGCCGAGCTCCGTCGCTCCGTGAGAGAACCCGCCGCTGTCGTTGTCGGAAGCCCTCGGCGATTGTCGGCGCAGTCGCCGCCCGGGCCCTCCCCGGGGACGGCGCTCCAGGTCAGGCGCGGCCCGAGGCTGGTGGGGCGCCAAGTGGTGGCGCCCCACTCGCCGCACCACTGCGCGCAGCACGCGCGCGCAGGGAAGCGTGCGCGTGCTGGCGCAGGTCAGCGCGCGGGGACCCGCGCCTCCTCTGGCGCGGGTCAGCGCGGGGTGAGGGGGGCCGCCACGTGGCTAGCTCTCATTGACCGCCGCGCGTTGACCTGCTCCCTGGGGGCGCCACGCTTCACGCGTCCGCGCGGGGACGCGGCTCCCTGGGCACCCCCGACCTCTCCGACGGCGGGGGAGACGACGACGACGACGACAGGGTGGGGAGGAGAAGGAGAGCTTCTCGACGGGGACGGGGGCGGGGGCGACAGTGGAGGGGGCGGGGGCGGCATGGAGTCGGAGAGAAGCACAGGAATAATATGAATTGAACTGTATATTAGACAAATGTTTAATAATATGAATTAAACTGTATATATGTATCTGCCCTCAAAACTTATTATTATATGTTATCCAATTAAAATACTTTGTGTTAAAATATATATGAAAAAAAAAAACATAAAATTTATAAGCAGAATACATGCAATAATTTTTTCCAAATGAATAGAATCTTTTTTTTTTTTTTTTTTTTTTTTTTTTTTTTTTTTTTTTTTTTTTTCCAGTGAAGCCAAAAAATTGGAGAGTTTCACTCTAGAATTTAGAGTGTGTAATTTTAGTACACAATTTGAAAATTAAAATAATATTTTTTTTGTTAAATTTTAAAATAGATGAATTTTTTATACAAATTTGCTATTAAATTATAAAATTTTGATTTTATATTTTTTGTATTCAAAATATTTAAAAGTAAAAGATCGCGATCATTCAGAAACAGTAATATTATTCATGCACCTCGTTAGCATATATAACACATATTTTATTTATTCTAAAATATATAATTTTTTATTATTAATATTAATGTAATTAGTAAAATTTATTCTGTCTTATATTGATATAAAATATGGAAAATGCTATGTGTACACCTCTTTCGGGGTGTACATCATACATCCCACCCATCTAAAGGTGGAGTGTGATAATGGATCACTTGATGTGATCCGTAAAAAATATCATCATCATTAAAATAATGAAGGTGTATAATATACACCTCTTCAGGGTGTACATATAGCATTACTCATAAAATATATACAATATCAAATAACATTTTTTCACTAAGAAAAGCATCAACAGTACGAACGATAACCAATTGTCATCACATCCGATCGACGGTCCACAGGTCTCGTCAAAGGTACATCCAATTCCTTTGCGCGTGTACGATCGTTACTTTTTTGGAGCTCACGGAGGCCCCAAAAATGGCGGAGGAAGAAGAAGCGGAGATCCTCCGCCACGTCCATGGGGATCGCTGGAGCCTCTGCTCCCGCGAGCTCGAGCTCCGTGAATACCCTGACAAGTACGTGATCAGATCCCTCGAGCCCGACGCCGCCCCTGACCGCGCCTTCTCCATCGGCCGCTCCGATGGCCTCCTCCAACCCCTCCTCCCAGGTCCGTATACCCTTCCCCCCAAAACCCTAATCGGATAATCCTTCCTAATTATTGAATTTAGGGAAGGTAGATCTCTATTCAGCTAATGTTTCGATTCTTACGTGTTGATTCATTATTCGTTGATGTTGGAAACTCGCGAAATTGTGGCATCAAGATGATCCGGAATTGAAACTATTCGATCAATTCGCTATAGATGATATTTGCAATTGGAGAGAATGCAGTAGTGGTCGGTGGAAGATCAAAGACGTAAGCTGCTTGATAGTGACGATCGGGATGCATAGCTGTTTGCAATGCAATAATCTGGTTCTGGATATGTGGCGATCAAATTGCTAAGTCCTAATCGTGTCCAGATCTATTCTTATTGATTGCATCTGGAGGATATTTTGAATTGTTGAATTTTCTACGATGCTCGAGGGAATGACTGGGCATCATTGAAGTTCTAGTGAGTAGTGACAGTAAATTGTATTTACTCTTTGATTTGTTTTGACATCATAATTAGATTTGAAGTTCTAGGTTGACTGTTGTACATTTCTTCAAAGTTAAGATTCTACTGTATCTTCCTCAAGAATCTTGCTGGAAGTGGGAAACTGTGTCTCAATGATGCAGAGATTAAATTATATTTATGAATAGCATAATTTATCTTGGGATCTGTTAGTGCGCTTTACTCTTATACGTCTATTGTTTTACAGGAGATGCCATTTCTGAAAATCCTTCTAAAGTTTCGACGATTTATGGAGTAGCTGGTGTTATAAGATTGCTTGCAGGTACTCTATTAACTTTGTGATCATGTTTTTCTCAATATATCACTGTCTACAGCTATGTGACATCTCTTCAATGCAATTATTTTTATCTGTACCTTTGTATGCCTAGGGAAACTTTTAGATGGCTTTTCTTTGTTTGATAACTTACGGAAGAATATTACACGAATTCTCATAACAAAAGTTGAGTAAGGATTGTCTTGTCGAGAATTTTACTGGTTTTTAATTTTTCTTGTTATCCAGGAACGTATGTGCTCATCATCACATCTCGAAAGGATGTCGGGACTTATCACGGTTCCTCTATCTACCGAGTGAATTCTATGAGATTTTTGTCCTGCGATGAAGCTTTGAAGCATTCAACCTCACAAGAAGTATGACTTGCAACTAATTGAATGCATTATTGTTTATAGATATTCTGAAATCATCAGCCTGCTGAATTTTCTTTCTCTTATTATAAGTTTTGACCAGTTTTGGTAAGCTGCTTCTGTGCAGAGAAAAGATGAAGCATACTTCAGGTCCCTTTTGAGTACTGTGGAAACAACACAGGGATTATATTTTTCATATGAAAGAGATTTAACTGTGAAGTAAGTACTCCATCATGCATGTGCTCGTATGCAATACAACACAGGTGTAACGTATTGCAACTTTTTTGCTTTTTCTTCATATAACTTTTTCCAATTTAGTATATGCACTTATTTTTTATAGCCAACTTTTATAAATAATACAATCATATTAGGATATATAAAACTTGCATAAATCATTTGTTTGTCAGCTTACAGAGGGCATCCAAAGTAGCTGAAGAGAGAATCTATAAACCACTATGGAAGCAGGTTAGTTACCATTCAGACGTATTGTGGAGTGTAGTTTCACGTGTATTTACATATATTTTTTGGAGGAAATTTTGTTCTCTATTTTGCGTATTTACTTTTTTTGTTGTTCTACCATGGACTCTTGTAGCACCCATTTCTGATGGCGAATTTTTCAAGTGCATGCTTTTAAATATTTCACATTTTATTTGTAGGACTGTTGAGACTTGTTTGAGATGTTTTGCATTGTAATGGGGGCCTTCACAGTATGTTGTGAAGTATGGTTTTCTTGTCACTAGGAGTTTTTAAACTATACTTTTAAGTGAGTTATCACAGTGGATTTATAGATTTTGAAGGCCATGACTTTCTGTACTTTTTTCTTTTGAAACATTGTGAGCTTAGTATTTTGTTTGTCTATTGTCAACCATTTTTTTTTTCTCTTTTTTTTTGGCTAAGTTTGTTTTAGCATGCTTTTTCAGGCTGATCCTCGGTTTATTTGGAATAGAAGTTTGTTGGAAGAGCTTATTGAGGCTAAGGTATATATACTTTTAAAAGTGTTTTGCCTATTGTTAACTGCTCGCTTTTTTTGCCTCTAATAATTAGTTTATCCCTTTTTTGTTGCAGCTTGATCCCTTCATCATTCCGCTGATACAAGGAAGTATCCTACAGTTATCATTAAATTCCAGAAAAATAAATGAATTTCAGTACTTCTTAAAATAGTTGTAATATCTGTTTTTCATTGCTTTTTTACTCCGGATTCTATAGACATTATGGTAATCATGCCTATCAGTAGTAATTCTGGACCTACATTATTCAAATGGAGTATCCTTAACAGCATCTTATGCTTTCAGACTATACAATTCACCTTAAAAGAAATTGCCGTGAAAATTACATTGATCTCGCGAAGGTGCAATAGGCGACTAGGTATAATTTTATGGCGAACATCAAGAGTCTTCCTGTTTGCTGAAATATATCAGATAACTATTATAAGATGAAAAGTTACCATGAACTCATCTTTCTGTTTGACATGATTGTAATACAGTGGTTGTATTGTCAATTTCAGGAACAAGAATGTGGAGACGAGGAGCAAATCTTGAAGGAGCCACTGCAAATTTTGTTGAGACTGAGCAGTTGGTTGAGTTTGAGGGTTTTAGATCCTCGTTTTTACAGGTCGCCTTGTGATCTAATTTTATGAACTTAAGGGAGCGAATATGCTGATAGAAACAGATGCATAGTAACAGGAACCTTTTTTCCCCATTCAATAGTCGTTTTGCGGTTAATCTTTTTCTTAGCGTTAAAAATTGTAGTGTTTTTCTTA
Organism: Tillandsia leiboldiana; assembly: GCA_029204045.2. Lineage (NCBI taxonomy): Eukaryota > Viridiplantae > Streptophyta > Magnoliopsida > Poales > Bromeliaceae > Tillandsia > Tillandsia leiboldiana. The sequence continues at coordinate 9,102,324 of CM055081.1, forward strand.
TATATCAGGAGAAAGTGCTAGATATTAGTTTATTCTAATGCATAAAAAAACTTTAGGATTTGGTCTGACTCGACAAATCATTTTATTCTTTCCTGATTCTGAAATGCTAATTCTCTTGTTAGGTTCGGGGTTCAATTCCACTTCTTTGGGAGCAAATAGTGGATTTAAGTTACAAACCACGGCTTAACATAATCAATCATGAAGAGACGGTAACAATTTTGTTGCAATATCTTGCTAGCCTAGCTAAATATTAGTATCCTTGGTAAAAGATTACTCTTTTGAACTCTAAATTAATTGATGCTTGTAGCCAAAGATTGTTCAACGTCATTTTCATGATCTTGTGCAAAGATATGGGGAGACAATGGCAGTCGACCTGACTGATAAAGTGAGCTTCTAGTTTGCATTGCATGCTTAACTTTTTATGGGTTCTGCTTTTATTCATGACAATGCTGCTATTCCATCTTAGCCTTTAATTAGGATATGGAGACATTTTCTGTTACATTGATTTTTATTCTTTAGTCCGTTTTTAATAACTGGATGCATAGTAGGAATTATCATGGCTGGCATGTTGCTCATGCCACTCTCTCAAACTAGGCTTTATTGCTTTCGCTTTGCTAAAAGGCTCACATAATTCTGACCTATTAGTATTCAACCGGTGGAAGATGAGCATCTATATATTATGCTAAGCATAAAGATTACTCTGCAGAAATAATTGAAGTCCACCTTATAAATGATCAGAGCTGTAGTATCTTGTTAATTCACATGCATCTGTGAAGGTAGTTCTGGAGTTAATACATTTGCTAGATATGTCACTGAGAAAACTGATATCTAGTAATTTTTTTTAATAATTACTTGGCTTTAATTGAGCCTTTGGGGTTTGATTTAGTATTGCAGAGGCGATTGTAGATAGAGATAAGGAAATTCCTGATCGTTATTGAGGATATAAGATGAAGGCGCATGCTTACTGTTCATTTGTTTAATTCTGTATGAACTATGAACTTATTTTTGCTTGAGTATTTTGAAACCTACGTATTGTCCTCGCATTTAGGTGATTAATTGAGAAGAAATATTGAATTGGCCCAAAATGCCTTTTGTTTTTAATTTGTTTAATTATCAGCAGAACAAGTCTATTAAGTGTTTGTCCTTTTCTTTATTTCAATGCAGCTTGGTGACGAAGGGAAGTTAAGTTGTGCATTTGCTGCTGAAATGGAGAAATTTCCTCATCTCAGGTTCTATACTTCAGTCACTAGCTTTTCTGTCTATTCAGCATGCTTTGTAAGGCAATTCTTTGTATTCATTGCGATGCTAATATCATTACAAACTAACTAATGAGGAACCAAAAGAAAATGCATGCTTTAAATTTGGGAACATGGAAAATTCTCAATTGCTACTTTGCATATTTCTTTTGTGCTGAGGACTTGTTTGGCCCAGCTGGGGCTTCTAAAAATTGCTGTTTATGAGGAGCTGTTTGAAGAAATATCGACAGCTTTTGCCGTAAAACAGCCAATTGCTTCCTGCTGTACCAGTAGCAAAACTCAAGCTGGACAGTTTCGAGCTATTGCTTTCGAGCTGAGAAGCTCTTTTTTGCACCCCACCATGGTAAATCTAGGCATTAGCTCCCAAATGCCAGTCTCCTGTTTGTATTATTAGCAAGATTGACCAAAATTTGCAATACCTGGTAGAAGGCGACTGAGTATCCTAATTTTGCTGAATTTGAAGGATTTAATTTTAGCTCTCAGTGTTTTGTGAGTGTTGTTATCTAATTATAGGGAAGTAATTTCCTTAGGATAGATCATTGAATTCCATTTGTTAGTTGTTTGTGGTGTGTTGCTCTCTTTCATTTCTCCTATTGAATCATTATCAGTTAGATAAACAGAAATTTGTTTGGTTGACAGATACGTGCCCTTCGATTTCCATAGCGTGTGTGGCAAAGGAAACTTTGATAACCTGCAATTACTTTATGATCAAATCAAAGAAGACTTTGAAAAACAAGGGTAATTAATTCGAATGAACTATTTTATGAAGATTGCTCTTACTATATACTTCAGCATTTTTGGTGTCTTCATTGGTTTTTCTGTAATTGTTGCAAGTAAGCTTTCTTGATTCATTATTGTGCCAGCTGAGCAGATACTTTCTTGTGAATGCTTACGGGGAGATATTATTAGAGCAGAGTGGGATTATTAGATCTAATTGCATTGATTGTCTGGATCGAACTAATGTCACTCAGGTTTGTATTCAATTTGAGAATTTTTCTGATGATATCTATTTATGTATGGAGAACCTTGAGTTGGGCAAGTCTATTCTACTGGTATAGTGACTGAACCTAGTAGTTGATTTGAAAATGAGAAATAGCTGAAATATTTACTAGTTAAAAAAAACCTATGTTGCTGGCAATTTTCATAGCTGTCTGCTGAAGTAGTTAAAATTCTCTTTTTCTTCCTACTTGACAATTTCTTTCATGTTGTAACGGCTACATTTACGCTCCTATCAACTGTTATTTATTGGGAACTGTTTCCATGAATAACTATGTAGCAATTACCTCTCACCTTTGGGTTTTTTTTTTTTTCCATTTATGTTCAGAGCTTTCTTGCTAGGAAGTCATTGGATTCACAGCTGCAGAAAATGGGAGCATTTTCTTCAAACGAAAGCATTTCTAACCATAAAGACATTTATGATATGTTTAAGATATGTAAGCAACTAAATTTCTAGCTGATATTAGGTCCAATTTTACTTTGTTGTTTCACTTGAGAAGCAGCTTAAGTAGTCCCAAAATGTTAACTCTGTCTGGCAGTATGGGCTGAACATGGGGATGACATTAGCCTGGGGTATGCTGGTTCTCTTGCTTTAAAAGGGGACCTAGTAAGGTACTTAATATCATATCTTTTTGTATTAATGTGCGTCTCTCATGTACTATCTCATTGATATGGAAGTGGTTAAATTCTGTGTTATAACGTACAGATATGGAAGGCAGACTTTACCTGGGCTGATAAAGGATGGCATGAGTGCTCTCTCGCGGTATTATATGAATAATTTTCAAGATGGAGTTCGTCAAGTATGTAGTATCCTTACTGCTATATTTGTTTGTGACACCTCAATAGTAATAGAGTTGTGATTGGATATATAAAAGATATGGGCACTAATAATAATAACTAGGCTTAAGTATTTTGGGTTATGGTTTGGGTTCAACGAGTTATTATTGTTAGTGGACCGGATCGTTACATTTGGTATCAGAGCCAATCACTAGCCGGAAGTGTGTGACGAGTCTCTGCTGAGCCTGAGTCTAGATGACAGGGCTAGCAAGACAAGTCTCACATCGCCTGGTGATCTTGGACTGTGTGTGTGTTTGGACTGACGAAGACGTCAGGCCTAAACGGGGAGAGTCTGTGACACCCCAATAGTAATAGAGTTGTGATTGGATATATAAGAGATATGGACACTGGTAATAATAACTGGGTTTAAGTATTTTGGATTATGGTTTAGACCCAACGAGTTATTATTGCTAGTGGGCCGGGTCGTTACATTGTTCTTTACTGTCTCTTTGTTATTCCTGCTTTTCAAACACCCTTGTGTAATAAGATCTACACATGTCCAAGTAGACCATTTTGATTACTTGATAATAATCAGCTTAATATTAAAGCTTCCATTGTACGGAGATATTAAAATACTGTCAATTTGTTTTTTTGTATCTTTTCAGGATGCATTAGATCTTATTAGCGGTCGTTATACTGTTAGCAGACATGACCCATCTCCTTTCCAACTAAATGCCTTTGAAACACTATCAGTGAGTACTTGTATATATTGTCATACTGAATTTGTCATGTTTGGTGAAAATATCTGCAATAAGTAGAACATAACCGTACCTCATGTTCTTCCCCTGACATATTATATGCATGGACCTAACTTTGTGTCGCAAAAATCAAATTGGCAGTATTTTCCGGTGGCATCGGCTGCAATTATCGGAGGAATTACCCTGACAACGTTCACGCTACACCAAGGTACTTTTCATGCATCGTTTTGGGATTAATTAATGTAGTATAGCATTAAAAGAATGCCACTTTTTTAAAACTGACAAAGCAAGTTTGTATATATTGTTTTGCTTTTGTGAAGCGGTCGCGCAAAATCCGCAACTTTTGGTTTCTTCCCTACTTTGGGCGGGCGTGACCGCCGGAGTGTTGGCCCTCGTGAAAGCAAACGGGAAGCAGTTCTGCTCCAGGCCGCGCTTGTGCGGCCTTCTGTGACTTGCAATGTTCAATTCATTGTATAATTTCCTTTTACGAGTTCACTTCTTCTTGAGATTGCGTAGGAAGGCTTATCTGTGAGTGCAGAAATGTATACATATTATGCTATGTTTCTGCGTGTTGGTTATGGAATATATTATAAATAAAACCAATGAGAATTAGGGAACCTAAAGATTCCTGATTTGGTCCAGCGATTCATACGGAACAGATGGTTATATTTATATATTTTATTTTGAGAGGAAGGTGACATGCTTTTCGCTTTATGATATTTTGTTTTTTGTTTTATCTGGCACAATCGTGTGCTTTGTTAATGGTAAACCACCCGAGATAGCTGAGGAAACAGTTATTCGACTTGTTTTGTAACTTTTGCAGTGTTATTACAGTGACTAATTAAAGCATGTGCTCAAGTTCCAAAAATAAATTTTAAAAGGCCCCAAATGGAGCTTATTTTAGCTGTGAGACCAATTTATCTTTCCGTGGCAAGTAATAAAGCCCAATTTAACCTTTGTAACCTGTTTTTGGGCAGGGAAAAAAAAAAAGAGAAAAAAGAAAAAAAACCCGGATGTCTTATGTTCTTGTTTGTCGCTTTGATTGCACGAGTATGGTTACTGACGATGGAAAAGCAACTTACTGTTGTCATTAATTAGAACTCATTTTCGTTGACCACGTGCGAAGTGCGTGCTTACCGGGTCAATCTCAATCTCTACCCTTTAACGTAAGTATAATTTAGGGGGTGGGGCCCAGTATTTCAGTGTCACACGTTACACTTAACAGCGACCGTTGGATCAGAGTCATCAGACTATGCTCATAGCAATATCCCCTTCTCGACGGCAACGTCCGTTCATCCGTCCGTCAATTCTTTCCCTGCACCCGGTCCGTCTAATTCCTATCCATGGACCATATATATATATATATATGTTTTATAAATTTTATTAAATAGTATACGGACAAATTATAAATTTGTAAAAACTTCACGTTCTAATAGTTGGACCAGTATAACAAAATTCATTTTTTTAAAAAAAAAACATAAAAAAACTATTATATTTTATTAGATATTACTATCTAATATTTGATCTGATTCGAATTTGAGTCTAAATTTAAAAACTATTTTGAATAATATCCAATAAAAAGGTAGTTTCAAATCTGATTCATATCGAATAGAAATATAAAGTATTTGAATCCATATATAAAATTTTAATGAGTAATTTTTTATTACTAGCATACTATTTATTTTTAATTAGTCGGATTCGAAGAATCTGGATAGAATCGAAGTCATACATGAAATATGGAATATTTTGTACAGCTTTATGGGCCAATTTTTTTACGGCCAGGCTTTGGTCCACAGCCTAGACTAGTGCACGGGGTCCAGCCAATAAGTTTTTGCCCTCCGTCTGTCTCCCTCTTCGTCCCCTCCTCCGCCTCTTTCCTCGCGGAACAAGCCATCTCTCTCTCTCTCCATCTCTCCATCTCTCTCTCTCTCTCTCTCTCTCTCTCTCTCTCTCTCTCTCTCTCTCCCTCTCCATTGAGCGGAGCGGCGCCGCGCATCGGAGCTGGGGACGATCGCGCGCGCCCCATGTTCGCAAAGCGCCTCCTTCAAAAGGCTCTGCGTCAGGTTTCGATTAGTGCCTCGATCTCAAGTATTACTTCTCCCATAAGTTCCAATTCGATCGTATCGTAGGTTCTTAATCCCCTGATCGCTGTATTTGTAGGTGATTTGTATCATCCTCTTACTTGTTTCTGACCATTTACTTTTCAAATCACTCTATGATTCCCTTGTGCACTGTTGTTTCTAGATGATTTTCACACTATTAGTTTGTGTTTTTCTGCAATACATATGTTTTTTGCTTTCTCAATCTAAAACTTCTGTGCATTATTGCAGGCAAGTTCATTTTACTTCAATTTTGAGTCTCTGTTTATGTTCTTCTTCATCTGCAGCTAAATCCACGATACGGACACGAGAAAGTGGCCGAGATGGACCTGCAAATCGCCGTTCATTACGGCATTCCTTATACTGCATCAGATCTGCGCTACGATCCCATCCAACGACTCTTGGCGATCGGAACGTTGTGAGCTCTTAGCTATTGCATTCCATGAGGATTCAAAGAGTCTCTTTTGCTCTCTTAGTTTTGCTGAAAATAAAAAATGTGGGCTGTGGGCATATGTATTATTGCTACTTACAAGAGAAATATTCGGTGATTGCAGGGATGGTAGGATAAAGATTATTGGGGGCGATAATATTGAAGTCCTTCTTATATCGCCGAAGAAGGTGCGCTTCAAGCATATGGAGGTTTGTGACTCTTAAATCTCGCTTTGGTTTCGGCAAATCAAATACGCATCATCTTAATTGTATAGTACAAGAAAGAAGCAGTTGAGTACCGCAACGGTGCAATCGAACCTTATTTTTATGCGAATTTCACAAAACTTTCAATTTGTGCTAATCCACTGTCTTATCTATTTCAGTTTTTACATAACAAAGGATATCTTGTGGCAATCTCGAGTGATAATGAAATCCAGGTATGAGATGATAGAAGCATTTTTTTACTCCTTTCAGTATAATGATTATTCTATTGTGAGGATCTAAGCCTTGCATGCTTATCTCTATGGCTTGCAGTATGCTCAATTAGAAAGTGTAGACTCCATTGATGATTTAACAAAGTTTGTTTGTGAGACCCGATTAAAGAGTCAATAACAGTTACAAGCTTTTGAATTGTACTTGCCCATTTCTCAATGTTAGGTCATATTTCATTTTTCAAACTTTTCTTTTTCTTTTTCTCACTTTGGCAGGTTTGGAATCTGGAATTCGGACAACTATTCTATTCTTTGCCTTGGGAAGTCAACATAACTGCTTTCGCTGTTGTACAGGGAACCTGTTTGATGTGCGCTTGAGATTTGAAGTGATTTTGTCCCATCTTTGTTTGTTATTTGCATGCTAATTATTTGGAGTGGCTACTTATCTAGATAAATTTTATTGTCTGAAGGTATCTTGGAGATGAGAATGGGCTATTCTCGGTTCTGAAATTTGATGTCGATGACGGAAAGCTTCAAAAGATGCTGTATCAAATTCCAATAAATGCTCTAACTGGTACATGTAATATTACTGGAGTTTCTTCGATATATTGCCAGTGTTTCCTTTCGTAAGGATGCATTTACGAGTAATGTCGTCTACTGAGTTTCATCGATATATATGTTAGTGTTTCCTTTCTTAAGGATGCATTTACTAGCAATAAGCTCATCTCTCTCTCTCTCGTCCTTCACACTTTGTCTATGTTTCTCTACGTTGCTGTTCACATTTAGTGATTAAAGTGATACTAGAGTTGCCTTGTGGACCCATGGCAGCCAATTTCTGTCTGGTAGTAGTCAAATAAGTTCTCTTTGAGAGAATTTCACATTTAAAGCTTTATGGAAAATCCATTTTAATTGTAGTAATGTTCACTTTAGTAAACACCTCGTCTAAGAAGCTGGCCTGCATAAGAAGCAGTGGTGAAAAAAAACTTATAACTGATCTAAAATAGGCGGGATTAGCTTTTTTTTAAAAAAATAACTTTTTATGGTTATGCTTTGTATTTAACTCTTTTCACTTCAAGGATTCCTCTTATCCCTTATCAGTGAATCAGTGATCATTTACTATAGTTAACTATTTAGCTTCCTTTGATTGATATTGGCAATGCTATTTCCTCTCCTTGTAACAATATATAGTTTTATTTGGTTAGCAGTTTGCGCTGCCACTGGCTAGTTGATTTACCTAATCTTATGCACCCTTTGTTAAATTGGATGTAGAAAACTTTAAGTATGGAAAATAGAGATGAACCTGCATTGATGTTTGTGAAGGAGGGTTTTGAAAATATATAAAGTAGGCAGACGCATCTGATCCTGGTGCAGCGAAACTTGAACAAAGACTTTTGTGAAGTTCTTTTGGTGCTATAAATACCTGAAATAGCCCTCAATCGAGCTTATGCTAGTCCACACTATTTCTTATGTTACTTCATCTTTCTTCACAGAAGCGGCTGGTATTTCCTCATTTGATCCTCAATCTATTGTTGGAATTTTGCCACAACCTTATAGTTCTGGGACTAGGTATGCTGTGTATTTTCGTGCTTCTCATAAAGCTATATGATCTTAATTTTGTTCCTTCGCAGAGAGATTTTCTTCTTTTTTTCTCTGAGAAGCATTAATTTCCGAAGTATTATTTTAATACCATAATAATGAGACTTTAATATCACCTAGGAAACTAGTGTCAAAGATGGAGTGTGCAATGAAAGGTAGAGAGACCGGAAAGATGTGATGGAAGTATGTACTATGTGGCATATTATGTGGCACATATAATTTACTTCCTATAGGCCTTACAAATTTTTTATATATGTGGCACATATTATATGCTCATCAGTGACAAGAGGGGCCCCAAAATTCGGCCATCCAGTTCTTTGCAAGAATTTATCATATATCTCTGAACCACAAAATCAGCTGGTCCACTACAATTTCTGATATGTGGGGCTGACATCTTTGTCTATATTACCTTGTTGAAACTACCGTATTGTTACATAAATCCACTTATCTTTATTTAGCTGCCTGATTTGGTTACAGGTCAAGGAATATGCCTATATGCTAATAGGGTAACATCTGATTGTAGATATGTATGTGGATTGTACCCATTTGAGGGGCACGGTACGTGCCGGGCCGTGCCGAGCGGCATGGCCGGCACTTGATTCCTTGCCATATAGTATTTTACATTTGGTTGAAAACTTAGGATAGCAAGTTTATGTACATCTCTGAATGATGTAATGACAATTATTAGTGACTTAACTGCAGAGTGCTGATTGCCTATGAGAAAGGATTGCTTGTTCTTTGGGATATATCACAGAACCAGGCTGTCGCTGTTAGAGGTTATGGAGCTCTGCACTTAAAGGTTGAGGATAGCACTAATTTTCAGCACTCTGAAGAGAGCAAGGTGTTAGAAAGTGCATCCGAGAATGAAGAAGAGGAGAATGAAATTGGCTCCCTCTGTTGGGCATCTAGCACTGGTACTATTGTTGCTGTTGGGTATGTAAATGGAGATATAGTTTTATGGAATATGTCCTCAAAACCACCCTCCTTAAAAGGGAAACAAGTTGACACATCACCCAACATTATCAAGCTGGAGTTGGCTTCTGGAAATTGTAGGCTTCCCGTTATTGTCTTGCATTGGTCTGCTGTTACCAAAGCAGATAATGAAAAAGGAGGGCATCTTTTCATCTATGGTGGTGATGACAAAGGATCTGAAGAAGTTCTGACGGTTTGTTCTTATCATTACGCTTTCCTAATTTTTTAAGTTTCCAGTGTTTTTAGTCCAATACATAGTAATATATATTTGTAGTGTTAGTTTTGTGTATTATTCGGGCCTTTTGCTGAATTTTTTTTTCCTATGTATCTTCCAGAGAACAATTAGCTTTTTTCACTCTCAGAAAACACACAGTTTTTCTATACAACTTGAAATATATGATATCCTGTAATTAGGATGATTCAAGCTCGTATTTCGGAAGAAATCTTTATCCTTTTATAAGCAGACTATTCATTAATTACTTGACAGATAGGTAATGTATCACCAAAGTGACCAAACTAGTGACTGTGATTAGTTTCTCACGGACAGTTTACATATTATAATTTGATGCATTACTAGAACCTTAATGTAAATGTTCTATTGTGTAGTTTAATTAGGTTGCACCACCTATAAAGCATTACAGTGTAGGACAGGTACATATGTTGATGTGACAAGTCTTGAGAAACTTGGAAATGTACAGGTGGCTTGAGCAAGATAATGATAACATTCAGTCTATCTGTTACTGTAGAATAAATTGATGTCTTGTTTATGTTTGTTGGATTTGCGCGCGTGCGTGATGTTTGAAAAGGATAATCATCTCTTACAGGTTCTTAGCCTTGAGTACTCTGGAATGGATACTGTAAGATGTATCTCCCGTTCGAACCTCAATCTTAATGGATCTTTTGCAGACATGATTTTAATACCAGAAGTTGGGTCTGCAGAGAAAAATAATACTGCTGCACTTTTTGTATTGACAAACCCTGGACACTTAAATGTTTACGATGGAAATCTGTTTTCTATGCAAAAATTTGAGGGAAATATTGATGCTCTAGCGGAGAAATTTCCGGATGCAGTGCCGACTATTGATCCACAAATGACCGTGACAAAGCTGTGCTCACTGGCAGTTGAAAGAGATTCTTCCGAGGGTTTGCTGAAGGTACCTTACTAGATTTTGGTTCTCTTGGCAATTTGATGCAGCTTCTCTAGATTCATTACTACCTCATGGTACTTATGTTCCTTGAGATTTTTCCTTGTAGAAAACCTATGCTAGAAAAGCTGTGACACCTACCCTTTCACGGGGTACAAAGTGGCCTTTGACTGGTGGGGTTCCTAGTGAAATGTCATTATCCGAAGATTATGGCATTGAAAGATTATATATAGCAGGTTATCAAGATGGATCTGTGAGAATATGGGACGCGACTTTTCCAGTCCTGGCGCCTATGTTTCTTTTAGAAGGCAAAGTTGGTTCTCTCTCATTTGTACCTAAAATAAATTTTGAGTAACAAAAATTTGTGAGGAAATGACTCATTTACTGTTTTAACTACAGGTTCCAGGTATTGAAATTGACAACATAAATGCTTCAGTATCATCACTGGCCTTTTGCCCCATGACTATGACTTTGGCTGTTGGAAATGAGTGCGGACTGGTTCGATTTGTTTGCCTATTTTGTTGTTCTTTTAAGGCATAAGCGGACTTATGATTTATCCGTGCAAACCTTTTTCCGATGAATTTGTAGGTTCGGATATATAAGCTTCATGAAAATACTGGAGATTCAAGTTTTCACTTTGTGAGTGAATCAAAAGAGGAAGGTAAATTGCTTCTTGTACAAGTATATGTACACTTTATTTTGGACATACCCATAAGTAATAACAAGCAAGCGTTTCTTTCTCTGGTTTTTCTTATATTTGATAGACCCACAAAATTTAAATGTCAAAATTGGGTAGATGTGAAGGTTATTTGATGGATTAGAAAATCCAGAGCCAAGATCAACTTGCTTGCATCTGGCATGATGGATGGTGTAGGGTAGGCTACATGTTGGATAGGTTGCCAAGTAGTATTTATTGGCTTGGCATACATTATTAAATTGGACATGGACAATCAGATTTTGTACAGGGCAAGAGGTGGATACATCTGTTTCAAAGTAAGGACGTTGAGATGCAAGACACTTGTTGAGTCATTGTCAACATGGAGGTCTAATTGAGAATTTTTTTATAAATAATCTTATTTAATATTATAATTTTAAAAATAGTCCTCCAAAAAGTAAAATTGTAAAAATAAGCTTATGCGGTAAATGGTTCACCACATTCTATATGCGGTGAACCATTCACCGTTTTTAAAAGATTTTTCCCATAAAGCGGTGAATGGTTCACCGCTTTTAACATAATTTCCACCCACCGTACTTAACTATAATACCTTAAAGGAAAGCGGTGAATGGTTCACCACCTTTAAACCGCTAACCCCCCACAGGCCTATTTTTACAAATAAATTTTTCGGAGTTCTATTTTTAGAATAAATTTTTTTAAAAGGATTAATTTGGTAAAATCTCCTCTAATTGATAAGAGAAACATGGGTCTGAATTTATTGAGTGAATTTCCCTGGCAAATAGCTCGGGTTCTACATTGAAAAGAAGAGCATGCTCTTCCTCCATAAAGATCCCAAACATACATATACTCACCTCAACTTGCCCGCATACATGTACTCACCTCCACAAAGATCCCAAGCAGGTTCTTCTCCCATGTTTTAATACTGTTGAGTTCATAAGGTGTCGGAGAAGTAAGCTTACGCCAATGAATGATACTTTGGCACCTATCCCACATGTAGCCTTCACAATCCATTCCAGATGCATGTGATCTCGCCTTGGGTTTGGAGTGCATCAACATTATGAAGAAGTATGGAAAGAAAAAGAGCGATGAAGGGAAGTTTTCATATCTTTTAACACTACTAAAAGTTGATCCAGGGAAACCGGATAACATATATTGTTTCACTGTAACACATGCAAATTAAACCCAGCAAATACAGATACAAGCAAGACATATGAATTGAGTTTGGTTTTCTGAGGATATGAATCAAGCATCATTTCAAAACATGCACGGCTTGTTAAATTGTTTGTCTGCTATGATAAATCTATTCTGATTTCTGGTGCATCAAAAGGTTTTTGAGTTCCATTTTTTTGAAAGATCAATTGTTTACTATTGGACGGGTCCTTTTTTGATTAATTATTCGTAGCAAGTTTTGCTGTAAAGTTGTATTCCTATCTTTTGGGTGCATTGATTGTCTTTGCTTAATGTGCTCTACAGTTCAAATTATGCGGCATGGAAAAGGATTCCATTGTAATGCAGCTTTCCTCGTCTCAAATTCACACATTCGGAGCTTACAGTACACAAATTCAGGGGAGAAACTTGCTGTTGGATTTGAAAATGGTCAGGTATGTGTACATTTGTGCTTGTGAATATTATTTTCTCTATTCCGGCTTTTCCTACAATAAACTAGTTGTCATTCTGGAAATTCTAAAAACTTCCCGTATTTTTTTATCACTTGTTCATTTCAGGTGGCGATGCTTGATATGAATAAGCTACGGATTATGTTTTGCACAAAATGTGTATTTGACACAAGCGCCCCAGTTATATCTTTAAACATTACTTCTGTCCCTGAAACTGTTAACCGAGAGGAGAGCCCAAAAAAAGTAAATCCCACGACTCCAAAATACCCTTCGGAGTTGTTGCTCACCTTATACAAAAATGCAACTCTTGCAATTATTGATAGCACAAATGGTGTTACAGTAAGCTCATTACAACTGAGCCAAAAGAAGCAGTCATCTGCAATTTCCATGTATGTCATAGGCAAGTAATCTTATTCAGCTCTTTGAGGAAGTCGGTTCGGCATTCTAATTTGTCTAAGCAGTTCTTATGCTAATTTGTTATGTTCAGATGGAAGTAACACAATTGCTGAAGCATCTGGGGAGAAATCTTCTCACAATTTGTCTGATAAAAACACAGACCTGAATGAGCCCTCCAAAATCAACAATTGCAGTGAAGGCACAACACAAGGAATTGAAGAGCACCACCAAAGTGATGTCCCGCATTCTTCAGATCTGCTGTCAGATCCGCTTCTTTTGATCTGTTGCGAGAATGTTTTACACTTATATTCACTAAAATCTCTTTTACAGGTGCCTAATACTTAATTGTAAGCTTTCTAGACAATCTAATTGTCAGTTATTTATTTTTCTCTTTCTTCATTCAAGGGAAATGGTAAGCATATTCGTAAAGTGCAACTTGCGAAGCGCTGTTGTTGGTCAACACTTTTCAAGAAGATTGATGAGATAACATGTGGATTGCTGTTAGTTTATGAAACTGGTGCTATAGAGATTAGGTAAACGCTCCATTCTACCATTATTCCCATATTCTTTTCTTTATATAGATCGTGTAGTTAACAATATCTCCCTTCAAATTGCCTTTTCTTGATGACATGAATTTTTGAAATTTCTTTCAACTGTTTTATGGTCCAACCTATTAAATTATTAAATTATTTTTGTCTACCTTTACCTGGCGGAGTTGATAATGATCCCTTCAACTTGAGTATCTATGATTATGAAATATTTAGGCGGGATATATGCTTTCTATGTCACGTCTCACATTACATGGAGTTTGTTTTTTAATCATAAATCTCTATGAGCAGGTCTTTGCCAGATTTGGAAGTTATTGCTGAGCAGTCCTTGATGTCAATATTAAGATGGAGCTTCAAAACTAACATGGACAAGACTATGAGTTCTACTGACAATGGGCAAATTGTTTTGGTGAATATCTCTATTTTTCTTTCTCTTTGTTTCCTATGTTTTCTCTAAACTTTCAACAGATGAGATCTATAACATGCAAATGTTCCTTTCATGGAAGACTTTGTGGCTATCAAACATTAGTTACTAGAGTTGCATCATTACTCTTCCTTGCAGATCAGGAAAAATCCAGTTCTCTTGGAATATGATTGGCATTTTGTGCCATCTATTTCAATCTTTTCATATGTTGCTTAAGTTGTATTTCAACACTATAACTCGTTCATCCCTGACATAAATAAGCTATTTGTGTTATACCATATGTGAACTTAGAAGACTAGCTCATATTTTTCATTTATTGTTAATAATAAAGATATGCGACCTAATGAGAAATGCTGTCACATAACTTTGTCGCTTTCCTTGACTTGCAGATAAATGGTTCTGAAGTAGCAATCATATCTCTTTTGGCCTGTGAAAATGACTTCAGGTATCTCTTTTTGCAGATGCTTTTACCAAAAATTTCTTTAACCAGGGTTAAAATCTCAAACTATCCATATGGTTAAATATAGGATTCCAGAATCTTTGCCATGTCTTCATGATAAAGTTCTTGCAGCTGCTGCAGAAGCTGCCATTAATGCTTCTATAGATCGGAAAAAGAAGCAGGTTGGGTATTTGTCCACCTCTTTTTTTTTTGGCTAAAATACAGAAAATCTCCTATAAATATCTGCTTTTTCACTTGCCTCTCCGACTTTCAAAAGCGTATATTTTACACCCTCAAATTTTCAAGTTGATACATTTAGCCCTCCTCCGTTAGGGTTCTGTCACTATTTCGTCTATTTCTTATAATTTATACCGAAAATACTCTTAAAAATGACAGAAATATATTAAAAAAAAAAAATCTTATAGAACAAGTAGGGACAATTTGGTCATTTTTTCCTCTCTATTAACGCCGTCACCCTCTTAACGCCGTAACCCTCTGAAAACATTTCTGAAATTTTAAGGGGGCAAAATATAGGTTTTTGAAAGTCGGGAAAGTGAAAAAATGGGCATTTATATGGGGGATTTTCTATATTTTAGCCTTTTTTTGTTTTATTTTTTATCTGGCATTTTCATTTGGTAATTGACATTGCTTCGCTACTACAGGATACAGCTTCTGGTATTCTTGGTGGTATCATGAAAGGTTTTAAAGGGAGTAGAACAGAGAACAGTATTGCTGAGAATATTCTTGGATATAGTTCTGCTGAACAATTGGAGGAGATCCTTTCGAAGGTTCCATTTCTCGAACCATCAACCACCTCCACTGGTGACCCCGAAGTTGATGAACTGAGCATTGGTCTCCCTCTCACTCACTCTCTCTCACTCTCTCTCTCTCATGTGTGTTTGCTTGCTTGTGTGCCTTTAGTTCTAAAGGCATACTTCCATGCAGATGCATGCACTCAAACCCTCTATCTATATAACCATAATTTTAGATGCAGATAATATCTATTTTCTCTCAGGTGAATTTTGAAAATAGGCTTTACATTTATCTCTAAAACATATTTTTATGCAGATGACATCGAGATTGATGATATTGAACCAAGTAAGCCAACATACACTCCATCGGAGCCAAATAAGAAAAACAAAATAGGTAGGATGATCTTCAATTTAGATTCAGTCATGACAGATTTGGTTGTTACTAAATTTCTAGGTCTGGCCTTGGGCCCAAAGTCTTATTTTGGATGCCCAAGACCCAGCCCAAAGGTCTACACGACTGGTCCTGTTTTGACATGGGCTCGCTTCCGCTTATACCTCTGATTAAGTTTTATCTTAAGCTACAGATGAGGAGAGACAGAAATTATTTGATGGATCCAGTAATGTTACACAGCCAAGAGTAAGAACGACTCAAGAAATCATGACCCAGTACCGATTTGGAGGGGTAATTCTTCTGTACATTTTCAAATAGTATCATTCTACGTTGAAACTGCTTAAGCTACATTTCTTTGCCTTCCAGGATGCTGCTGCAGCAGCAGCCAATGCTAGAGATAAGCTCGCACAACGACAGGAGAAGCTTGAGGTAAGGGATCCATTTATCGTATATAGCATAGTTAGGTGTAATGAAAGCTTGATGTAATACTGACTCAAGGTGTTCATTAACTAAGTAGGCTCCAAAGAATAGTTTATAATTGTTGTTGAATGTTGATTACCCATTTCACATAAAAATGTAAGAATCTAATAATGCTAGACATTTTCTTCCTTGCTGCAGCAAAAGTTTCATCAAGTTTGATATATGCTTTAAATGGTCAAAAATATGAAACTTCCTTATTTTTTTCTTTTTGGGTGAGCACTTCTGTCTTGTAATAAATGCACTCCTGTTTTTACCAGAGATTAAGTCAACGAACTGCAGAGCTTCAAAGCGGAGCCGAGGATTTTGCTTCGATGGCCAATGAACTTGTCAAGACTATGGAAAACAAGAAATGGTGGAAACTGTAACTCTTCTTATAGACACTTCAACTTCAACTTCAACTTCAACTTCTCCTGGTGTGCAATTTGCATGCTGATAATATCATGCGATCTTTCAGGCTGCTTTTTAAATAGCTATCCAGCATTTCAATACCAGAAATTTGAGTAGCTGAGGCATAGTAACCTTTCTGAAAAATCTCAATACTGTAGTTTGTATGTTCTTGTTTGACGAAGTAAAAAAATTGCATGAAGTATGATTACGTTTCTCATCACATTCATAAGATCCATATTTTTTTTGATCATTTGTACATGCCAATCAGTTCTGGTCCTATAGCAATCTTGTAATGTATGTGTAAAGATATTTTAAATTGAATTAAATGTGAAATGTTATGTTTATTACGGTTTCGTCTATCATTACTAGATTTGCTGCTTTTTTAAAAAATTCTCTCTATTCGAAGTACCTGTGTTTTGATCTTTCTCTTCTTCTTTCAGTTACCTTTTTAGAAATAAATTTAGTTAGAAATATAGTGATAGATTTCAAAGTTAGGGACTCTCAGATCCAGATGTGCTAGATATTATTTACAGCACTCGCCGAGATATATTAACCACACATTTTTTATTTGAGTCTTTTGTATCTTTGAGTATCGCTTTTGCACTATCCATGCTTTTGTTGCTTGGCGTATTACCACCGCACTTGCGTAGTGGGGGTTGAAAGCTTATGCCCAACTTTTTTTTTTCAAGTTAAGATAATGGTAGCATTTTTTTTTAAAAAAAAAACTTAGTTGAAAATATAAAATAATTAAATTTCGAATTTAAAATCTGGGTTACTGTTTATGGTAGAATTAGGCATCTGGGACATGTGAAGCATGTTCACTTGAAGGAGCAAGAAAACTTTTTTTAAAAAAGGAGCATGTAGGTGTGTGGTTCCAACCAAGAAGGACAAAATATGCACTATTGCTTCATAAGAAGAATAATGCTAAGGGTGCCTTATGTCACGGACTTAAGCTTTTCGCCTAGCAAAAATTCGTGCGGCGCCCGCTTTTCTGCTCGAAGAGGGCAAGTCTTACACTCTATTTGCTAGTCCGGACTTTCGCGCCCTACTGACTAAACCTAAACAAGAGAGAGTTGTATCTTGTAGTGTTATTTTCTAAGTAAAGAGCCCTCTTCGAGCAGGAAGACGGGCGCCGCACGAATTTTTGCTAGGCGAAAAGCTTAAGTCCGTGACACTTAGCTATGAACACCTTTATTAAATATAGGATGATGACATTCACAGCTTCAATTTTAATACAAGCAGAGCAAATTCAGACTGCAACTACTCTGCCCCTTAAACAACTAGCAGTAGCCACTTATGCTTTGTCTGTCATAATTTGACTTGTCAATATAAATTCTCTTAGATGTACCCCCAGATATAGCTGATGAGTGGTTTAGCTCTTCAAAATTGATATTAATCTCCACTTTTGAACTTCAAATTCACGAATCTAAATCGTTTGTGTATGATATTTATGTAATACTAACTCGTAGTATTTTTCTATAAATAATAATCTCACTTAATCTGCTATTTTCGTACAGAAGGAAAGAAACGAATCAGAAAACTTCCTACTGCTATCTTAAGATATATTTTGTTATCTTTGTCAATTTTGCAGGGAGTGACAATCTAAAATTGATAGGTTAATTCACTTATAGCATACTGGGATTCTAAAAATATTTTCATTTGTAAAATTCATTCTTAATAAATGCCATGCATATTGCCACACCAATCTGCTGGTGGAGAATGAAAAGTAAATAGTTTGATGTGGCATTGAGCCTATCATGTTTCCTCGGAATAAATAGGATTCATTTACAGGGAATTGAGTTAAATAAAATGAGCAAATAATAATAATAATTAAATCAAATAAATTTATTTGTTAACATTAAAACTAGTTTATTTTAACAGTATTATTTTGAACTCTGGCCTCTAATGTTAAAAGCTATATTAGCTCTTTTGAGAACATAGGAGAAAAATAAATTTAAAGAGATATTTTATATGGTATTTAAGTAAGTAGGTTATTAAATTTTCCATAGGATAGTAAGAACATGGTTTTACTCCCCCATTCAATTAACTTTCATAAAAGAAAATATAAACAGATATTTTAATACTAAAATTTAAATAAAAAATTTTAAAATTTTAAAAATATATTATAATTTTTAAATCGAAACAAAAATTAACACATAACAACAGATAGAATTTTCTCAAATAAAAATTATAAATATTATTTGAAATATTTAAATCAGTGTTACCAAACTTTGTTGACAGAAAAAGAGTCCCATTATAATTGCTCACTAAACCAAATGACGGAGGAATCCACGTAGACGATGGTGATGGGGAACCCAAAACCAAAAATGTTTTCATGTTCCCGAATTCCACGAGTTCCTCATGCTACCGACCATATAACGACTAAGATCTATTCCCATTTCCCTTTTTGATTTCTTTCTATTTTTCTTTTTTCCCACTGGAGGTTTTTTTTAGTAAATGATACCGCGTCATAAAAATTAATTTACTTTGAAATATACATTTCATCGACCATATAACGACTAAGATCTATTCCCATTTCCCTTTTTGATTTCTTTCTATTTTTCTTTTTTCCCACTGGAGGTTTTTTTTAGTAAATGATACCGCGTCATAAAAATTAATTTACTTTGAAATATACATTTCATTGTTTTAAGTATGTATAATATTTTATGTATTATATAGCGTATAATTTATATTTAATCGATTCAGGTGAGACAGAAGCTGACATGTTCAAAAGTTCTTAAGATTAATTCTGTTAATATTTCTATACAATAATAAAAAAAAACAATAATAAAAAAATCAATTTCAGTAGTGTTTTTCATAAAATCTAGATTAAAACGTACATAATTTATTTAAATTATAGATTGTTTTGAATTTGCTATTAAATATTTTAAAATTTGGATTGTATTATTATTTTTTTAATTTGTTTAATTTAAATCAATCAATCAGTAAATAAAATTTGTAGTTTAAAATTTGAATCCGTCATTTATTTTATAAATTTAATTAATATATTTTATATAATTTTTGTAATTTTAAATCTATTAAAATAGGTAATTAATATAAATTTTTAAAATTTTTAGTTGATTGATTCAAATTAAATAAATTGATAAAATTTTAAAAATAAATTATTTAATTTTAAATGATGTATAATAATTTAGATAAAGACTAAGTGCTCTCGCATGATCCACGTGGATGTACGATTCAACGCAAGCTACGCAATCAATTAAAGTTGTTTAAAATACTTAATAATTCATATTCGATTCAGTTCGATCGCTGTCACTGTAGGTGCGAGCCTCTAAAAACAGAAAGTTGGTGATGAGATATTTTTTTCACTTTGTTATTATGTATTAATTTATAATATATTTTATTTTACTATAAAAATTTACAATTAAACAGAATAGTAAACAGAATAGCAAGTGAACACAATTTATAAATTAGTGTATAAATAAAGTGTAGCGATTTACTATCTTATTATTGATAGTAAATTATAAAATAATAAAATACAAAAAGATTAATAAAAATTCTTTTAATTGATCAGATTAGTCATAATTAAGTAATTTATTATCAATTTCTTTTTTTAAAAAAATAAATAAATAAATTAAACGTGTGTATTATTATTATTATAATCGGGTGAGTCAATCCGCGTGGGACCCAGTACGTGTCAAAGTCAGGTGCGGTCAAAGACGATCCCAAATCGATGTGCCAAGACCAAGATCCAAGAGCGAGCGAGGGCGAGCCAACGAGCGCTTCTTCACACGTGCGAACTGGGCGGCGTCAAAGCTCCCACACGCGGCTTCTCCTCTTTTCGTTTTACTCGATCAAATAATTTTTCTCTTAATCTTTTTCCGCCAATCGCAACGCGATCTCATGGGTCACGAATTGAGGATTACGAGTATATATAGATTTAACACATCACGTATTAGAGAGTGGTAGAAAAAGAGGATACATTTTTTTTATTTTTATTATTAACATAAAAGAAGGGAAACACCGAGCGAGAAGAGGAGAGGAGAGGAGAGGAGAGGAGAGCTAAAACGAGAGGCTCTGGGAGGAGAAGGGCGACCCACCTCTGGATTCTGATCCCTTCGTCTCCATCTCTCCCTCTCCCTCCTCTTAAACCCTAATACGAGACCGAAAAGTCGCCGCCTTTGTCGAAAATGGCGAGTTGGGTCCTCTCCGAATGCTGTGGCCTGCGCCCTCTCCCGGCCATTCGTTCGCGCGCGCCCGGTTCGTGGCTCCCGACAACTGTTCGATTAAAAGACTCAAAGAGGAGCCTTTGCCACTCCCCGGCCCTCCGCGGCGCCGCGCTGCGCGCCGGCGCGGGGCCGATCCACCGGGACTGGGCGCTCCGCGTGAGCGCGCCGCTGAAGGTGGTGCCGTTCGAGGAGGAGGAGAGGGAGGAGAGCGCGAGCCGGGTCGGTGGGAGCGCGGGGGACGCGGAGGAGTTCGATCCGGGGGCGCCGCCCCCGTTCGGGCTCGCCGAGATCCGCGCGGCGATACCGAAGCGCTGCTGGGTGAAGGACCCGTGGCGCTCGATGAGCTACGTGGTCAGGGACGTCGCCGTGGTGCTCGGGCTCGCCGCCGCCGCCGCCTACATCAATAGCTGGATCGTGTGGCCGCTCTATTGGGTCGCGCAGGGGACGATGTTTTGGGCCCTCTTCGTTCTCGGCCACGATTGGTACGCGCGCCAATTTGTTCATGATTCGACCTTTGATGTTGTTTATTGAAGCTCATCGTAGATTTTTTTTTTTTTTTGCAATATATGCGCTTTTGATCTGTTTTTTTGCCGAAGAAAATAAAATAAAAAAAATTAAGGTTAAAAATTGAATCTTTTGCAGTGGGCATGGGAGTTTCTCGAGCAATCCGAAGCTGAATAGCGTGGTGGGGCATTTGCTCCATTCCTCCATTCTCGTGCCTTATCATGGGTGGTATGTTTCATTTTTCCCCTTTGTTCCCCATTTATCTGTTGAAGTTGAAGAAACTAGGTAATTTTGTTCTATTCGGGGTTCTAATCTGTCGAAGAAACAATGCTGCTATGCAGGAGGATAAGCCACAGGACACATCACCAGAATCATGGACACGTAGAGAACGACGAATCGTGGCACCCGGTATGTGAATTAACCCCAATTTTCTTAGAATTTCTATTGATTTCTGATGCTTTCCGTGATCGATTCAAGTAATGGGTTTTTCTTCTGATAATGGCAGCTACCGGAGAAGTTATACAGGAGTTTGGATAATGTGACGCGTAAACTTCGATTCACCATGCCTTTCCCCATGCTTGCCTACCCTGTCTACCTGGTTAGCATCTGAAGCTGATTTGGGGTAAATCAATTACGGCTTGTAGTTTCCAATTGATGTAGCTTAATCATGTTCAATATGTTTTAGTGGGGAAGGAGTCCGGGAAAGAAAGGTTCGCACTTCCACCCGAGTAGCGATTTGTTCCTTCCGAAAGAGAAGAAGGATGTGATGACATCCACGGTTTGCTGGATGGCGATGGCGGCGGCGCTTGCAGGTTTAACTTGGATTATGGGGCCTCTTCAGATGCTTAAGCTCTATTTCGTCCCATATTGGGTATGCTTGCCTATTCCCTCATGAGCAGTATAGTCTGAGAATAAGATCATAGGTTAATTTCTGGTGATAATTTTGGTGAGTTTGTTGATTTTTGGCAGATTTTTGTGGCGTGGTTGGATATTGTGACGTACTTACATCATCATGGACACGAACAGAAGCTTCCATGGTATCGTGGAAAGGTATATTCATGTTTGTTATCTTGCTTTTAGTTGTTAGAGAAAATCAACATCTTCTCATCTAGCTCGTAGTGCAAGTGCCTGTGTATCATATTGCTGGAAGATCAAACTAACTTGATCTCTCTAGCATTTATGTACTTGAATTCCTAGAAAGTTTACGCAAGCACTACCATTAGTGGAATCACTTTCTTGTTATACTTTTTTTTTGGGGGGGGGGGGGGGGGGGGAGGTGGTTGGATTTTTGTTGTTTTGTACTGGTGTAGGAGTGATGTTTTGATGACATGATTGTTTGTTCCTCTTGTAGGAATGGAGTTATCTACGTGGAGGATTGACAACACTAGATCGCGATTACGGATGGATCAACAACATCCACCATGATATCGGAACTCATGTGATTCACCACCTCTTTCCGCAAATACCGCATTACCATCTAGTGGAAGCAGTGAGTATCCCTAAAGCTTCTACTTCTCGTTTTCTCGTTAATTCTATAACACTGCTTGTTCGTGTTTGTTGTCTTACTGTATGAACTTTGCATTCAATTATCAGACTGAGGCAGCAAAGCCAGTGCTCGGAAAGTACTATAGAGAGCCGGAGAAGTCCGGACCTTTTCCGTTCCACCTATTCAGCGTTTTGGCGAGAAGCTTAAACTTTGATCACTATGTTAGCGACACAGGCGATGTCGTTTATTACCAGACTGACACTCGCCTAAAATGAGTCCAATTCATACTTATATAACTCATTCAGTTGCACACAAGGCCGTCGATCTTATAACTAATCCAACCTCGTTCATTTACATGAAGCCAGATTTTGATTCATTCTGCGTGTTACCCTGGTAATCATTCTTTCCTCTTCTACTGCAATTGGAAGAGACCCCTCATTTATGCTGGCTATTGTGCGAGAGTTGAGATGCGAATATGTCCTACTTAGAAGTTAGTATGGTTGTATGAATATGAAGCACACAGCTGTTATTTGTTTTGCTTGGTAAGGGGATAATGTTTAGCTTAAGACATGTCATTTTTTGTTAAAATTGATAAAAGTAGGAGAATAAAAAAGCGAACATCAGACTTTTGAATGCATGTGCTTTATAGCTGCATGATTGTAACCCCAGCTTAGTGAGGACAAATTGCTTGTCTTTTCTTTGGTTGTCCTCATATACTTGAAAAGCACACTCCAATCAGATCCTCAAACTAACATGTGGTGGGTATCTGAGTTTCAAAATATTGTGATTTTTTGGAGTAAAAAAACTGAATAATTGGGACCTGATGAACAAAATTTTCAGAAAGATAAAGAATATGATTTGGCATTTACTTCCCATCCAAGCTCTGATACTGTTAGGCATACACTGTCTAACTGTATCAGAGTAGTTTTTGATTTAGGGATGGAGATATTGAGACAGATCCAAGCATGGAGTATAAGGATTATAGTTTACCATCTATCTATTGAAATTTTCTGAGTCTTTTTTTTTTACAAAAGGATTTGGGATGTGGGACAGAAGGAAAGTTAGCAAATAAACACAAGTAGGAGATCCAACCAGAAAAAATGAAGTTGCAGTAGAATCTCAATTTGCACTCGCAAATATTATCATTCAAGGCTTAAAATCTTTGAATATTTTTATTCCATCAACTGTTGTGCTCATTTGCAAAATATTATACAAAAAAAAAAAAAAAAAAAAAAAAAAAAGACTTGATGGCACTCCATAGTACATAGCAGTGTTAGGACCACCACCTCCACCCTTCTAATGCAACCAAAAAGATGAACTACTGGTACTTATCCTTTCTTCCTTTTTTGAAAATTTGAAAGGTAAGATGTGTCACTAATGTCATCTGCTATTCGCTGGCTACATGAGTTTCCTGCCTCACATCTGAGAAGGACCATATCACTTGGGACTTTGGGAGGCCTCTATATATCTACAATATAAACTATAAACTATTTGAATGCTTCTGCCCCGCATATTTTCTTAAGAGAGAAAAAAGAAAATATATAGCAGCAGACACTACAATAAAACTATACTATAGCGATACTTTTAAGTATTTCTAGAATCTGAAAAATATGTCGCTAGCAAAAATACCGACAATTATAATCAGTGTCGCTATATGTGCAGTTCTTAGGGTATATAGCGACACATTATTGTAATGTGTCTCAAAAATATATCGCTATAACTTAATTTTGGATATAGATAAGACACGTATACAAAAGTGTCACAAATATGTGTCCCTATAACTTAATTTTATTGTAGTGGGGCTTATGTTGTGTATTATTAATCACCGAATTAAAAAGGTTAATTAAGTTGTGAGTGGGTTCAATTTTTTATTTGGTTCTTGTTGGTTTATCATTAACCCGAGAGAATTAAGCTAATTATTAGTTTTACAGAGATTTAGTTTGTAGTTAATTGGGCTGGGCCTGGTTTGGGCTGGGATAGGCCGGTCTAGGCACGTGATTCAATATTTTTTTTTGAGAGAAAGGCAGCATGCTGCCGCTTCATTCAAGGAGGATTGAATTTAGCAGGGGGAGGGCAGCCGAACCCGCTAGGGGCGACCGGGCCCGAAAAAAAA
Organism: Tillandsia leiboldiana; assembly: GCA_029204045.2. NCBI lineage: Eukaryota > Viridiplantae > Streptophyta > Magnoliopsida > Poales > Bromeliaceae > Tillandsia > Tillandsia leiboldiana. The sequence goes on from CM055081.1 coordinate 9,127,185, forward strand.
AAAAAAAAAAAAAAAAAAAAAAAAAAAAAAAAAAAAAAAAAAAAAAAAAAAAAAAAAAAAAAAAAAAAAAAAAAACACTAGGTACAGCATCTGGACCAAAGGGATCGGAGAATTCTAATGTCGGCAAGGATGTCGTGTCTGGCACGCTTCTTTGATTCGAAGGTCCTTCTATTTCTTTCGAGCCAGATGGACCACCACGTGGCTGCGATAGTGGTTAGGGCTCTTTTGCCCGCATCCCCTTTCAACAGGGCGATCCCCTCCCACAGGCAGTCAACAGAAACGCAGGTACGGAAATCCGTGAGGCTTGGCAGCAATGTCTCCAGCAGATCTCTTGCAAGTACACAGGAGACGAACAGGTGGTTTGCAGTTTCCTCGTTACCTAGGCAGAACTCGCAGCAGGTGGGCCCATTCCAGTTCCTCTTACAAAGGATGTGTCGAGTGAGGACCCTCCTTCTGAGGACTAACCAAACGAAGATTTTGACTTTCAACGGTGCCTTAATCCTCCAAAGCTTGAGGAATCGGCGGTCGATTACCCCGCTATCTTGTAAGAAACGGTACAAGGATCTGACAGAGAAGAGCGTGGATGAAGTCCAACGCCAGTGGAAAGCATCTCTACTGTTCGTGAGGTGTAGATAAGGAGCGGAGGACTTCAATCTTCGAATTGCTTCCTCGAGTTCTGGTAGGTCTGGGCTCAGACCCTCCAGTATTTTTGCCCAGTTCCAGCCGCTCTGCTCAGCGCAGTCTTTGACCCGGAGATTCTTGTTGGAAACCCTATCATAGATGCGAGGGAATTGGGTCGAGAGGCTCGTGTTCCCAATCCAGATGTCTGACCAGAACCCAGTCAGTTCTCCGTCCCCCACCGTTCGCGTCGTGCCACACTTGAAGAGCTCCCTCGTACCGAGCACACTTTTCCACCAATGCGAGAAGGGCTTGAACGATGGTCCTTCGTTTAGTGGTCTTCTTCGACGGTAGTAGAGATTCTTGACGAGGTTTCCTCATGGGTACGTCCCCGCTGAGAAGTAGCGCCACCACCATTTTGCTAGCAGAGCAGTATTCAAGTTTCCCAGGTTCAAGACCCCTAATCCCCCGTCCCTTTTGCTTCTGCAGACCGTCTTCCAATTAACCAAGCAGCTGCCCCCAGATAAGCAGCTCCGGCCTTTCCAGAAGAAAGCTCTGCGGAGCGAGTCTATTCTTTTGAGGACCCAGGCCGGTGCTCTGAAGACAGAGAAGTAGTAAAGGGGGAGGTTCGAGAGTACGGAGTTGACCAAGATTAGCCTCCCGCCTGCCACCCCGCAATTCTCTGTTCCATCCTGCTGATGATGTGGTGCCAGTCGCTCTTCGGGGTGCTACCCTTCAGCAATGGTAGCCCGAGGTATTTGGTGGGTAGCGAACCTAGTTTACAGTCCAGTGCCGCCGCTAGCCTTTCTCCTTTGTTGTTTCCGCTGCCCATGAAGAAAAGCTCCGACTTTTCCCTGTTGATTTTAAGGCCCGAGGCCCATTCGAATGTCTGCCACAAGAAGCGGAGATTGCGAATCTGCCTAGCTTTCGCCTCGCAGAAAAAGATCGTATCGTCGGCAAATTGAATTAGGGAGGTTTTAGCTTCCCCGGCAGGTCCAACCCCATGGAGAAGCTTGTTGTGGACGGCCCTATGGGTCATGCGCGCAAGTCCTTCTGCCACTAGAAGGTAGAGAAAGGGTGACAGCGGGTCCCCTTGGCGGAGCCCTCTCTTCATTTTGAACCACTTCGTGGGGGTGCCGTTGACCAAGATGGCGAGCTTGCCGTTCGAGATGCATTGGTCAATCCACCCACACCATTTTTCAGAAGCGCCCAGACAGCGGAGAATATGTTTGAGGAAATTCCAGTTGACGTGGTCGAATGCTTTTTCAAAGTCCGCTTTAACTCCGACGCAGTCAATATGCTTGCTCACGCCCCAGCTAATTAACTCACTGGCCGTGACATAGGAGTCCAGGATGAATCTGCCTTTGAGGAACGCAGACTGTGCAGGGGAGATAATTGCTTCCAGCTTGCTGACAAGTCTGTTCGTGAGGACCTTGGAGATGATTTTCTGGATACAGTTGATGAGGCTGATGGGCCGAAAATCATTAGCCGACTTGGCTCCTTCTGATTTGAGGACAAGGCAGATGTGCGAATAGTCTATGGGGCCGGTGTTCAGCGAGCCGCTGTAAAGGTCGTCAAATACTTTTACGAGGTCATCTTTGATTACATCCCAGAACTTCTGGTAGAAGTCCATACTGAAGCCGTCAGGGCCCGGTGCTTTGTCACCGCTCAACTGGAATGTAGCTGTCTTTATTTCCTCCATGGTGAACGGGGAAGTGAGAGACTCCGAACATAGCGCTGAGCTATCTTGGAAGAGGTCGCTCCAGTCCCCAAACGAAGTAGATGGTGGGTTGTCAGGCGCAAAACGGCCCTTGAATTTGTGGAGAAAATAGTCACCCTTATCCTTTTCCCTTTCCAGCCTTAGGCCGTCATCCTCGATGAGCCCGATTCGGTTAGCCCTGTGCCTGCCGTTCGCCATGGCGTGGAAGAATTTCGTGTTCCCATCCCCTTCTTTGAGCCAGTGTTGCTTGGCTCTGGTCTTCCAAAGGGTCTCCTCCTCGCTAATGATACCATTCAGTTGAGCCTTGAGGCGAGCTCTAGTATCAAGCTCACTTGCGGTCAACCGTCTATGTTCCTCCAGAGAATCCAGTCTTTGGATCACGTGATTCAATATTGAAAATGCAAAAACTTATTAGGTGTTGCTTGATATAATATTATTTTCATTTTCTTTTTTTTTTTTTTTCTCAAATACAAATTTTCTTTTTCAATAAGATAGAAATGCAAAATATTAGTACTCACATCTTTTTTATTTTTTTTATTACCAAACAAATTAACAACTTGATGTATATAATAAGCGCCTGTTTGCTTTTGTGTATCTCAAATGTTGCATTTGTGACTTTTAAAAAGATTGCGAGATCATCTAAACTCTTAGTCATAATTGTACAAAAAAAAATTAACCTTTCCAATTTAGTGGAGTGGGGGAGCAAATTATACTTAATTGGCCAAATTAACTATAATTTGATTGGAGTAGCTGATATGTTAAATTGAAACCACGCACACCCCAAAAAAATAAATAAATAAATAAATAAATAATAAAAAAAAACGAAAAGGGTTTAATGAGTCAAAAAGTGAATTGAGCTAGCAATGTTAGCTCATGGCGTGGAATTTGTAAGTTTACGCGTCCAATATTTACGTGATACTCATACACATAGGAAATCATTAAATATTAAAGTTAAAAAATAGAAAAAGAGAAATAATAAATAAATAATTAATTAATTCCTCTTGACGAGGTGTTCATGATCAAAGCTAAAATTTTAGCAGAAGAAAAAGTCAAATCAATAGGGAACGTACTGCATCAACTACAATCAAATTACACTTTAAAATTTTTAAAAAGTGCTGCTAACAAAAATACCAACACTTATAATTACTGTCGTTATATGTGCAGTTGTTAGGATGTATACCGAACTTTTAAGTATTTTTAAAATCTGAAAAAAAATACCGTTAGCAAAAATACTGATACTTATAATTAATGTCGTTATATGTGCAGTCGTTAAGGTATATAGTAATATATTATTATAATATCTTTTAAAAATATGTTTCTATAATTTAATTGTGGATATAGATGAAATATAAATAGAACATTTGTATAAAAATATCATAAAAATATATTTTTATAATTTAATTTTATTATAATAACCTGCCTGTAACGCATGCGCTCGCGCATGTGCTCCAAAATCTTAATACAAGTTGTAGTCTTTATATATAAGAAGTTTGTCAATATATGGAGTTTACATGTTTCACATGCATGCAGGGAGTCAATTTAATCATATATATATATATATATATATATATATATATATATATATATATATATATATATATATTCTCAAAAATCAAGGTCAACAAGTATCATAATGTATACATGTGGGAAAAAAAAAGTAATTAAATAAAATATCCTATACCTAACAAAGAAACTTCTCAATGGAGCTAATCTTCCCAATTCTTGAAGAAAAAAGGACAAAACTAAACCAAAAAATAAATAAGTTGTTAGCAGGAAAATATTATGTGAAAGTATTGAATATATTTATGCATGACTTTTGCTGTAAGCTAAATTAATGTCCTGTGAAAACCAAATGATGCATAGACTATCAAGAAAATACATATGAAAGAGAGAGAATAACCTATCAAAAAAATGCATTTATTCATCAATTCATATATTTATTCATTGATACATAGACTACAGCTCTTATGCTTTTAAACAGAATGCTCATTAACATGACAAAACAAATACCAGATGCAACTGGATATATATATATATATATATATATATATATATATATATATAAATACACACACGAGCACGAGCCATGAACAAACTCTATCTTTTACTGCCATATCTTGTTGGTCAATCATTTCCTTCTTTATTTTTCTGTAGCTATTATCTACTTTGGCTTACTATTAAATCGAAATTCAAATCATTTCGTCTAATGTTAGAACCAACTACTTTTTTGAGAATAATGTTAGAACCAACTACTAATTTCAAATTGGTAAAATAAATCGTTTAATATAGATATATGAAATATTAAACAAGTTAACTGGTTTAATATGGACTAGCTAGTGTAATTTGCAGTTGAATTTCAATATATAAATGTGTAGCATAGAACTAACCATAACCAGAATAAACACAAGCTTAACATGCATTATGTGAATTTAAGCAACGAATCATCTCTAATTAGCTGCATGCATGTTTGTTACACATAGTCCTGCTATACATATAAGCTTATGTTAACTGGCAGTTTAGTTCGAAATATTTTGTGCGACATGAGACCATCGATAGATCATAAGAAAGAAGAAATTAACTTAAACTATGACAAACCACAAAAGAACAATTTTATCATAAAAATACTTCTTAATTATCCTAGCTAGTAATCTCATATCTTGTTTCAGATCTTACATATAGACATTGTTTACCAAAAATCCATCCCGATCAGATTCTCAATGATTTAATCTTTTTGTAAGTATTTCAGCAAGTCTCCAAGTTAACCGCAGCCTTTAATTTGTTCTAGCATTAATGCCATACATTCTCCTTCCTTCTTCTTAATTGTATCTTTCTAAGGCAATATTTAGCATGAAGATGAAGAGTACTACAGCTCAGGTGAAGAGCAAACTAGTAAATTAATTAAGGATTAAATCATGAAAGATTAAAACATAATTAACCTCTCAAGCACACCCATATATATATTTATGCATGGTGCATGAGCTATATATGTTCTGTGATTTATATATAGCAAGAAATATGAAACAGTAATATGTATCATTCTAATCAACCATATATACTCCAAAACAGAAAATAATAATAATAAAAAAGATCATTGTAATTAACCAGAAATAATTAATATGCCTTGTAGAAAACAGCAACCCAGCAATATGCAGATCAGTTCTAGATTACAATCATCTAGTAGTAACATATTGCTAAGTGTTCTCTATAACCTTTTACGGGGTTATATATATATATATATTTTTTGACTGGATATACCGCTATATATTGAACTGTAAATTAGATTCAATGCCATGCATGTTTTCTAAATGAATAAATATATATCATCTTCTAGATCTCTCTATATATAATATTACTAATTGCAACATTACACTATTTTTAAATTTCAAAAGAAAACATTGCACTTTGTTTATATGTAGCTCGATCCTTAACCTAGAATGTTATATGGAACTACATTTTGAATCACGTAATTTTTCTCAGTTTCACCATACATATAACATTTAAATTACGTACAAAAGCATTTGCACACCTCTAGAGACCTTGGATCTCTATAGTTACGTACTCAACTATATGACCCACCGCAAGTCTTTCATATTTTTTTTTGACCAAAAACACATCCTCTCTTTTTCAGCAAAAAAAAAAAAAGAAAACTAGGGATCAACGAAACAAGGAGCCATGAGAAAAGTATGCATGGAATCAAAGCAATAGATAAGGTCTCAAGGAGTACCAAACCTTTAGTTTTTTCATCTCCCACGCATGCACGATCCACATATATCCTACATTACTAAGTAGCTAGCTAGTAATTAGTATTGCATTAATCCTCCTAGATAAATATATGTATATGTATATATAAAAAACTCCGCTACGGAGCTATATACGAACTAGCTAGGATCCCTCGCTCTGGAGCTTAGCCAAAAGCGCGGAGACGAGGGCGTTTTGGCGCTCCGCTCGGGCCTCCGAGCGGGCGCGGTGCTCCTCGTCCTGCTGCCACCACCGGCGCTCTAACGCCAGCCTCTCCTCCCAGAGGTTGGCCATGGACATCCTCCACTCCCCCTCCTTCTCCCTCCTCTCCGCCTCCCTCGCCTCCGCCGCCTCCATCCACCGCTCCTCCATCTCCGCTTGCCGCCTCATCAGCTCCCTCAGCACCCCCTCCACCTCCTCCGCCACCCCACCACCCTTCCTCTTCTTCCTCCTCTTCATCTTCTTCGTTGTATTCGTATTCCTCTTCCCCCTCTCATCCTCCTCCACCTCCTCCTCTTCCTCTTCCTCTTCTTCCTCTTCCAACTCCTTCCCCTTCTTCTGAGTGCTACTCTTCTCAAAAGCCAGCAACCTCTCCATCCTGTAAGAGAATATCCTCCTCATCTCCTCGTAAAACGGGAACTGCCTCTCTCTCTCCTGCTCCATGGCCTCGCTACCCTGCAAACAAATTTTTTTTTTTTTGGGGGGGGGGGGGGGGGGGGGGGGGGGGGGGGCGGGGGGGGGGGGGGGGGGGGCTATAAATAAACGCGCACAAATATACACTACCTGTACTACTACTAGCTAGTAATTAACGCGCATATATAAATAGATATAGATTTATATACTTTGAAGCGGGTGAGGAGGTTCTTCCACTTGGACTTGCACTGGTCGGGGGTGCGGGCGAAGCCCCTGAGGCGGAGGTGGGCGGAGACGGCCTCCCAGAGCGGCTTGTTGCGCTTGGCCGCGGCGAAGCTCCGGTCGAGCTCGGCGCGCGCGGCGAGAAACTCCGCCGTCTCCGCGTGGCTCCACTGGGGCACCCCGCGCGCCGCCGCCCCTTCACGCTCATGCGGAACACTCGGACTCGGACGAGGAGGAAGATGATGATGATGATGAGGAGGAGGAGGAGGAGGAGGAGGAGGAGGAAGAGGAGGAGGAGGAGGAGGTGGTGGTGGTAGTAGCAACGGGTCATCTACAACGTTGAGCTCGTAGTAGGCAGAGTCGTCGCTGTGGAAGTGGAGGTGGGGGTGTAAGTGATGAGCCATTAATTAATTCCTAGCTAGCTTGATGATGTAGCTAGTCGCGAAGGTAGAGGGGTGGAGGTGTGAAGGGGGTGCGGGGGATGTGGTGGAGGGGATGAAGAAGAGGAGGAATAAGTCGGCGGCGAATTTTGCGTGTGGGAAAGAGAAAGAAGAAGAGCAAGAAATGGTGGGGCCTACAAATATAGAGATAGAGAGAGAGAGAGAAGAGAGAGAGAGAGAGAGAGAGAGAGAGAGAGAGAGAGAGAGAGAGAGAGATAAAATGAGGAGGAGTCGCGGTCCAAGTTATCTATCTGTCAACGCGGAAATGGAACGCATTCCCATTGCTTTCCCCCCCGCGGGAATATTTTGCTTACGCCCACTCCACCACGTCATCGCAGTGGTCGGGGAACTTTAAGGACGACTCTTTTCTAGTCTATAGCGTATACTCTACACAACCTCACAATAGTACGTTGAATCCTATTGTACGAACTGTACAAAATGTTTCTCTATTTTCATTCAATTAATCATCTACTGAATTTCTACAAAAATTATCTACTAAAATTTTATATTATATACTGTAATTAAAATTTATTTTATTTTTAAATAAAAATTTATAATAACAAATATTTTTTTTAAAAAAAAAAAAAATTAGATGCATGATTGAATTCGCTTCACTACGCGGTGTTCGTACGTATTGTTAGCCAAAGTAATTGTTTGGGACGGTGCCTACAAAAATTTGTGCGCGGTTCTATGCGGGTGACGTGGTAGACCGGTTCTACGAGTACGAACGGTGCGTTGGGAGGTGCGTCACGCTGACGGGGGCCGAGACGCGCGAAGGCGTCTCTTCCTTGCGGTCGAAGCTTAATGTTCCGGTGGAGCTTCTGGAAAGAGCAATATTTGATTGTAATGCCGCAGATCCCCTGCAACTCCCATCGTGTCAAATACGTACGAACCTCATACCGCACGTGGCGTCGTCTCATTTGTTTGCGGAATCATACTAATTAAAGAAATCAAAATCTTTATTAGTACGAATTTTCAAATCATCCGGTCAAAAGCAACCACGTGGAAATGCAGGGATTTCTACAACTAGGTTGTAGAGGATCTAGTTGTTTTTTCTTTTTCGTTTTTTTTTTTTTAAAAAAATATGAGTAGTCGCGCTATTAGATTATATTAAAACTCTCTTAGGATTCCATAAGATGATGACCTGGGCACGACTAGACTGTGACTGCATTGAGGTCCAAAGGATTCGACTAATCAATAATGTTTATGTTCTTGTTTTCTTTTTCTTTTTTTTTTTTTTTTTTTTTATTGAAAAGCTTAACTATGTCAAACCAAAAATAATATGAAAAAATCTTCGTTTCTATAATAAAAATTTAAATATTTATCGACACGATCCATGTGTTCTATCATGTTAATAAAATATTGGTACGATACAGTTTACATAGCGATGACACAACTAAATTTAAATATTTTCCGACACGATTCATGTGTTGTATCATGTTAATAAAATATTGGTACGATACAGTCTACATAGCGATGACACAACTAAATTTAAATATTTACCGGTACGATCCATGTGTTGTATCATGTTAATAAAATATTGGTACGATATAGTCTACATAGCGATAGCACAACTAATTTTTTTTAAAAAATACTAAATAATTTTTTTAATAAAATTTAAAAAATTAAAAAGATACATTAATTAAAATATTTTATTGTTAAAAAAATTAATTTTTTATTTATATTATTATATGTCAGCACATATATATATTTTTTGTGATCAGCATCGATATTTAAAATCCTTACTCTGGGACCATACTACGGAATTAATTAATCGTTCATGGAATTGATTTTCTCAACATACAATTATAAAATATGGTATATGTGTTGGTAATTGTAATTTTTTAGTTTGTGTCACATTGATAAAATTGATGCAGTACAGCACTGCATTTTGGAAGATCTTTTGGAACATAGCAATGCGCCCTACAGGCACTTTTTGGAGTGTACTAGTGCAACTTCATCGTTCATGGGCTAATATTTCTTTCCTAGATTTTATCGTTTTTATTCACAATCCATAAGGCCCATGATTCAGAGATTGTGAGAAATTAGACCGGGCCCAACATTAATGAGCCTAGCCTGTTTCTGATCCTACACTTCCTGCGGATAATAATGTACCCCACTTGGTATTTGTTAATGCAATCCATGAATCCATGATGCTCCTAATAATAAAAAACATAAAAAATCTAGACAACATAAATTTATGAGATAAAATTTAGTTATCTGGGAATAAATGTATCCATTGACTGATGGGAAAAACTAAGTATACACTTCAAAAGGGGTGTATATCTTACATCCCACCCATCCAATGGTGGGGTGAATTTCACCCATCACTTGATGTGATGGATGAAAAGGTCTCCCACCCTTGAATGAGCGGGGGTGTAAGATGTACACTCATGATTGAGTGTACAAGTAGCATTCCTCTTGACTGATAGGCATGTGAGTTAGGGTTCCTCACCTTCTGCTCTGCTCTGTTGTTTGTCTAGTCCGAACGGATACGGAGCAGATTTTTTTTACTAATCGAAACAGATCAAAAAAAAGAAAAAGGTTTTTCGCCTCCGGCTCCGTTTACGGGATGGATTTATGGTTGTAAAACGGGCCAGATGGCCCCTGAGCCGCCTGACTCGACATGAGCTTGGGTCGGGCCGAGGCACGGCACGAGTCCTGTAGCAGACTCTTGCAAGTTGGATCTTTTGGTCCTATTTGGACTAAAATACCATTCCCAACAATTGAAATTTTGGTTGTTCAATATTTTGGTCATGTTTAATTTTAATTTTTTTTTTTTTTTCTCGTTCTCGAGGCCTGACTATCTCACTATATTGCTTAGTTCAAAGTCATTTTGAATGAAACAGTAGCATACTATTTTTTTAAAAAAAATATATATTTAATATTATAAAATTTGTACTATTTTTAAAAAATTATAAAATTTTATTATTTTTATAAATATCTTTTAAAATTTATAAATTTTTCACTAATAAATTATTTTAAAATTTAGTTTCTTAATTTTTATTTTTTAAAATTTTATATATTTTAAATAAAATTAATAAATAAAAAATTAATGACCTGGCCCGGCCCAGCGAAGGCCCTGCCGTCGGAGCCGAGGGGGTCCAAGAACTCCGTCTCGGCACGGCCCGACTTTGGGGTCAGGCCTTGCCTGGCTGGCCTTGACCCGTATTGGCCCAGGTGAATATGGATCGTGTCGGCCTAACATGGCCCACACAACACCCCTAGGCGGATTCTAAACGAGTCATATATCTTTATATTTTTTATTTTAACTTACCGCCCCCTTTCCAAACGGATCGAGACAGGAGCTCGCCAACCCGAATCCATTTGCATCCCTAATGTTAGTCATAGTTTAATAGAATTCATAAATTAGAAAAAAAATTGGGCCACTTTTGATTGGGCTTTGAGAGTCCGATCGTTACGTTCGCATTGGGCCAGATCATGAATGTTAGGTCTAACTAAAATAGTAGCGGCCCAGTTCCCAATAAAATCTAGTATATTTCGCCAAGTATTTTTTTTTTTTTTTTCAGACCTTCCACCACCAAAGTGCAAGTATAAGCCTTTTCATAAAATAAAAATTGTGCAGTTTTTTAAGAAAAATGTTATGTTTCCGCGAAAGCCGAGATTTGAATGGAAAAAGATCAGATGGTTGATACACGACTAATTTTAAAACGAAGTTGATGCGTTGAATAAGTGTTGAATAAACGTTCTTAAGCAAAAATTTTGCTAATTTCTATTAAGATTAGCACGAGAAAAAATAAAGAAGGAACTAATTTAAATATACGACAACTTTTAGGACCAAGTTAATTTTGACTTTGGACTTTAAATAATTGAATTAATTGTTTGTCATAGAGCAGATTAATTGAACCAAGGATTTATTTTTCTTCTTTTTTTCTGGAGTGGTTAATTGAACTAAGATGAGGATGCATGTTATAATATTCAAAGCTAGAGGTAGAAATTAAAAGGTCTCTTTTGCATTATTGTAAGCATGATTAATTTCTAAATGTAAATAATTAGATTGGAAAATTATTGAAGAGACGTACACAAAGACATGATTGACGAGAGAGACGAGCACGTGCAAAATTAATGAATATTTCAGAATATTATTATTAAAGTATAAAAATATTAGGTAAATTAATTTTTGAAACAAAATAAATAATTTGGAAAGGATATCTCTCCAGGTCACTACTCACTACTTGGTCGAGACATTTACACGAGAATAACCATTTTTTTTTTATTCTGACATACAATAAATTATCAAATAATATCTTATTTGATATAAATTTTTTTAATATTATTAATTTAAAATAAAAAAAAAATCTATGTGACCATAATATATATATATATATATATATATATATATATATATATATATATATATATAATATTTGATCATATTTTTTATTTATTAAAGACGATAATATTTTTTAATAAAATATTTATATATTCAAACATATATATATATATATATATATATATATATCCAGAATCCTCTAAATAAGGACACATCACGAGATAGTCATGATCACGAGTAAGGACTAGAAAATTAGTACTAGTATAATACTGTTCAAAGTGATCAAACAAATCCAAAAATGTATACGTCTAAGTAGAAACATTCTCTAACACCATACATGCATGGGGTCAAAAAAAAAATTTCTTTTTATCTCTTCAACATTACGCAATTATTTGAACAATTTGTTGATACGTTTCGTCTTTTGAATGATTTCATTTAAGATGAAGTACATGAACCACTTCAATTAGGAATATTAGTAGTTATGTAAACACAGTAACTTAAAACTCTTAAACAGTACGTTTCTAATAAGTTAATTTGCTGGAGTTTACTGTACAATTGCTGCTGCTGCTACATTATAAAATTTATTATTATTTTAATTCTTTATTTACGTATGACCAAACGGAAACTTATACATGGGCTTAAACCGCGACCTGATTGATCACTTGAATAAAAATTAAAATTGAATTAAAATTTGAACTCATCATTTTATTTGCACAATGAAGAGTGTCAACACCTATACGTACGTACAGAAATGGAAATATTCATAGAAGGGAAATGGAAATTGATGTCCTTGGATTAATTAATTGGTTGCGCCGTATACGTACAGAACTGGGAACAGTAGAGTTAGCGTTTCCAAAAAAGTTAGCTAAATAATGTTTAATTATATATGTTCGTCGCTTTTCACGACCCTCCCATGAGGAGGATGCATTTGTTTGATTTTTCCCAGTTCCCTACTACCCGTGAGCTATCTAATTTATTTGTTTTATTATTTTTCATTACATATCAGTAATTTTATAGGTTATTAATATGCTGACACACATGCACGTAAATGCATATTCATCATGGTTTAATTTATTTTCTCATTTTCATATCGTGAACTAGTTTTATTTTATATATTACTGATAGGAGTAATTTTTTATATATTTTTTAAAATTTTTCTGATTTCAGATTTATCTACCCTTCTTACGTTCCAACTTCTTTCCAAAATACGCCTGAAGTTAAACTCTGTTAGTGTACCGTTTGGAGCTGCCGTTATCTGTGTGAAATTATCGTTTTGCCCTTTCAAATATACCCTAAACCCTAAGCCCTAAAACTCTAAATCCTAAACCCTAAACCCGGACAAAATAGGTATATCTGATAATTTTTAATTTCGATTATTATTTAACTCTAGTTTAACCCTAGTTAACTTAACAAAGGAAAACGATAGGAATATTTTTAATAACGGTGGAACGTATGAGCGGTATATTAGAAAAAAAAAAAATAAGAAGAATAAATTAAATATTTCTTCAGATTTAAGAAATACACATGCAATTATTCCTTACTGATACGTCTAACCTACACAATGTTTAAAAATATCATATATAAAATTATTGACTAACACATATTCAATGACCAATAAAAACGGCATCCTAAAGTCATCTCTTAATTAGTTCCTTACATATATTTACCATAGAACATTAATGCTGCATTAGGATTTTCTCACCTATATATCTTATGCATTATTATTTAATGCTAAAAAGTCAAACTAGTTTATTAAAATTTTAAATTATGCCATGTAAAATTTGTTAGAGATCGAAATTTCACTATAAAAATTCGGTCGTGATAAAAATCTAACTATTTTTCCAGATATATTGTTAGTAAAATTTTGAAATTGTTGAAGAAAAAAAAATATAGAAGAACTATTGATTCGGAAGCGTGTGAAATATTGTCTAAAACATATTTTCATCATTCATGCCGAATTAATCGAGAATATTACTCTAAAGTACAATCAAAATTTCTTCTTCTATAAGTACAATTGTGGTAGAGATTGGAGAAATTTTTTCAGTAGTTATTTGAAAAAACATACATAAGAACGAGAGATCAAGCCAAACGTTCTCAGGCGAAAGAAGAAAATATATATAGGCCGAGTTAGAAGACATTTGATTGGATGTTCGTTACCGTTAGGTAAAAAAAAAACTAAACGAAAAAAAAAAAATAAATAAAAAAAAAAAGAGCTACATTTTTCTAAACACTAAACCATAATAATAATAAATAAATATTAAATATGAGAAATGAATAATTTTAAATTTTAGATTTTAAAATTTTTTGAGTGACGAAGGATAACTCTATAATAGAGTACTTTAGATATAATATTTATATATATATATATATATATATATTAGCAAACATAGTAATTTGAGCTAAATACCAATAATTTTTTTTTTGTATCTAGCTATTGCCTCAGCGTTTGTTTCGAAAATAACGCCTAGAATAAAATTTTGTTCGAGTCTTGTTTCCAAACGCATTTGGTTTGAATGAAAATAGTAGTTCTCGTCTCTCTGAAATAAGCTGGTATAAGGCTGAAACAAATTTATTTCTATTTGAGAATAAAATTAATTTAATATTTTGACTAATCTAATTATTTTATTAACTAATTATTTAACTATTAGATAATTAACTAATTAATTTAATAAATTATTTATAGTTAATTAAATTATTTATTAATAATATTTATTATTATTAATTATTTTATCAATTAATATTTAGGACTATCTAGCAATAATTAATTAAATAATTTAAATTATTATTTAATTAATATTTTTATATTAATTAATTAGATAAATATTATAATTTTATAATTATAATTATTCTTACTCTCATTATTCTAATTTAACTATCCAAACTCTTACTCTCACTATTCCAATTTAACTATCTAAATACTATTTTTCTATTTTCATCCAAACACAAAATTAGTTTTATTCCTGCGTTTCTAAAAATATACCAATGTTTGAAATAAGCAGTTATAATTTATATCCAAACCAAACGTAGCTGAGAAATAATACTGAAACATAATTTTATTTTAGATCTTGCATGTTTTGGAAACAAACATTGCCTAATAGATAGAACTCATTGTACTACTCTACTTTATATTTCTTAAAATTATATAATTGGTCCAGTTACACTACAAAAAAAATATATATATTTATAAATTTTTTTTTATACTTAATAATATTTAAAAGTGTCTTAATATAGTTTAACGGTGCATTTTATATACTGACGTTTATGCCAAGTGTTGCTAAAATATTTTCTGAAATGTTAATATTTTTTAAAATTCTGATACTTTAAAACCTCAAAAAATTAAAAATAATAATAAAATTTATTATTTAATAAATTAATTTAATATAATATAAAATTTATATCAAGATATTTTTTTAAAATATTAATATTTATTATATTATAGAAATATTTGGTGATACTTTTTTTTTTTTTATCCGCACGTTTCAAAAGCGTTGTTATGTTAAAAAAAATTTTGTAGTGTTAGTACTGTAACATTATTGGTCCTGATTTTTCTTTGATGGAAAAAGATGATTTGCTAGCTCTGTTAGAGAGTACTAATTAGCATGATGGGAAGGGAGGATTTGAAATATATATTTAGAATAAATTTTTTCTGTGATGGGGATGAATTATAAAGTTGTGAACACATTGTAATTTTATATTTATAAAAGAGATAATCATTACAATTATATAATTATATTTTAATTATTTTAAATAAAAATTATAGAAATCGGTCAAGATTCCGAATTGAGAGGTGGTTAAAGTATCTAGTTAGGATAATTCTCAAAGGAAAATGCTATGTGTACATCCGTAAGGGGTGTATATCTCACACCCCCATCAATCTAAGAGTGGGGGTGTGATGATAGGTCACTTGATGTGACCCGTAAAAAATATCGCCACCATTAAAATGATGGAGATGTATGATGTACACCCCTTCGGGGTGTACATATAGCATTGCTCATTCTCAAATATGCATTTATCATGACATCACATATATATAATTTTTATTTTTCTAATGGTACTAACTTTACATGAGATAATTATCAGTGTAAAAAGACATGTGCAGCAATGCTATTATTAGTAAACAAATTTTATTATTATTTATTTATTTTTAATAATAAAATTTTTAAATCGACGATTAATATCGTTAAATATAATTTAAATTATTTAAATTATATAAAAATTAAAAATTATTAGTTTTTAATATATTTGTTTTAGTTCATCGAGTGGACATAAAAATAAACAAGCTAAAAAAAATATATTTTTTAAAAAATTATGATAGAAATCTTGTAATCAATATCGAGAGTATATATCTTATTTTAAATAATTTAAAAAAATTTATAGTTAAAATTTAATTAACTTAGATTTCTTTATATAGTTAAACTCGGAAACGCTTCATATTTATAGTTAAAATTGTAAATTTTACAACCCTTTGATCATTAGGTCAATTATGTAGAGAAAATTTAAAATTTAGTTTTTAGATACTTTCAGTGATATAAATCATATTCAACGATATCAATTATCGATTTGAAAGCACCATCATCAAAAACAAATGGATGACAACAAAATTCGTTTGCTACTGATAGCATTTCAACTCAACTAATATATAAAAATATTTTTTCTAATAAAAATTATTTACAGAATCTTTGGGATGAGCACTTTTTCATATTATTTTTCAATAAAAAAAAAATACTAAGTTCACAAAAAAAAAAAAAAAACATAGAGTTATAAATCCTACAATTCCTCATAGGTATTAAAAATTTAATAACCATTTTTAGTTTTAAATAAAAAATAAATGTGAACGAAAGAATTATTGCTTTAATATTGCTGTATAGTAACCCTAACTATTTTTTTTTTTTTTTTTTTAAATACGTTATTCGATATGTACCGTTTGATTGATTAGCCAGGACTTGGAAGTGACAAGGTAACGTGAAATTTAGAAATAAAATTTTTGAATCACATAGCTACAATAAAGTACGAAAATTGATTTGGCATTTACAAATAGCTACCAAAAATATTTTTAAAATTTTTTAATCTAAATAATTATTCATGTATCACGTATCACGTGTCGTGAGCGAGAAGAAAAAGTTAAAATTGAAAACTTAGTTGTCAAAATTTTGAACTAAAAAGATTCAAATGTTCCCTTCCATACAGTACTTAATCCGTGTGATTGTACTCCCCCAAAAAAAAAAGAAAAAGAAAAAGAAAAAAGTCTAATAATAGAACCAGAAGAAGAAAAGGAAATTAAAGAAAAAAATGACATGACCACGACTGTTGCTTGTAGTGATCTTATGATATAATCGCAGGATAAATTATTGCCTACCACTACTAATTATGTCCCTTTTCAAATTGGAAAAATATATAATACTTATTTCAACTATTAGTCATCTCAATCATATTACCAATTTTCTAAAATTTTTTAATTTTGTTATGTAATTATTTAGTTTATTTAATTTGTAGTAGTTAATAATGTTTGAATTTTAAATTTTAAATACGTTATTTATTTCTATAGTTTTACTTATAATATTTTATACAATTTATATAAGCATATAAATTTATCTGTCTAATAATTTAAATCAAATTGATTGAACTGTTGAATATTAAAATTAAAATTTTGGAAAGTTGGATGATAGAATTAAAATAATTTATAGTTTAGATAAATTTTATATATTTTTAATTTTAAATAATTAAATTAATAGAATATATAAAATGTGATGGCTACTAAACAACAGAGAGGTGCACTTCTGACAGAAAATGTGATGGTTACTAAACAACAGAGAGGTGCACTTCTGATCTTCTTAGGACTGAAGTTATAATTAGAAAAATACTACTACATATATATACTACAGTTAGCACAAATCTTTTTCTGCAATTTAATTTATTTTTGATGATAAAACTTATGAATCACATATTGACACCGTTAAATAAATATGATAAAAAATTTAAGAATCATCTCAAGTAGAATGCTTGATCAATTTAAAAAATATAAAAAATTAATTTTTGTAAGAGCAGAAATCAAACTAGAACATAAATTTTAGAAGTCATATTTTAAAGATAGAATTCATTTGTTTCTATCCCGATATTTTGGACTGTTTGATTGAATGTAATTATAAATACAATATAGTTATAGACACTTGTAATTACAAATTTAATAATTATATTTTTATTTATTTTATTTGGTTAATTAGATACAGTAAGAACTGTAAATATTTTATTCTATTGCATACAGTTTAGAAATTAATTTATAAAATTTTATCAGGCTGATGAGGTTATATATATATTCTCACCATAGGAAAAATAATTTATTTAAATATATTCTTTCGAATTATTACTACAGTTAAAATTATGGTCAATTAATTTAGGCATAATTTTAATCCATGCAATTCATCTTTTTCGTACAATTCCAACTACAGCAGCTGAATTCGACTACATCAAATAAAATATAAAACACTATATTTGAATGTACATGCAGTTTTTTTTTTTTTTTTTTTTTTTTTTTTCTCGGGCCGATCGCCCTCAGAGGCTTTCGGCTGTCTTTTCCTCTGCTAAATTCAATTTTTCTTGAATGAAACGGCAGCATACTGTCTTTCTCTAAAAAAAAAAAAAAATTACATGCAGTTACAAATATAAAATAGAAAAGACTACAGCTGACGTGGCGAACCAGGTACACCACCCAACAAGTCCTTCGGCCCCGGTCACATTATTCGGGCGCGTGCATGTCGGCCTCGTCAATCTCATCCCAACCTCACAAAGACAAGAACTACCCCCTCGCAATCATACCCCACATATACAGAAACGTTTCCAACAGTACAATATGGCCCCAAGTAGCTAGATCTCCTATTATTCTCTCTCTGTCTCAATCCCTCATTTATATCACGTTTTTGCTTCCAAAGTCCCTCTCAACCCCACAAAGTGCTGGGAACAACAATTAATCTCTTCTTCTTGTTATTCTTGTTATTCTTCGTCTTCTTCTTATCCCTCTTATCCTCCTCAAATCCCCCTCTTCCACTCCACCACCACATATGAGTGTATGACATATCCCACCCACTCACAACCCTTTCTCCTACCATCTTTATATAGACCCACCTACACAAAATGAATTTACACACACATATATAAATATATATATATAGATATATATATATATATATATATATATATATATATATATATATATATATGATAATTCCTACCTAGCATTCTTTCTTTGGATGCTTCCGCGAAGGATCCGAAGTGAAGTGCGCACAAGAAAGGAACTATCGATAGCAACTTGGCGCGCGACGCCTAGTGTAGTAATTATAATAAACTAAGATCGAGGATTCATGGACTGCTTGCAAGAATGGCCGGAGCCGGTGGTGCGCGTGCAGTCGATATCCGACAGCGGGGTGCAGTCCATCCCCGAGAGATACGTGAAGCCGCCGTCGGAGCGGCCGTCGGATACATCGATGTACAGCGACGACGGCGGGCTGAGCATCCCCGTCATCGACCTGTCGATGATCGCGAGGTGTTCGGAGACGACGGTAAGGGCGGTGTCGGATGCGTGCCGCGAGTGGGGGTTCTTCCAGGTGGTGAACCACGGGGTGAGCACGGAGCTGATGCGGCGGGCCCGCGACGTGTGGAAGGAGTTCTTCCACCAGCCCATGGAGGTGAAGCAGCGCTACGCCAACTCTCCGAAGACGTACGAGGGATACGGGAGCCGGCTCGGGATAGAGAAGGGCGCCATTCTCGACTGGGGCGACTACTACTTCCTCCACTTCCGTCCCCTCACTCTCATGAGCCATGACAAGTGGCCCTCTCTCCCTCCTCCTTTAAGGTGTTTGCGCCCGCTTGCCTACTACAACTACAACTACAACTACAACTACGCTTTTGCTTTTAGTAGCATACTGTACAGAAAATCACCGTGTGTTTTACAGCCGAACAATCTTTCTCTTGTAGATGAGTTTGTGAATTATTATATATTTGTAGCAGGGCGACGACGGAGGAGTACGGGCGGGAGCTGACCGGGCTGTGCCGGCTGGTGATGAGGATTTTATCGGAAGGGCTCGGGCTAGAAGAAGGGAGGCTCGGGGCGGTGTTCGGCGGAGAGGATGAGGGGGTGTGCATGAGGGTGAACTTCTACTCGAAATGCCCCCAGCCGGAGCTCACCCTCGGGCTCTCGTCGCACTCCGACCCCGGAGGCATGACCGTGCTCCACGTCGACGACCGCGTCAAGGGGCTCCAGGTACTCAAGGACGGTGCCTGGATCACCGTCCAGCCCATCGCCGACACCTTCATCATCAACATCGGCGATCAGATTCAGGTGATCATACTAGACCTTTTGCCGACCTGCAGATAGGTTACACGTACAATATCAGACCCAGTCTCAAGCCCCCTCGTGATCCTGCGTCTAATTCTTTACATCTCATATTTTAGATTTTTATTTTTTCTATTAATTTTTCTCTCTTTTTCTATGTACATATATTAAAATTATTTCTGAATTATTTTTTATTCTATTTATTTTAAAAATTATTTTGTTTTTTCCCCACATAATTCCGCACACGTGCCAGGTGGATGGTCCCATTTGAGCGGGCTTAATGTCACCTAGGGAAAGTATAGAGTGAGGGATTTTAAGAGCCAAAAAGCTCGCTTTTTTTTTCCCCTCATGTCACAAACACAGAAGAGTTCAAAATTTCCACAAATTGATCGAATGGGCTTAATGTCACCTGGAGAAAGTAGGGTGAGGGATTTTAAGAGCCAAAAGCTCCTTTCCTAATGTTTGTGATGCAGAAGAGTTCAAATTTTGCTTTCCAATTCTATTCGTGAAAATTACTGGGCTTGGAACGATTGGTTCCCCCTCTCTCCCTCTCCCTCTCCCTCTCCCCCCTCTCTCTCTCTCTCCCCCTTTCTCCCTCCCTCTCCCTCTCCCCCCTCTCTCTCTCTCTCTCCCTTTCTCCCTCGTTAAATTTTTCTTTTTAATTATTTTTATTCTTTAAATCATATTAATTTCAACCATTCACTAACTCTAGAGATCCATTATTATTCTAACTATATATTCTTCATCCAAGAATTAAAAAATTAATAGCATGAAAAATTTGGTACTATTAATTGTGCAGTAGCCTAGTTATATATATATATATATATATATGCTTGTAGGTTTTTTAAATTTTTGGATGAAAGGGTAGAAAACTTACCAGCACTAATTATTTGATACTTGCACAAATATAATAGCCGACTATATATATATATATATATATATATATATATATATATATATATATATATAGCGGTTAGGATGATAGTGGCCCCTAAGCTTTAGTGGGTACTTGGTTGAATAGTAAAATTCTTAGAGAACTACTATAATCCCAATCGCACATCCTTTCATTCAATTGCTTGATACTATTCTAGCCGGACTCTCTCTCTCTCTCTCTCTCTCTCTCTCTCTCTCTCTCTCTCTCTCTCTCTCTCTCTCTATATATATATATATATATATATATATATATATATATTATTGTTCTCTCCGGTTGGATCTAATTGGATTCTAATATTATAAAAAAACATATATATATTCAGTTGATATGTCAGTTGGCTAAAATTTTAATAGTTTATAAATTTCCTTTTTTGTGTTCAAATTGTTTAAATTTCCTTTTTCGAAGCTTTATTTGTCTATTTCTCCAAAGTTGATATCGAAGTACAACTATTGATTATTAATTACAATTCATTTTACTCTTTCTCTATCTTATGACTCTTTGAAGTTGCTCAATTTTTGTCTAATAGCACTTCATCTTTTCATAGTGTTCACTTAATTGGATCATCTCGTTTGTATTTTTTGTTTTTTTAAACTCAGTTTTCTTGTCTAAAAGATCTTAGAGGAAGATATATATAAATATCTAAAGAGTAGAATGATGGTTAGTACATCATCATCAGTTTCCAAATAATACAAGTTAACACTATACTTGTTTAGATGGATAATATAGAAAGGTATACTGTTTACATGGAGAATATTTTATGATGTAAACGATCACATTCATTTATAAGCGAGAATTAAACAAAAAGTGAACGTAGCAATAAATGAAAATAAAGAATTATATATGAATATATCCACCACCAGCAACAGTAGCCACGCGTTAATTAGTAATATTTTTTTATTTTTATAATTTTATTGTGCGCTTCCCCGATGATCAATTAATCACGTGTTAGATTGAAGCGGCTAATTAATAAGTAGGTGCTTACCTCTCACATATATATATATCTCATACATTAATTTTGTATGCGTAAGTTGCATAAGTTGATAGCAAAACCACATCACCCACACCAGAAAAAAGCAAAAAAAAAACGAAAATTGCTTGCTTATTAATTAATTTGAACCGGGGAAATAATATAATCTCAAGATAAGATGAAAACCAAAATATTCACAAATAATATATTTTGAACTTTTCAGCTAAAAGAATATTAAATTTTAAGTGACTTTGAATTAGTCTTTTCCCACGCGCTAATTTGTTGGCCTCACATATATGATAATATATGTCTTATCTTTTTTATTTTTTTTATTTTTAAATTTCTTTTGTGGCTGAGTCTCTCCTTCAGTTTGGCCACACGTGGCAAATCTATAGTCACTTGGCCTCTTCAAATCAGATCATGGCGTCGACATATATAATTATTAAAATATTAAGAGTCCGTAGACAAAATACATTCGTGGACTTTGTATAACCTTCGTATTTTGATAATGAATGCTCTCTTTCATATCCATCCCTCGTGGACTTAGCAGATAATTAAGAACGTGCTCTAGCTCAATAAGCTCCCCCCTCCCCCCCTAATACTTGGTCAATTTTAATGAAACACTAATTAGTTTGATAAGTAGTGTACATCTCTTGAGACATAACATTTAGATAATTAATTTGGATTAATTATTTCTGCTCTTGCATGTGATGTAGGTTTTGAGCAATGCAATGTACAGAAGCGTGGAGCATCGGGTGCTGGTGAGCGCGACGGACGAGCGGCTCTCGATGGCCTTCTTCTACAACCCGCGGAGCGACCTACCGCTGGCGCCGCTCCCCGAGCTGGTCACCCCCGACCGCCCCGCCCTTTACCAGCCCATGACCTTCGACGAGTACCGCCTCTACATCCGGAAGCGTGGGCCGAGAGGCAAATCGCAGGTCGAGTCGCTACAGACCGTCGGATGACGATCATCTATATATATATATATATATATATATAGAGTCCGGCTAGAATACTATCGATAGCACCAAATAATTGGTGCTATCAAGTTTTCTGTCGTTGGATGAAAAGATATGCGGTTCGGATTATAGTGGTTTTCTAAGATTTTTACTATTTAACTAACCACCTAGTAAATCGTAGGGGACCACTATTATCTTAACCACATATTTTTTAATCCAAAGGTTAAAAACTTGATAGCACCAATGACTTGGTGCTATCGATAGTATTCTAGCCTAATTCTATATATATAAATATATATTCTCTTCTCCCTCCTTTCCACTGTATCCATATTGTACTCATACATTTTACCATCCATTGTACTCATGCATTTTACTGATTCATTGGAGGAGGGTCTTTCATGCCGCACTCGATATATACCACCCTCACAATTATATCATAGGACAATAATAAGAATGACTCGTAGACACTACTGTGTACATGTATATAATCTTTTACATGGCATACATATATGTCCGCGTTATTTTTATTTAAGTATTTTCTATGTATATTGTGATGTTTGTGAAGTATACAAATTAAGTTAGGTTTTTAGAAAAATGTATTGTATACGTACCAATCAACTAAATACATAAGCTAGTGGTCCATAAGAATAACAGCAATTTCTTTTATTTTTCCATGCAAGGACAAAATATTTCAATTTGTGGTTTAATTATTGGTAAAAATTCGTTTAAATTGAGATGCAAAAACAGAAGAAAAAAAAATTGAAACTGGTCGCATATAAATCCTGTGGGTGTTATTTCGATTCGAAAAGGACAAAACGTGCTTTCACACATAATTATGGAACGGTTACATAAATGTAACGCCAGTGTGTTTTACAAAAGAGCAATGCTACATGTACACCCCGAAAGGGTGTACATTATACACCTCCACCATTTTAACGGTGGCGATATTTTTTACGGGTCACATCAAGTGACCCATCATCACACCTCCACCCTTAGATGGGTGGGGTGTATGATGTACACCCCGAAAGTGGTGTACACATAACATTTTCCTTTACAAAAAGACGACCGTCAGATGAGAGATGGGACGATTGATGTGAAATATAAAACCTACATGAAATATATGGAGAGTATTCAAGAGTACAAAATTGATGGCACTTCATTTCATCTAAGGTGAGTACAAAACACATTTGGTTTGTTCGCATTTGGGACAAGGTGAGATTTTAAGAAGAAAAATGTTAGATGTACACTTCGAATGGGGTATACATCTTACACCTATTTTATTCTGGGGTGGATGAATTTTACTCGTCATATCAATGTGACGAGTAGATAAATACTTATTTTAAGATGGGATGGGTGTAGGATGTACACCCCATTTGGGGTGTACACCTAACACTTCTCTTTTAAGAATGGTTTGGTATTAAAATTATGAGTATATAAAAGTATACACTTCTTTAGGGTTGTATATCTTACACCCTATTTTACTCAGGGATGGGGTGAATTCTATTCGTCACTTCTTTAGGGTTGTATATCTTACACCCTATTTTACTCAGGGATGGGGTGAATTCTATTCGTCACTCGATATGACGAATGTGTATACCTAGCGTCACTCTAAAATTATTTGAAAAATAAAAAGGATAAGTTATTCTTCTTTTATATTCTAAATATATCAGTATCTATAAAAATGAATAAGTGAAAATTACTTTTCTCTCTTTCCAACCACCTTTTTATTTTTTTTCTTAAATATTCTGCACGTCTTCCGAGGCACCATCTCTTACCTTATTATTACATAATAAAGTTTGAGGACAAA
Source organism: Tillandsia leiboldiana (assembly GCA_029204045.2). NCBI lineage: Eukaryota > Viridiplantae > Streptophyta > Magnoliopsida > Poales > Bromeliaceae > Tillandsia > Tillandsia leiboldiana. The sequence goes on from CM055081.1 coordinate 9,151,843, forward strand.
AATATCATTTAAAACAACTAATACTCTTTATTCTTTTTATTCCTTATTATCATACCAAATACAAAATTTCTTATACCTGGAATCATTCCAAATGTTTTTTTACAATAATTCTGTATTTTATACTTATTTATGAAATAACTAGTTCGGCCAAACGTACCCTTAATATACATAATTTTTTTAAGGGAAATGCAGCATGCTGCCGCTTCATTCAAAGCGAGGTTGAATTTAGCAAGGGGAGGGCAACCGACGGCTGCGAAAGCAGCTGGCCCAAAAAAAAAAAAAAAAAAAAAAAAACGGGATCGGATTAGACGCAGAATCTGGACCAGTAGGATCGGTTGAGTCTGATGTCGGCGAGGATCTCGCAGAGGGATCGGCACTTGTGTTCGAAGATCCTTCTGTTTCTTTCCGTCCAAATGGACCACCACGTGCCTGCGATGGTGATGAGGGCTCTTTTTCCCAATCCCCCTTTTTTGAGTGCATGCGTTTCCCACAGACCTTCAACGGTCGAGATGCTACGGATTTCCGATCGGTTTGGCAGTAAGGTCTCCCGCAGTGCTTGTGCTGAGGTGCAGGATGCAAAAAGGTGGTTCGCGGTTTCCTCATTTTCAAGACAATCGCAGAAGGCGGGCCTAATCCAGTTCCTTTTGGTAAGGATGTCTCTAGTCAGTACCCGCTTTCTGAGTACTAGCCAAACAAAGATATTGACTTTCACCGGAACTTGATCTTCCATAGTTTCTCGAAGCGCGCATCGACTTCGCCGCTATCTTGGACGAAACGGTACAGGGACTTAACTGAGAAAAGTCCGGACGTCGTCCACCGCCAATGGAATTCGTCTCTGCTGTTCGACAGGTTAATGATTGGCGTTGCCAATTTCAGATTGCGGATGGACACCTCCAGGGCGGATAGGTCTAGGCTTGGCTCCTCCAGTATCTTCCCCCAGTTCGTGTGCTCGGCGCAGTCTTTAACCCGGAGGTTCTTGTTGGTAACTAGTTGGAAGATGCCAGGAAATTGGGACGATAAGCTCGAGTTCCCACTCCAGCCTGTCAGTTCTCCGTTTCCCACCGAGCGTGTCGTGCCGCATTTGATGAGCTCCCTCGTTCCGAGCACACTTTTCCACCAATGTGAGAAGGGTCTGAACGAGGAACCTTCATTGAGCGGTCTTCTGCGGCGGTAGTAGAGGCTCGTAACTAGGGGTCCCCAAGGTGTCCATTCAGCGATGAAGTATCTCCACCACTAGCAGTGCTGTGTTCAAGTTCTCCAGATTCAAGACACCTAGGCCCCCATCCTGAAATACATAATTATTATTTAAAATATAATATATTTTTAATTAGTTATTTAATTTTTAGTATTTTTATTTTTTAATTTATGCTCATAGTACATAACCTTTCCGCCATTATATATTATATATATATATATATATATATATATTCTTTTTACAATCAAGTCTCCAATCTTGATTACATTATAATTAAATTCTAGCCATTAGAACGTACTGAAATTGATAACAAATACGATCTCAGTACTGTGTAAGCAAATACGGATGGCTCAACACCATGAAAGCGCTGTGTCAGCGCCTTGAAAGGTCAAAACTTTATATTATAAATTTTAATTTAAAATTTAAATTATATTTTAAATTAAATTATAAATTAAAAAAATATATTTTTGAATTCAAATTTTGATTTTATATATAAATTTAAATTCACATTTTAAATTCTAATTCTAATTTAATTTCAAACATTGATTTGAAATTTCAAATTCAAAATGTGAATTCGAATTCGAAGTTTAAATCCAAATTTACATTTGAAATCAAATTCCAAATTCAAATTCAAAATTTTGAATTTGATTTTAAATTCGAATTCAGTTTTTGAATTTAAATTTCAGTTTCAAATTCATATTTTGAATTTTGATTTGAAATGTGAATTCAAATTCAAATTCAAATTCAGACTTTAAATTCAAAATTTCAAATTCAAGTCCAAATTCTAATTCTAATTCTAATTCTAATTTAGAATTCAGAAATGAAATGTAATTCAAATTTTCAATTCAAAATATAAATTAAAAAAAAATAAATTTAGATTTTAAATTCAAAGTTATATTTTCATTTGAAATATCAATTCCAATTCACATTTAAAATTTGAATTCAAAATTTCAAATTAAAATTTATATTCTAATTTTGATAAATTCAAATTTAGATTTGAAATCAAATCTCAAATTAAAATTTATATTTTGAATTAAAATTTAAAATTTAAATTCATATTTTTGAATTTGATTTTAAATTCAATTTTAGATTTTGAATTTAAATTTCAGTGACAAATTTATAATTAGATTTGAATGTCAATTCAAATTCAAATTCAGACTTTAATTCAAAATTTGATGTTCAAGTACAAATTTTAATTTTAATTCTAATTTTGAATTCAAAATTTGAAATGTAATTTAAATTTTCAATTCAAATTACAAATTAAAACTAAAAATTTAAACTTAATTTTTATATTCAAATTTTATATTCAAAGTCAGATTTTCATTTGAAATATCAAGTCAAATTCACAATTATATTTTCAATTCAAAATTTTAAATAAAAATTTAAATTTTTAGTTTGAATTCAAAACTTGAAATATAATTCAGACTTTGAATTTAAATTATAAATTTAAATTTAAAATTAAAATTTGAATTTTGAATGCAAATTCAAATATTAAAATAAAAAAAAATGTAAGTTTGAAATCAAAATTTAATAAAATTCAAATTTCAATTCAAATTTCTAATTTAGCCTTAAATCAAAATTATGGCTTTAAATGCAAATTCAAAATTCTAATTTCTAATTGTTAGTTTATAATTTTAATTTTAATTTTGAAATTAAATTCAAAATTTTGAATTTTTATTTTTAGGTACTAAAGTGAAAAACTCACAAAGTATAGAAAGTAAAATTGACATATAAAAAAAAAAAAAAAAAAAAAAAAAGAAAAAAAAGCCACGTAGCGGATTCCACGGTGATTCCATTAATTTTAGAAAAATATTAGTTGTACATTATTTGTGAGGTGTACATTTCATATCCTATCTATCTAATGGGTGGGATGTGATGAGAGATTACTTCACAATTAGTGTGAAGTGAATCTTGTGAAGTGACCCCTCGATCATTAGATGATGAATATAAAATGTACATGGTTCTTAATTTTAATACCAACAATGATATTTAATTGCAACGAAATAAAGTAATTGAAACCAATGGTAGGTTTTACTGGTTCAAACTTCAAAGTTGATATTTACCACTATTTTAACAAAGCAAATTCAATTTATGGTACAGCTCCATTAAAAATCCATATACTATCACCATCCCACATCGTGCATTTGCACTAACAATTAATAATGACGGTGGGACCATTAATGACTTTCTTTTTTTTTTTTTTTTTTTTTTTTTTAATCATATTAATTCACAGGCATTTTATGATAAAGAGTAAGATTCCCTTTGAAACCTGCTATAATGGCCAAACGAAACAAAATATGGGAATTTCTGTTCCCTCACCATCCGGGCCACAGGTGGAACATTTGTTCCACCTGTTGCATTTTTTTTTTTAAAATTAAAATATTTTAAATTATAAAATATTTAAATTTATAAAATTTAAAATTTATTTTTTTTATTTTATAAATTTTAAAATTTTTAATTTACTTTTTAATAAATATAAAAATTTATTTTTTTATTTTTTTTAAATTGATTAATTTAAAAAAATTTAAAATTATACAAATTCTTTTATAAAAAATTTTAAATTTATACTAATTTTAAAATTAAAAATTTTGCTCCCACTTTTATAATTTTTTGAAATAATTAAAATTAAAATTTTTTACATTTATAAATTTTTAAATTTTATAGCTTTTAAAATTTTTAACTTTAATTTTTAATAAATTTATAAATTTATAAAATTTTAAAATTTATTAATTTTAAAATTTATACAAATTTTTATATTTTTAATTTTAATATTTAATTAATTTATACCAAAATTTTAAAATTTATATCAATTTTTATATATAAAATTTTGAATTTTTAAAAATTTATAAAGTTTCAAAAACCAAAAAAATTTTAATATTTTTTTTATATATAAGTAAAATATAAATTTTAATCATTTTTTTAATAAATATCTTTAATTAAATATTTAAAATCATACCATATAAATTTTTATATTAAATTTAAAATTTTATCCCCTCTATAATTCTTATTCTTTTTTAACTTCCAAACACAATTTTAGTTATCCCCGGTACAACTCTTATATTCAACTAAACACAAAATTATCGATTCTGGAATAACGAAACATAAATTATTTTAGTTACTGCTTGTACCTGAACTTATATCGATCCTGATATAATCAATTTTCGTTTATATCCGAACCTATGTATTTCTATTCTAAACCTAGCAAGCGATTCGTTAACCAATGCCTCATCTAGTTTTATTTTTAAAAAATATTTTTAATTTAATTTTTTTAAAAAAAATATTTTCAATCTAATCTCATTCGGATAGATTAGAAAATAAATAATAATTTAGTAATATTTATTTGAGTTTATGTGTTAATTAGGTCGAATATTTTTTTTTTTTTTTCATTCTCTCCCACTTTCTAAGGCACCATATATTTACTGTATAGTTATCTTATTTTTATCTTTATATACATATTATTTTTATATTATATTAATTTTCTAGTCGCTACGTCAAATATGTTATTATATCAAATAATTAATTATTTTAAATATATATAGTTATATTATTTTTAGTCATGTCAATATTATATTATTCCGTGTATAGTTATATTAGGTATTTAATCATAATAATAATAATATTATTATTATTATTATATTTATTTATATATGTGTAAATATTATTTTGTATTATAATTGTTTTCAGTAATATTAAATTTTATTTTTGAATATATAGTTTTATCAGATATTTAATCATATTAATTTTATATTTAAATTAAATAATAATAATAATAATAATAATAATAATAAATAAATAAATAATAATTAAATTAAATTAATAAGTATTATTAAATTATTTGGAAAGTGGGAACCGAGAGAGGAAAAAAAAATTCATCTAATTAACACATAAATTTAAATAAATATTATTAAATTACTTTTTTTTTAATGCATCTAAATAAAACTAAAATAAAAATTATTAAAAAAAAAAAAAAAAAAAAAAAAAAAAAAAAAAAAAAAAAGGACTAGATTGAAAATTTTTATTTTCAATGAAGCTAAATGAGGAGCTTAGTAGTGGGTGTGTTTTTAGAAGTTTAGTTACATTGGTACTGTTAGTAATTTATTAGTCTTTGGTAATTTAATATTTGTGTTTGGTAATTTAATATTTGTGTTTGGCTTATGATGAGTCAATATCTATGGGTTTTATTTAAGAGCCTAAAGTTTTAACTGGGTTTTATTTAAGAGCCTAAAGTTTTAACTCTTCATATGTGATATTTTGTTCCATATCGAAATTTTATCATATGTGATAATTATTTATATACTGTGTTGGTTAAAAGAAAGAGAAAATGAGAATAGCGAGACACGCGCGCACGGCACGAGCACGAGTCGAACTGGTAGGGCGAGCGAAGGTACGCTCGATCTTGATTCGGTTATTTTTTTATTTGCTATTTTATTTTTACTGGCTTAACTTTGACATGAGAAGAGCCTTCTCGGGTTATCCAAGAGGCTTACATTAGGAAGTGTTTGATGAGCTGTCCAAGGTCTCCTTCAACGGCTAATCTTAAATCTAACGGTGGACTTAAGTGAGCCCTATATATGGGTGTTCTTGGTTAAGTCCTTAGCTACATTCTGATTTACAATAAAGTACTATATTTTATAATGAGCCTTCTATATTGAGCTTTGTCTTTTGCTAGATTTTTAAAAGTCGACGGGTTAGCTTTACGCCATTCCGAAGTTGGCACATGGAGAGACAATCTTACGTCTAGGACAGTGCATCTGCACGTCTCGACTCACAGGCTTCTATTTATTAATAGTATAATTGTAATTTGCAAGAAAATATATAGATTTGAATATTTCAGATTTAAATCAATTTAAAATATTATTTTGCTAAAAAAAATTGTAATTTTTTTTTTTCCAACACGTACTTGTTGAGATCAACAAATCACTGCATGATAAGTGATACGGTCAATGTGATTAAATCAGCTCAGCCGAATCAAAAGATAATTTGTGGTGATAAAAAAAAGTAAAAGTTGATCAATGGATTAATAGATTTTAATGAATCGAACGGAAGGTAGAGCCAAGAGAAGACGCCTAGACCTTAGCAAAGAACGCCTAGACCTTAGAAAAGAATAGGCAGGAATCGATTATCTAAATACGGTATCGATCAATGGGTTTAAGATGAGAACCGAGACCAAAATTAATTAAATGAGTAATAATTTAAGATGAGAACCGAAACCAAAAATAATTAAATGAGTAATGCCCAAGATCAAGCAGGCAGAATCACGGAGCATGGAGTCTGTGGCTGACGCAACTTTGACCCAAAGCGCACTTCATCCGTTGCGGCCAAGGATCGCGCTATTACTCATAATGACGAGCGAAAAGAATTTGATTGAATAATACGCTATTACCTGAAATGACGAGATAGTGATGAGCTATTTCCATAAGGAACATGGCTGAATAATGCACTATTATTCGGAATAGTGAATAGCTTCAAGAGGAGATCGCACTAGTATAAATAGATGATATTTTCTCTGAAACAGGTTATGCAATCGCAATCATGTAAGTCATATACCACTATTTTTATTTTTTCTTTCAATTCTCACATTCAGGGCTTTCTTTACAGCTTTTTTAACGTAATTTTCAATTTTTCTAAAAGTAGTTCTACCTAGTTTCCGAATCCTTGCAAACCTTTCCACTAAACTCTGAGCAATACAATTTGATTCGGTTCGTTCCGCCAAGTTCAGTTTCTGAAAATTTTTCAAAATTTTTAGTTGAGAGTTAATACGGTTCCTCTAGGCCGAGCTCGATTCTGTGTTTGAGTGAGGAGAATCCGATTGAGCAGAATCCTCCTCAACCAGATTGCTTGATCCGAGCCACACTTCAGAGAGTCAACTCCGAAGCCGGTCTTTAACCGAACGCAATCAATGATCAAACTCCGATTTGGCCACAGCAGGACTATCAAGCCGTTTTTGATGTTGAAACTTACGAATTATGATCGATTCGTTAAATTTGATCTAAAATATTTAAAATATTTAAAAAATAAATTTAATAATTTTTATATTATATACCTAGTAATCCAAAGGAGCTAAAGTCAGCTGTTTTAATAATTATAATGAGTCGTTTGCAAGTTTAATAATAAAAAATATATCTAAATCATGTAAAATTTCGATAAAAAAAAAATAAATATATATATATATATATATATATATATATATATATTATTGATCTAAAATTTTTATGTAATATCATCATCTTTTAAAAAAATTTTATTTTCAGCCGTTAATTTTGAGTCATTTAGATCACTACATAAGTAAATTTAAAAAATTATAAAATTTTTGAAAGTCCTAATATTAAAAACAATTTAACAAAACATATATATTCATGTTTCTAAAATCACGCATAACTCTTCATTTACTAATAATATTTAGATGCTTAACTAGTTTCAATTTTCTGCACCGTACCTGGTGAACAAGACCTAGCGTGCAAAGTACCTACCACAGAGGGACAAAAATTGTTAAATTATTTAAGAATTTAATTTGTATATTAATCGAGGAATTGATTATTTGACATTGTTCGGTTGAACTTGTCAAGCTTACGACATCATCCCCGTAATAAATTAATTGATGAGGAACTTTGATTTAGATGCAGATGCATTAACAAAAGAGCAATGCTACATGTACATCCCGAAGGGGTGTACATCATACACCTCCACCATTTTAATGGTGACGATATTTTTTACGGGTCACATCAAGTGACCCATCATCACACCCCCACCCTTAGATGGATGGGGTGTATGATATACACCCCGAAAGGGATGTACACACACCATTTTCCTTAACAAAATACCAATTTGAATATTTTATGGAAAGTATAAATTATCTTTGAATTTCTATAATCACAACCAATCCAAAAGACGCAGCGCAGATAGTAATTAATAGGATCGAATTGGTTACATATGGTCGGCCCTGGTATCCTACTGAGCCTTCAATCTTTATTTTATTTTGTTAGGATGAGCTACTAAAGTTTGGAACAAAGCTTCTACAATTTGCTAGTTCCAAAAATATCCTTCAACTAGTTTGGCTATAATTAATACTTCTTTATAAGAAAAGGACTAGCACAATAAACACGTTTCAAAATACCAATTGGAGAAAAAGCCATGGAGAGTCATAAAGGTGAGGGACAATAAACTATTTTGTTTGACGTAGCAGCGAAAGGAGACAGAAGAGACAGAAGAACTTATTGCATGCACCGAGTGTTTCCAACATTTCATGCACCACACGCAATATTAGTTATCAATATCTTATTATAGCAATCCAATTGATCTACAATTAATCATTTAAAAAGCCTATGAACAATTTTTTATTTATTTATTTTTTTTTTTTTTGTGCTCTCTAAGGCTCAGTTGCCTCTTCTTTGTTGCTAAGTTTATTTATCTATAAATGAAGCGGCAGCACGCTGCCTTCCTCTCAAAAAAAAAAAATAAATAAATATTTGTAAGTATTAAAAACTATTCCTTATCTAGTTCGTAAAAACAAATATATAGAATAGGATATTACCTAATACATAAGTAGAGTTTATATATTTTTAAAAATATAAGTCCAACAATACTCGTAAATTTTTTACTATTAAATTTATATTGAGATTTATACTATTGTAAAATCAATTAAAAAAAGAGAAAGAGAGAATACACTAGCACGAATCCTAATATAAATATAATGATAAAAAATTTATAAGTACAATTGGATTTATAATTTTAAAAGTATATAAGCTCTGCCCATTATAATTTTTGATTTACAGGTCTTTTGAATGTCAAAGAATATATCTAATGAATAAAATTCAGATTTCAAGACTTATATATTATAGTTTTAGGAGTGCAGTGCATGAGCTGTATAGATACAGGAGGGATCTATTTGTTTCACCAAAAGCTGAATGTTTGAAATATAAAGAAAATTAAGCAGTTAAGTTTTAGTATTTTTTTACTTAGTTTGCACACTTGTGATGAAAATTGATTAGTTGAGCGTTAGTATCTCCTTTTCTTTTAAATTTTATTATTGCGTTATTATAATTTATGTACAAAAAAATAATTTAATTACATTAAATTAGCTTTTTTACTTATATAGGAATATAATTATATTACTTTTTTCTATTTATTATGTTATAATTTATTATTTATCAAGTTACATAAAGACAACAGTGCAACATGTGTAGAGCTATATAGAAGAGAAGTTTATCAAGAGTATGGGAATTCAATAGTTTTGAGTGAAACGAAGTGGGAAATTTCAGTTTTTACGCTTTTGAGTTTCTATCAAACAAACAATTAAATTATGAAAATTTTACTTTCATAGCGATAGAAACAAACAACGGAAGAGAAGAATTTTTTATATAAACTCTAATTCAACTAAAAGCTCACTTCAACATGAACTTCACATTCAATGAAACAAACAAGTCCCCTACTGCTGGGCAACAATAGTGTGTGTGTGTATGCGCGCATATATGCATCACTTTCGATGAAACAACCGGGCCCGCGCATGAGTGTGAGAGAGAGAGATTGAGAGGGAGGTCCAACATGTAAAGATTATGCAGATCGACAGGAGTTGGACTGAAATGAGGAAGAGAAATAATATTTGCAAGTGCAGAGATAGGCTTTGGTGAGACAAAATAGAGTGGGTTAGGCTTGGCCATAAGAGACCCCAGAAGAAGAAGAGTTGGCAGTTCAAAAGGTGAGAGTATAAATAGTGGATAAACTTTGCAGGGCAATTAAGTGGCTGGCGAAGATTCCAACATTAGTACTTCAAGCGTTAAGCTCTCCTGCCTTTCAGTTTGTGCATGCAGTGTTTGAGCTAGAACACATTTTCTACAGTTCTGTACAAAAATATTCGCATATTTTGATACATTTTGATGGACACGGATAGCAGTAAGACCCATTCATGCACGCAATTAAGACTGCACCCAAAGTGCATCCATTTCTATCTTACGGGTGTTGAAGAATACCTATAAAGAGAGCTCCAATTCTAGGAAAGTAAAAGACTGATCCTCACTAGCGTAATTAACAAAAGATTTGATCATTGATATTCGAAGTTTCATAATTTTCAGTTAAGTTTATTTTTTTTTTTTTTTTGAGAGAAGGCAGCATGCTGCCGCTTCAAGTTAAGTTTATTTTTAAAAAAAATAGATAGAACTAATAGCATGTTACTTTTCTTTTTTTTTTTAAAAAAAAAAAAAACAAGAAAGTGAAATATAAAACCCATTATTCTCCCAAATAACATAGTTGATTCACTTATTCCTCATTGAAATTTGCATAGAAACTATCAGGAAATTAGCCTCTATTTTAACCGCTATTTTCAGCTAAATACAATTTGAGTTAAATCTAGAACAGAAATTCTAGTTGTAATTGAGTTAAATCTAGAACAGAAATTCTAGTTCGAGATATACCGCTATTCCCTCATTAAGAAAACTCCACAAAACACTAGCTTACAATTGCCATATCTGGAGATAAACCACCAATAATTTTTTTTTCCTTATTCAATTCCAGATGGCAATAGTTGATCCTCCATTTTATTTGGTAGGATAGTAGAGATTAGTCACTATCGCCTATTGAATTGCCCTACAATTATTCTCAATCCTAGAAGGCCTAAATCTAAATGCAAACCACCAATATATTATCTACTACAAATATATTATCTACTACAACTAAAGAGCCCACATATGAAAAACTAATAAGAAAGCCTATTATCTACAAACAAACGGGTTTTGAAAATCAATGGTGTATCAAAAGAGTTTTATTGTTAGTCACATCAGGAATTTTGGAATTTTGTTTTATATCCCCTAAAATGAAATTTTTGAAAATGTCTCATGGGGGACCACGTGGAGGCCATGATATTTCTAAAATTTTTCTAATAGGATTACATTTTTCTAAAATATTTCTAAAATATTTCTAATAGGCCATGATATTTCTACTTCAAGAGCTGTTGGGATGAAATGGAAAGTAGTTCACTTAAATGGAGATTGATTCAGATTATCCCAATAGGATTACAAATAATCCTGTTAAGATTATTGCGTTTGGTTTATTCAGTTTGTAATCTAGTCAGTAATATAGAATTATTTCAAAAATATTATTTAGTAAGAAATGAGTATCTCGAATTATGGATGGCGAACTATCTTACATATTATATAAAATTACAAGTCTATCACTCCAAATTTATCCCTCCAACTCTCTCAAACCCTTTCAATACGTCATATTTAAAATTTTAATTTAAATTTTAATATTTTATATTTTATATTTAGATTTTAAAATTTAAATTTTAAATTTGAATTTTAAATTTTAAATATTTAATATTTAATTTTTAATTTAAATTTTAAATTCAAGTACAAATTTTATTATAATTTAATAAAAAAATTATATTAAATTTAATCACAAAGGCAAATTTAGAATGGGAAAACCTACCTGTACACCCCTAAGGTGGTGTACATGCTACACCCCACCCCATCCTAGGGAGGAGTGCATTTCACCCATCACATCAGGTGGGGTGCATTTCACCCGTCACATGATGTGACGGATGAAATACACCCCACCCCAGGATGGTGTGGGGTGTAGGCTGTACACCCCCTTGGGGGTGTACAGGTAGCACAGCTCATTTAGAATAGACAACATTATATTGTAAGAATTATTAAATTTTATAAAATAAATTAAATATAGTAATTCTATATACACTGTAATACAATATTACGTTATTGTACTAAACCTAACGCAATAATGCAGAATCAATAATAATATAATTTAGAAATCTCAAATACATGATTATATCAAAATAATATGTAATAACATATAACTCGAACTAAACGTGCCTTAAAGGTACTTCAAGAGTTGTTGGGCAAGATGATCTAGCATTTAATACTCCTTTGCCTGCACCTATATACACAATATATACTCCAAAACACAACTCTAGAAAACTGAATCCCATCATGCTAATAGTACATAAATTTCTACAACGAACAAAGCCTTCAGTATCCCAATAGCCTTTATTCTCTTGTTAACTTATTATTATTATTATTATTATTATTATCTATTAATTTATATAAATTTTTAATATATTTTTGTGTCACATAGCATATTTTTGTTCACCCTAATCAATATAACTCTTTTCCTTTTCTCCATCAAACTATCAATTTTAATTAATTCATCATGATCCTTCTCCTTCACTTTTTCTTTTATTTTTACTAGTGTGTAATCTTCTTCTTTCTCTCATCAAATTTCTAATTAATGTATTCAAATAGTTTTATTATCATCTACAATTCTCATATCTTTATTTTCAGTCAATTCATCATGATTCTTTTTTTTTTTTCTCCACCAGACTTTCAATTAATATATCCAAATGATTTGTTGTCATCTACAATTCCTCTCTCCATCTCCAATTAATTTATCAATTTTCTCTTCTCATCTTTTCATGTTCACCATAGCTTCCCTCCCATGCTCTCACTAATACATGGCCACCTCTCCCTTATGTCCTGGTCAAAAGGATCGTTGTTACCGTTACTATCGCCGTCGCCGGAGAATATGTCATTGGGTCCATCCCACCGCCAACAATAAAAAACTTTTGGTAAATGTGACAAGTGAGATGCACAACAAAATATTTGATACTTTTTATTATTAATTACTTTTATAGTTTCTATACGCTACTACGGGACCTTCACTAGTTATTATTATTTATAGATCATAGAAGTGCAAAAAAAAAACTCTAATAAAATGCACAACTAGCAGATTAGTGCTAGTTAAATACTTAGGCCTTGTTTGGAGCTTAGAATAAGTTATCCCATGATAACTTAGTATGAGAAATTTTTTGTGTGATTGAAATGTAGAAGTTTGATTTTTATTCTTAAAAGTTCTTGATATTCATAATTTGACAGAATATTATATTTTATCTATAAGGTGATCCATATTATTATAAAAAAATAACTTGCAGGGTGAATATGCTATTCCATTGGTGACATTTGACCACATTTCTAATTTTCAATGATAACAAAAAAATGACTTGTATCAAATAGAATATTATTGAATAACTTATTCTGATGTCCAAACATAATCTTAGGTCATGTTCGGATGTCGAAATAAGTTATCCAAAAATAATTTATTTTGTATTCAAGTTTTTTAGTATGATTATAACCGAGTACAATGCTTTTCTTTATTAATAATTTTTCTATTCATAATTTGGTAAAATATTGTATATTTAATCTAGAAAGTCATTTATCTTATTTTAAAAAAATAATTTAAGATCTGACTATTATATTTTTATTATAAATATTTAATCTCACTTATTATCAATCAAATATATAAATTTTTAATTTAATATAAATATTTAATCACACTTCTCATCAACCAAATATATAATTTTTTTTGAATAAATCAAAATATTCATGCTGACCGAATAATAATGAATTCAATTTCCAAAGAACTAAACAAAACATCAAAACTAACTCATAAGAAAAAAAAAAAAAAGAAAAAAAGAAATGGTACAATCAGTATGATGTCATGAATGATGTCAATTCTAATAAAGATGAAAAATATGCGAAGTAAGCACGTTTTAGATCTAGCTAGTTGGTGGCAATTTCAATAATGTTCTTCGTGTTATCACTTGGTATAGTACTTTTCATGTCATATTGATTTAGGTCAGTAAGAATTTGTTGCCTCACTTTCATGTTTTGTTGAATCACTCACTTCCCATTGAAACTTTTTCAGAAAATAGACACTTTTTAAAACAGTTGTTTCAAATGCTTTAGCCAAATAGGCACTGTAATATATATAAATAATTAACACTTAAACGTACACAAAATCAAACATTTCTAAAGCAACATTTAAAATCACAGCTATACTTTTACGTACACAAAATCAAACATTTCTGACGCAACATTTAAAAACACAGTTACAGTAAGAGCTATATTATTTGTGCGAGTACATTCATTACGTTCCCGGAAGCATATAGGTCTCAAACATTAAGGCCCATTTAACAGTTATAGAACCGTACGTGATTGACTAAGTACCACCAAATAATAAAACGCAATAAAAATTCTGGGAGAAAACATAAACTCTTTGGCATATTCTTTTCCATATGTTCTAAGAGCTACTTGAATTGTTCAAGGATGCTTGAAATAAATCCAAAGAAGGTAAAATTGTATAGACTTTACTAAAAGTATTATTAGATATGACTCTGAAATCATAAAATTTTCTGATCCTATTATGGTTTAGTTATTTTATTAAATTAAATTTAGATTATGTCGAATTTTATTAATATTATTCTTCTTAATCTTAGTGAATTTGTATTCGTAGTTGTATTAAAATTTAATCACTATTATAAATATATACCTTTTATTCTATTAATTTGGTGCGGCATGAGAAAAATTATGTGTATATTTTTAAAATTAGAATTTTATGAAAGAGACATATTTTGTATATTGATTTGATTATAATAAAAGCATCCGCTTTGTCTTCGCCCGATGTAGGTCAACGACCAAATTACGTAAATATTTATTTGTTTTATTTTTCTTTTCTCTTTTTGATTTTTTTTTTTTTAGTATTTTCGCGTATGACAAACTAGATTTTTTTTTCACTTTTGTCAAAAACAAATTGATATTAGAGAAAATCTGGTATTAATATAAGTCACAGATTCCTAACAAGTATAATCCATTTTAAAATGCATAACTGACCTTTGAAAGTCCTAATTGTACTATCTAACCTAAGAGTGTATTTGGTTTAAATATCTCTCAGTCAAAAGTTATTGGTATTTTTTAATTTATTTTCATAGAATATTATAACCTATTCTACAACTTATTTTACTTACACTGATTGACTTCAACAGAACTTAATGGAATTTTCTAAGAGAAAAAATAACAAAAAAAATTAGTAATATCAATTTTGTGAAGCTCAAATCATCATTTCAAAGCAGATGATATTGTTCAAGTCAGGCCTGCAAAATTTTACCTAAAAGGGTCCAAATCATCTTAAAGAGGTAGCTGACATACCTAACTACTTTCAGGTAGAAAGAACCAAGCCACAAGAAAGTTACCAGTTTTCAGTGAAAAAGACAAAGAAAAGGAAGTTTGAACTGCAGAGCTTGTGGGCACTTACATTGATTTAAGTTCTCAGCTTTTTTCTCAGCATTTTGCGTTCAAAATGGAACCACCATTCACATAACATTATGACCAATCAAGAAGTCACCTGCATTATAGTAGGAACCACAAGGTTCAGAAGGTTTTAACAGAGTTTGTGGGCATTTAGATTGAACTCTAAAAGCAAGCAAAATTAAAAAGCACTTAACAGCACAGCATTTATGGGAATATAGATTGAACTCAGAAAACAAGCAAGGTATCACGAACAATTTATATGAACTTGTAGAGCCTCAATATATGGAGTGGAAATTAATAGGTATGAGCTCCTCTATCTAAATTAATTACATGTGCGTAAATTTCATAACGAGACGTACGTCATTTATCAATTATAGCTTTTCCAGTTACATATAATCTTTTTAGTAAGATTGGCTTCACAAAATAAAATAGCGACAATTACCAAATTCGTTTCAGATAAAATCTTCTGTATGAATAAGATGTTCTGATCTTTTAGATAGTAGCTTATATCTGATTATCTAGTAAATTATGATAATGATGTACTTACCTCATGTGTATCTACTCTTGGATTACCAGCATGATAAAAGGCTATGGTCTGTAGTTTGCTCACAAACAAAAATTGAAATTTTCAGTGAGACTCAACTAATTGATTTTAAGCAGAGTCCTTGGCGAGAGTCCAAGAACTCCAGTTTCTGGCCAATATCATAGTGTTCCAATACTGACTCCTTAAATATCATAGAGTTACAGTACCGACGCCTTAACTTAGAGTCCAAAGAAGAAAAAAAAGAAAGAAAATAACCTGACTTCTTAAGACCTCGATAATAATTGGTCGATAGGCATAATAAAATAGACAGGAAACAAAAGAACGAACAATGAGTTTCCAAATGTTAATTTCTTTCAACACACAGTAGTGGGCTTTCCCCCAATTTTTCTACAATTTCCATTTACAACCTCCAGTGGCCCAGTCAGTAGAAGTTCAGCTGGCTCTAAGTTGGGCTGGTAGTATTCGACTATAAATTACCACCTTTCGTTAGTTCCAAAGAGCCCAATTTCCTATCAAATTCCCTTGGATGTTGCAGAATTTGATAACAACCAAATAAGGACGACAAGAACAAATAATTATATATGCCTACAAAATGACCAATTGCCCTCAAAAGCTGTGGTTTTAGTTTAGTCAGAGTCTCAGGGAAGAGGAACTACCATCTTGCATAAGATCTATACTGCACATACTTGTAAGATATAACGATAATTAGCTGGGGAGCGAGTTAATTAGCTGGGGAGCGAGTAAGCATCTTGATTACGTCGGAATCAAAGCGGATTTTGAAAAAGCATTTGACCATGTTAACTGGGAGTTCCTCAAACACATTCTTCGATGTCTCGGCGCAAATCAAAATTGGTGCGGGTGGATTGACCAGTGCACCTCGAATGGCAAGATCGCCATCCTTGTCAACGGCATCCCCACCAAGTGGTTCAAAATGAAGAGAGGCCTCCGCCAAGGAGATCCACTGTCGCCCTTCCTTTACCTGCTTGTAGCAGAGGGCTTGGCGCGCTTGACCAACAGAGCCGTCCAAAACAACCTTCTCCAGGGGATGGGACCGACAGGGGACGCGAAAACTTCCCTCATCCAATTCGCAGATGACACGTTCTTCTTCTGCGAGGCGAAAGTCGGGCAAGTTCGCAACCTCCGATTCCTGTGGCAGATCTTTGAGTGGGCCTCTGGACTTAAAATCAACAGAACCAAGTCGGAACTATTCTTCTTGGGCAGCGGAAACCAAAAAGGGGAAAGGCTAGCAGCGGTGTTGGACTGTAAGCTGGGGTCGCTACCGACCAAATACCTGGGACTGCCTTTGAAGCAAGGCAGTATCCCGAAGGACGATTGGCACCTCATCATCAATAGAATCAAACAGAGAATCGCAGGGTGGCAGGCCAAGCTCCTTTCGCAAGGAGGGCGGCTCATCATGATTAACTCGGTGCTCTCGAACCTACCCCTCTATTTCTTCTCAGTCTTCAGAGCACCGGCCTGGGTCCTCAAAAAAATCGACTCGCTTCGAAGAGCCTACCTCTGGAAAGGCCGGAGCTCAATATCTGGGGGAAGCTGCCTGGTCAACTGGAAAACAGTTTGCAGAAGCAAAAGGGATGGGGGCCTGGGCGTTTTGAACCTGGGTAGCTTGAACTCTGCTCTGCTAGCGAAGTGGTGGTGGCGGTTCCTCTCGGAGAATCAGACCCCGTGGGGACCCTTAGTCAAGAATCTCTACTACCGCCGCAGAAGACCACTCTTAGAGGGAGCCTCGTTCAAACCATTCTCGAACTGGTGGAAAAGCGTTCTCGGAACGAAAGAGCCCTTCAAGTGCGGCACGACAAGGTCTGTGGGCAACGGAGAATTAACTCTCTTCTGGTCAGATATTTGGATAGGGAACTCGAGCCTCTCGACTCAATTTCCAAACATCTTCGAGCTGGTCTCTAGCAAGAATCTCCGGGTTAGCGAATGCATCGAGCAGAATGGCTGGAACTGGACGCGAATCCTGGAGGGCACTAGTTCCGGCCAAACTGACCTCGATGTCCCAATTCGGGAGCTGATATCGTCCACGTCAAACATCAACCTCACAAGCAACAACGACACATTTGTCTGGCGCTGGGCCACTTCCAAGCAATTCTCTGTTAAGTCCATGTACTGCTTCTTACAAGACAGCGGGGAAATCGACAACCGCTTCGATAAACTTTGGAAAATGAAGGCTCCGTTGAAAGTGAAAATCTTCGTCTGGCTGGTTCTCAGAAGGAGAGTTATGACCGGGGACATCCTTCTTAAAAGAAACTGGAGTGGGCCCACCTGCTGCACCTTCTGCCTGGGTAACGAGGAAACGGCGAACCACCTGTTTGTCACCTGTACGCCAATACTAGCACTGATGGAGACTTTGCTGCCCAACAAAAGGGACATCCGCAATTGCTCAACCGTTGACGGTCTGTGGGAGATGCATGCGATCAAGCAAGGGGGTTGGGGTAAACGAGCTCTCACCACAATCGCAGCGACGTGGTGGGCTATTTGGCTGGAAAGGAATCGGCGGATCTTCGATAACAAGAGTCGACCACTCCGCGAGACACTTGGCGATATCAGACGCTGCCGATCCCACTGGATCAGCTTTTGTAGCTAGTTTTTTTTTTTTTTTTTGTGGGGGCCTGACTGCACTATCGCAGTCACCAGTTGCCCTACCCCTGTGCTAAATTCAACCTCACCTTGAATGAAGCGGCAGCATGCTGCCTTTCTCTCAAAAAAAAAAAAAAGATATAACGATAACTTAATGCCTCAGCGCATATTTGTATGCTAGTACCTACTTGTTACTTACTCTAATAATAACCATTAAATTGTTTTCTATTTTTCAAACAAACACCAATTTGAAAGCAAACCTAAAAGGAAAATATTCTCGCTTGACATTTATAGAGATCTTATCATAAATAAAACAAACGAATCACGAGGAAAGGCTAAAAAGAGTGAGCTAGAGATACACCAAGGATTGATTTAGAGAAGAAATAATATTTGAAACACAAAAAATTGTGAATATTTGATCATCAAAAGGAATTACAGATGTTTATAAATCATGATGTAACTCTATAGAAGAACCTCATGTTCAGTACGAAGATCACACAAAATAGAGTTAATGCTTATGGACAAGGTGCTCTATTTTGTGCTGACAGAGATTTTCATGAGATAGATTATTCATTGATTGAATTTTCTTTTTTTCGGTTAAGTTCACTGGGGTGAACCCTGCAAGTTTATTGAAGAATGAGAGAGGAAGTAAACAAGCCCAGTCCAGCTAAGGCCCAAATGGACCAGGAGAAAGAACGGAAATGAAAGAAATAACAAAATAAAGAAAAACAGTACACTGAGGGGATCTAAAGTTGCATAATCTCCCAGTTTTTAAGGGCACAGAACAACCTCCAGACAGTGGATGGTGCTTACCATAATCACAACTAGAATAACTATTTGCTCTGCCGAGGATGCAAGTCTACAATTAAGAGCCTTGTTGTTTCAACATACTGCGGCAAACACTTTATAACTAGTAATGCATGGCCTAGCAAGGATAAGATAATGTATAAGTTGTTAAAAAAACATGTCCTAGCGTCATGCTCATATAGCACAACAACATCAAAAGGACATGGCAAAATGCTCAGAAATTACCAAAACTTAATGTTATCTATTAACAAAGAGCGAATTTGGAATGGCATCCACCACTACTCGTAATACTCCACGAAAAGGGACCAAAAAGTGAGGCTAAAGCATAGTTTTAGTCTCATTAAGCATGGAACTTGTGAATGGGGCCGAAAAAACAGACCCAAAAAGTTAAAAAATGGCCACGTTTCATGACTAAGATACTCTAGCCGGTGAAGATGTGGCTCCTGCAAGCATCACAAGAATTTAGCAGCCGATCTGGCAGAACATTTCAAATTTTCTTTTAAAGCGTGATCTGAAAGAGCGAAAGTCACATTTCCTGGCAGTCCACTCATACAATCTCAATTTGCTAGATGAAAATCATCAGTTCAAATCTGAAAAAGAACTGTCTTCACTGAAATCAAAATTTGACTTTAATTATCATAAAAAACTCGAAAAAGTGAAAGGATAAAGACCATAGATAGACATCTCATGACACCGCAAAAGAGTTTTACCTGATGGAATCTGAAACTTACAAATTAAATTTGTTTATTTTATGCACCACATCAACAAAGATAAACAGTGTACCCAAACAAAAGAACAGGTATATAGCATGTATGGTAGAGAAAAGAACATCTACCATTATCCTCAAAGCGTCTCTCCAAACAAGTATTAAACATATTAAGCAGGTAAAACACGAATGGAACATACCTGAACTATGACCCATTTTAATCCGACTACCCAACCTTCAAAAATTTTGGTTTCTATCACTTCAATTCCTTCCATGTGAACCATTTGATGCCCTCTTTTGTTACAAAATTTGGATGCGTCACTCACATCAGTGGCAACGCAGTAAAGTGAATCATTTGTTATACTCTAAGTGAAAGAACAATTAAATGGCTAAAATCAAAGGATTCAAAAGGTTAGGTAGGATCCAACTTCACCTATTATTAAGTACAACTAACATAGCCTGAATCTGATGTATGCCTTAGGTAAATTACATAGCAGCGCAAAACACCTCCGGAAGAGAACTCAGGATAGTAATATCGAAAATTCTCAGAGACCAAAAATGCAACAAACAAATTTTCTCATCAAAATTTCTTGCTAAAACAGCTAGTTCAAAGCACCTGCGTCGGTCCACAGCAGGTCGATCGCGATTCCTCGCATATCCTCTTCGCGAAATTAACAACTCGTCGAGGGCGATCGATCATGGCGATAAGGACGCCGCCATTGATGAGATCGTCGGAGGTGAGAGAGGCGCACTTTTAGGGCAAAGTGAGGAGGGGGAGGAGGAGGCGGCGGCGGCGGTGGTGGTAGTGTTTTTTTACACTCCTCCCTCATTCGTCTCTTCTTCGGCCTATCATTTCTCTATATATAGTCATATAATGAAGTCGGCAATCACCGCGTGCAATAGTCGGCAGTATGGAATGCTCCGTTGCCGATTTGAGGTCGGCGCCCTGCTTTTCGCCGCCGACTCCGAAGGTTAGAGATCAATTCAGATGCCACAATTTGTGTGTTTTTGGCTGCTAACTACTAGACAGTTTATATTGGGGATTAATTACACCACTGGTCACTAAACATTTGGTCACATTTGGTCACAAGTCCATTTAGATCAGGACATTTAATTCACTTTAATTAATATACTAAATGTTGGTTTCTGCTTCCATCAAAATATCCAATCACCACTTCATCTGTTCCTGATTTCAACGTAAAACTAAATTTGGCCAACCTCACCAAAATGCTTTCCAGCTTCTTTAAGCTCGAACTTGGCTTGAAATAACCAGGCAGGTTCAATCAACTAAAATTTGAGTCTAACCAAATCCTCATCAAGCGTGATACCGGTATGAGTGCAGCTTCAATCGGAATCATTTTATGGACCCAGAGAAGTACAAAATCAAATAGTTAACAATTTTACTCATCCTCTTTATTTCTCTCGTAACGCCGATGTTGCTTTATAATAACCTAATAATAATAATAATAATAAACGTAACCAACCACCGCCCGGTATGATGTCCCCGACGAAATTTTTAGCCGTCCTGGGTCGGCCAACCCATTTAACTTCTCTAATAGCTACAATTAAAAAGTATAGGGGCCCCAGGAAAAAGATCATAGTCATCAAAAAATTCATTAAGTACACAGCTGAGAATCCTAAGCTTTTGCTATTATTGTACTTTTCTATTATTAATAAGGCAAAATTAAAATCTTAATTATATAATAAATAAATCAAGAGAAGCCTTAAAAGTGGCAAATTATTTATGTAGAATTTTTGCAATCTTTTTTAGGGAAAATTTTTATTTACATAGAAATGACACTGCGCATGCTGGAAAAGCTATCTCGGGAACGAAATTAGTATAAGTTGGTTGGGGGTGATGTGCAAACCTGCAAAATAGTATAAGTTGTTTTACCTACCCATCAAAGTTTCTAATAATTGTGATTTGTTTCACACCTTGTGAACAGATGGAAAACCAACATATTTGTTTCAATTTCCATTGCCTTTTTCGTGAGATTTTTTATTCTTATTATTATTATTATTGAATTGTTGAAAAAAGTTTCTAGTGCGAACCCAATTAGCTTTTTCATTTTGTACTTGCATGAATTAGTCTTAGAATCAACTCACTCTTTGAACTTAAATGTGGGCATGTGAAATTAAGTTAAGAAACAAAAAAAAAATACCAAAGAAAGGAAAAAAAAAAAAAAAAAAAAAAAAAAAAAAAAAATTAAGTTAAGAAACAAAAGCTTAAAACTTCGTTTGGTATAATAACAGTCAAATTATATACATTACGTATGGTAAATAAAAAAATACGATAAAAATATAAAAATATATTTGTACGTAAATTCTAAATTCTGTCGGGCGGAAAAGAAAATTATTACGCTTCAATTATTGAAGATGTTATGGGTATTAGGCATGCCTAAGAACTAGGATTAATCATTAGTCATTACTGGTTGCTTATTTTAGGCTATAATATTTTGTTTATTTTAGATTTTTTTTTTAATTAGCTCTTAACAATAAACTAACAAAGGGCCCTATTTTTAAAGAACACGTGGAAAAATTTAATACGTTCTTCTAGCATCTGGGCACTATTTGATGTTCGAAATTCCAAATCAAGAGGGATTGGTCACCTACTGTTGTTTAAAACTGTGTTTAGTCCTTATTAACAAAATATCCCATTAACTTCAAATATCAAATCATGCCCCAAAAAATATATATAAAAAAAAAGTTCTGCAGAAACTGTTACAGGACAAATTACTGAAAAAAAAAAAAGAAGTTAGCGATAATATATAATTTATTTTTTTTCTAATTACAGTCCAATTTATATTCTAAATAAATAAAATAATAATATACTATTGGATTTTTTTTTAAAAAAAAAAAATCACACTTTAGGAGTAGAGTTAATACATTTTTGGCACAACACATGAAGAAAATTATTAATAAAAACCATTTTAAACTTGAATGCAGAGAACTGATTATTAGATAAAGTAATAAAGTTGGCCAATTTTGGTCGGCTATGTAAGCTAATTTGGTCCTCAACTATGAATTATTTAGTTCCAAGTTATAATTAAGACCAACTATAAAGAAAGCGACCCACGGTCTAAACCAAACTTTTACTTGACAAGTATTCAAAAAAGGTAGTCTAAGAAGTGAACGTTTTCACTATCATTCCTCATCATTTTCCAAATCACATGAATCATCATTAATCCTTTTTCAAACAGATTTTTTATCAAAAAAAAAAAAAAAAAAAAAAAAAAACTATTCGCTCTGTTATTATAAAGCATATATTTTACACTCTTTTTTTTTTATTTTTAATATTAAAAAAATTTGATAAAATTAATAAATAAATTTGAATCTCTGAGATGTTGGACTTTTAAGTTTCAAACCTAATTCATAGATGTACAAATAATATTGCTATTCAAAATAAATGTTTTAAGTTTCACACCTAATTTATAAATGTACAAATAATGTTACTCTTAAAGATAAATCTATCGGTGGTTCATAATATTTAAATTATGCTAAATTACAGGACACACGATTATATATTAAATTAATGATGGATCATATGTTAGAAAAATCCATTTACAAGGCATCCGCAGGAACATATCAATGTATTCAAAAAGGGGCAAAAAAAAAAAGAGGGAGAAAAAAAAAAAAAAAAAACGAAAAATTCAACGAAAATTCCTATCTTTCTCTCTTAAAAAAAAAAAAAAAAAAAAAAAAAAAAAAAATATGATCTTCCAATTTAAAATTTAAATTTTAAATTTTAAATTTCAATCAACAGAAGCGAGGGAGATACTGGCGCTAGAGATACTCCCATGGCTGTTATCGCAGAGCGCCACGGCGGTCTCGAGGTTGGCGACGACGTCGGTCATGGCGGGCCGCTCCCGACCTTCGAGGCTGACGCAGTGGACCGCCGTGTACGCGACGAGCTCCACGGCCTCCGCCTCGTGCGCCGTCAGTGGCCCGGGCCTTTCGTCGAGCAAGGTCCGGACATTGCCGGCCACAATGGACGGCACGGCGAAGTCGACCACGCTCACGGGGTTGCCGCCTTCGTCCTTGAAGATTGCCCGTTTGCCGGTGAGGAGCTCGAGCATGACCACCCCGAAGCCGTACACGTCGCTCTTCACAGTGAGGTGTTGGAGGCCGTAGTACTCGGGGTCCATGTAGCCCACCGTCCCGGCGGCTTTCATGGAGAGGTGGGCGCCCTCGGACTCGGGACCCATGAGCGAGAGGCCGAAATCGGAGACCCTGGCGACGAAATTGGAGTCGAGCAGTATGTTGGAGGATTTGATGTCCCGGTGGATGATGGGGGGCACCGCGTAGTTGTGCAGGTATTCGATTCCCCTGGAGGCGTCGAGCAGGACCTTAATCCTGACTTTCCACGAGCTCAGCACCACGGAGTCGGCGACGGCGTCGGCATCCTTGGAATGCAGGTGGTCGTAGAGCGCGCCGTTCTTCATGTACTCGTAGACGAGGAGGCGCTCCTCTTTCTCCTCGCAGTAGCCGAGCAGCCCCACCAGGTGTTTGTGGTGGAGCCGCGAGAGGAAGGCGAGCTCCGACTGGAATGCGCTCTCCTTCTCCTGGAACTTCTTGCTCCGGGGGCCCGACTCGCTCCGTTTGATCGCCACCTCCCGCCCGTCGGGGAGCTTCCCCTTGTACACCGTCCCGAAGCTCCCGGCGCCGATCTTCGTCTCCGGCGAAAAATTCTTGGTCGCGGCCGCCATCACCGCGAAGGTGAATTCCTCCGCCCGGTGGTCCTTAAACGACGACGGCCCGCTCCGCTGCCGCCGCATCACTCGGGAGCCCTGCCGCCTGAATATGCGGGACTTAGACCCCGACGGCGAAGTGAACGGGCTCACAACGCCCGCCCCTGCCCCATTCGCCCCATTCGTCCCCGCGCCACCTGTTTCAGCTGCATTGGCGCTCGCGGCCGCAATCGTGGGCTGCACCGAATTGTGCACCTTCTTGTGCCCGCACACCCCCCGCCACAACCAGTACAACAACGTGCAAGCCCCGGCAAAGCAACCGACGCCTCCGACAATCCCAAAAGCGAGCCAGCCTTTACTCACCCTCTTTGTCGACGAAGACGAAGGCGAAGGCGGTGGCGGTGGCGGTGGCGGTGCCTGCGGTAATGGTGGAGGAGCTGCGCTGCTGCCGCACTGATTGCATATGACCCCGGAACCCGAGCAGAGAACCGCGGAGTTGGGATAAATCCCGCAATTGCAATCACCCTGCGCCGCACAAATACCCGGCAAAATACTAGGCAAAGGGAGAGTGGCGACCGACGGATTGCGCCCATCGGATCGCCAGCACACGACGGATAAGTTGGACGTGATGACGCCGCAGGTGAGGTTACCCCCCGCGACGATGAGCTCGAACTCGGTCGCGTTCGCCAGGGGGTAGTATTTCTCAGGGCTGCCGCGGCCGAAGCCACCCCAGCAGAGGACGGTGTTGTTGGGGCGCTGAATCGCGCACGTGTGGTTGGAGCCGAGCGCGAGCCCCGAGTACTCGAACGCGTATCCGGTGGGCGCGTCGGATTGGCCCGAGGCGTTGCTCCCCCTGCAGCGGAGGAACCCCGCGGCGTCCACGCCGCACATGTGCGAGTCCCCCGCCACGATTTCCGCCATGGAGAGGTTGGAGAAGAGGCCTTGGATGGCGCCGCCGCGCGGTCCCCAGCACCGCACGCTGCCGTTACCAGCGATCGCGCAGGAGAAGCCGTCGCCGGAGGTGAGGGAGCTGTACGAGCCCGGCACGTAGGTGGGGAACTGGGTGCCTCCCCTCCACCATTCGATGCGCGAGGCGTTGCGATCCACGGCCGCGATCTGGTCCACGCCGACGGCGAGGCCCGCGAGAGTGTCGGGGCCGTTGTAGACCCGCTTCGGCGGCGGAGACGCCGCCCCGCCGCCGCCGTTCCAGCAGAAGAAGGCGGTGCCGCCGGACCTCAGCCCGCAGAGGAAGTCGCGGCCGCCGGAGACGGAGTCGAATGGCGCGTTGGGCGAGAGCAGCTGCGCCGCGGGGGGCGACGCCGCCGCGGCGGAGCAGTAGACGCTGCGGGGGGCTGTCCCCGAGGCGACCCCGCAAACCGTGGCGGAGCCGTAGGCGATGGCGAGGGTGGAGGCGGAGCCGAAGGCATGGGAGGGGGAGGGCGCGAGGAGGACGAGGACGAAGAGCACGACGAGGACGGAGTCTGCGGCTACGGTCACTGCGCTGGAGAACCTGTTCCTCATCGGACGGTAGGGATTGAGCGAGGAGAATGGTGGTGGGAACGATAGCGCTGCCTCATCATCAGAGAAGGAGTTTGAAGACAGAAAAAATAAAACAAAAAAGTGCACAGAGGCAGCAGATAAAAGGAAGAAAGGGAGGGAGAAATAATAAAAAGGGGGTCACAGAAGAGAGCAACGCGAACAGCGCGTCGCAGCTGTTTTGGAAAATTCGTCAAACTGGTATCCGGAAACGACGACACTGGGCAGCGTTACTTGCTGCTGTGTCTCACTCGAGGGATGTCCCTTGATCACCCGTCCTCAGCCTGATCAACGGCGGAAATAGGCTATAAGAAATAGGCTATTTATTTATAGATTAAAAATAAGTTCTATTGATTTTTATTTTGAAATAATAAATTTAAAAAATTAATAAGTTGAGTGGGACTAGAGCCCATAATAAATTTAATGGTAAAAAATCTAACAATAAATTTAATGTTTAGATGGATTGAATTCGGTCAAGGTCCGTGGACACTGTATCTATACGCTTTACGCGAATTTGTTGCGTATTAAAATTAATACGCAATTTCCACCCTACAGTGCAGGTATTGGATCCAACTTTCTACTCCGAAATAATAGACCTACAAGATTAATAAGTTGAGTTGGATGAGCTTAATACCTAGCGGCAAGAGATCCAACGTACGGACGAAGTAAATCCGGTCGAAATCTGTAAACATTGTATCTATATATTTTAAATAAATTAATTATGTACTTTTAAAATTTTAAATTTTTAAAATTAATAATTAGCATCAACGATCCAATAATACCTTTCCGGTACTTGATAGTTTGAGCCCGCTTCCTAATTTGGAGACATGTTTCAGTGCGCACCAGAGCCTCATCTATAAACCCTCTGGTGGTATTTTATAATAGAGTTAATGCTACATGTACACCCCGAAGGGGTGTATATCCTACACCTTCACCTCTTTAATGGTGTTGATATTTTTTACGGGTCACATCAAGTGACCCCTCATCACACCCCCACCCTTAAATGAGTGGGGGTGTGAGATGTACACCCCTTACGGGTGTACAAGTAGCATTTTCCTTTATAATATTAGTAAGCTCAGAGAAAGATCTAATACAACTTTTCTATTATATGAACAATTGCACATTAACGGCGTTCGTTTAGAAAATCATTGATTTAGTACAGGTTTCTTTGTACATAATTATTGAAATTAATGATAAAAAAATTCATGTTTAAATTTAATGATTTTCTGAGTGAGATGACCTTTTGAGTCAATTTATTCTAAATAAAAAAAATATACAAGTTTTTTTTTTCAATCCTACGTAATGTGGTCACTCCATAATTTTATATAAAAATTCTCATTTAATTAATGAGGATCAGGAGAGAAAATTTTGGAAATCTAAGCCCACAGAAAAAGAAAAAGAAAAGTGTTTGAGAAAAAAAAAAAAAAAAAAAAATGACAGTGAAGAGCTTATCATGATCGAGTCACAGCTGACCAACTAGGGCTGCCAACGACCAAAGACTTGGTCGCTCCACGCAACCACAAATTAATTTACTAAGTCTAAAATTCGTCTGAAAAAATTTGTACAAAACCCCTCTCATTAGTCGAAAATCACATCACATGGAAATTTATAGGTTTCACGAAGTTCTTAGTATTGTATTTTTCATTTTAATTACTACACATATTTTCCTACAAGGACTTATACTTGTCTACTATAACTTGGTTTCAGTCAACGAACGTGCACGCGGTCAAACTAAGCTTTCTAGGGTTTCTAGATATCGTTGGATACCGTCACCGGAGGTGAGGACAGGGACGGAGTAATACATAGACCCCAAATAATAATATTTTTTTTTCAACTTTTTAATATTTATTTTATAGTTCTCTGATTAATGTATAAATTACTAGTTAATTTCTAAAATATATAGATCTATTTTGTAAGAAACAAAAAATAAATAAATTAGAGCTATCTCTCCTTATGTGTTTTAGAAGTGAAATTATTCTAAAAAAACTCTTAATTATAAGGCATTTTAAAAATAAATTCTTTAACTTTAAATATTTTGTTTACTATATTTTTAACGTTTTAATTATTTTGGATGAATTATTTTAACTGAGTAAAATATTAGATAATAGTCATTGGTAATATTATAATTTTATTTATAAAAAATTTTAAAAATTAAATTACTAACTGAATTAATGATAGATTCGGTAAAATATTTAAATTTATTCGAATGAAATAATGTAAATAAAATAATTATAAATTAAGCGAGTGTAAATAAAAAAAATAAAGTTAATATTTTTTTACATTAAACATTTAATCAATAAATTTTTTATTAAAAATTTGAGTAAGTAAAATCTTATTTATCTGTTAAAATTTTTATTTGTATATATCTTTGGCCTCGTACGTGATTGAATTTTTGCTTAGTCTAAAACAAGTTTTAATTTTATTTAATTAAGAGTTATTTTGATACTAAAGTATATTTAACACTGGAATAAAAATAAAAGATACATTTCTACGTTTTTATTGTAGAAAATATATCATAATAAACTCATGAAACACGATACCAAGTACGAAAATAAACAGCATATATTTTTATTGAATTTTGTTACCGTACGTTATGTAATTTTTTGTTCACAATTTCAAACAGAGTCTAAAAGGAGTAGAGTTGGTTACATTTCGTGGGTACAAAAATTTGTATATTTGTAGTTAATTTGGATACTACTTTGGTACCGAGGGACAGTGAATTAAACGAACGGTGATGCCGCCTCTCTTTAATTTTGAGAATATACAAATAATTTTCTCCACCGCTTAGAGATGGTGAATCTCACGTGCATTACTCAGTACCACCACTAGCCGTTTACACAATTACACTCAGCTACAGTATTATTATTATTATTATTATTATTATCGATATTAATATTATTGTGGACACATTTATTTATTGCACGCACGATCGTGATTAATAAATTCGAAGTATAAATTCTATTTAACCCTCTCTCTCTCTCTCTCTCTCTCTCTTTTGTTTTACTCGTACCGTAATTTATTTCCTATTTCAAAATGATCTAATAAGAAAATGGCGCGGCAATATTTAAAATTTACAAGTCAAGGACCCGTCGAGATGTTGGAGTCAGGATCTTTTATAAATTTGCTTCTAATTTTTTTATATGCATATAAAATAACTTATTTTATTTTGAAAAAAAAAAAATAGTTTGAACATGACAAATAAGTAAATTTAATTAAATGTACGTAAAGAATAGAAATTTTTTTGCATCTGCATTTAGTTAGTAATAGTAAATGTAGCTTAGTAGCTACCAGGTCAAGGGGATTTATGAGGCATGGAGAGGGAACCCGACATTCCTGTAGTTTGAAGTTTGAACGCACACGACTCGAGCTCCTCAATTTGGTCTGGGTCCACCATGGTGGTGCTTTATTCTCCCCTCCCCCCCTGCCCAAAGAAGACAAATATGTTATGGGCATAGTTTTGAAGATGATGCAATGAATGTTGTGTGGTGAAAATGACGTTCATCCATTTCTCTATTCGCTGCTCTTTCTCTCTCTCTATCTCTAAACCAGTAAAATTATATATTTCTTCATCCACTGCTCTCTCTCTCTCTGAATCAGTAAAATTGGACGAATGAATGAGTGCCAAATCAGTAAAATTGAACATATGGATGGGTGCCGCTTCACCGCGCAGTGCCCATCCAAATTAGTTTGGGAACCATCGCTGCACAATAAATTCCTCCCCAGGGGCCAAAAGATAAGATCACATAAGAGGTGCCATGTGCCCCTTATATGCAGGAGAAAGATAATACAAGCAGTTGAGAAATTACTCCCTAATTAAACCTGGTGTATTAAAATATATATATATAATTTTATACAAATTAATCTCCGTAAATATATTAAATAATAAATATATTATTATAAAATTTAATTTTTTATATTTATCTCTTTAAAAGTCCTAAATTATTTATATATATTCATCTAATTTGTTACCGTTAGCTCACTATTTATTTTTAAAATTTTACTCTTACAAATGTATTCTTCCAAAATCTAACTGTTAGAATAGTGCAAAAATGTCTAAAAAGATAAAAAAAAAAAATAAATTTACTACACTCACTAAATAAAATTAAGTATTTATTTTATAATTAACTATATTTTTCTAAGAAATATTAATATTAGAAACATATATATAAACAATTTAAAATTTTTGAAAAAATAAATATGAAAAGTTGAACTTTGTAGGAATATATCTATTATTTGATATATTTACAAAAAATTATATAAATTAATCCTAATATATATATAGAGAGAGAGAGAAAGAGAATTTCGCTACTATGCTTGTACAAGTACCAAACAATTAATGCTTATAAGTTTTTCTACCGTTAGATCTATTCTTTTGACTAATTTTATTTCTTAAATTATTTTATTTCACCAACCAATCACTTAACCTAGGGAGTCCATTATAATGCTAACCATTTATCTTTTTATCTAAAAATTAAAAATTCACAGACACCAATGACTTAATAATTTTAAAAATATAAAAACTCAATTATATATATATTTGATAATTTAAGTTTTAAAATAATTAATTAGTTTATAAAATATTAGAACGAAAAATTCTGACTTGGTAGAATTTGATGTGACCCTAATTAATTTGAATTATGCTCAAAATTAATATTTTTTTAAAAAAATTAAATATAAAGAAAAGTATGAAATATAAAATATTAAAATATTATTATTCAGTAGCATAAAACTTTAGAAAAAAATAATTGTTTTGCCTAAGCTGTTGATCAGTTTGTTAACTTGCTCTTCATTGATCAATAATTTTCAATTCTGATTATATTTTTTAGAGTTTTTTTTTTTTTTTTTTTTTTTTTTTTTTTTTTTTTTTTTTTTTTTTTGGAGTTAATTTACTGGGGTGAATAGAAAAAACAACTTGGCCGGTTCAACGCTGATATGGTGGACTAAGTTCAGACAACACGTTGGGCAAATTTAATGAACTGTGGCTTTCAGAACACTACCTGCTTTTAAGAGACATGAACACCAAGCATTTGAACATTGAGCATTTTCCTTGAACATAACTTACTTTATTTTGTTTTTTGTTTTTTTGCCACGCGTCGACTTCCTAATAAACACTTTGTAAAGTGAAAAAAAAAATAATTTAAAATGATCATCTCAAAATTTTTAATTTTTAAAATAATTTTATAAAATTTTAAATTATAAAAATATCTTTATGAATGCCGCCACGCAAGTGTTCAAAGAGGGTGAACATTCATCGTGTTTAATAATTTTTTTTTAATACGAAAAATTATTCTCTGTGTTTTAGATTGTTAGGATTTTAAATTTTATTAATAGATTGTTAAAATTTTTTAGATTATTATAATTGAATAATATTTGATTGCTATAATTTTATTGGTAGATTGTTGAAATTTTTTTAGATTGTATTATTTTTTTTTTATCATATATAATTCTAACAATCATATAAAAATTTTAACGATCTAAAAAATTTCAATAACTTACCAATAAAATTTGAATAATCAAATATTATTCAATTCTAAACATTTAAAAAATTCTAACAACCTATTAATAAAATTTAAAATCCTAACAACTTAAAATAAATAAAAATGTTGAATACGGTGAATCATTCACCGTGTTCAATTTACCTCTCCCAACGTAGGGATAGGACTATTTTTAAAAATATTTTATTTTAGAAAGTTGAATGCAAAAAAAAAAACACCAAAAAAATTATTAAATATTTGAAAAAATATTACTTTTTTAAGAACAATAATTGAAGGAAATTTTAATAATTTTCAAATTATGTCGTAAATTGTGATGGGAAGGCCTTCTTTTCTTATGCCATGTTGTGCGTTGATATATTGGCAATTTTATTTTAGAGTAATATTATCTGTATGTTTTATGCACATCTTATATTATACATATTTTAGAATAGACATTTATTCACTGGTCATTTGAAAATTATAAGTGAAATTTATCTCACCCTATAATAAATTAGGTGTAAAATATATACCCCAAATGGGGTGTATAAAAAGCATTTACCTTTATTTTATTGATAATTTGATTAGGCCTCTATCATTGCCATCTGAACTGGTTTTGAAAAGGATAAATTATAAAAGAATGTAAATTATTTGATATGCACTCTTTACTATAGAATAGAATTTAATTAGTTTCAGTTAACCCTGTTACAAAAAGGATATATAATAAAAACTTTCTATAAGGGTTATATGTATATATGTCACAATTAATCCCATCATTTTCTTTGTTAGAATTGATTTTTCTTATTTATCTCATTTACCACACAAATATTCTCAACTACTTTTTTATTTCAGTTCCATTCTAAAAATTTATATAAAATATTAGCTAAAACTTTTATTTAAATAAAACTTTTGTTTAAAATAAAATTTACCAAGTGCGCTTTTAACTAAGTCAAACTATTTTTTTCCAATTCCACAGCAAATTTGTTAGTCCTATATTCTCTAAAAATTTCTTAATAAAGATTGGCAAATATCTCAATAAAAAAATTTTCTCTCTCTCAAATAATTTTGTGATCACCTCCTTTTAGATCACTTTCACTTCATTAGTACCATAACCTCTCTCTCTCTCTCTCTCTCTCTCTCTCTCTCTCTCTCTCTCTCTCTCTCTCTCTCAAATTATTTCGTGATCACTGTGTTTACATCACTCCCTTAGTACCACAATTAGAAAAATAAAACAAAATACTAAGCATGTGAGTCAAATAAGTAATACATGACAAATGATGTACCTTCCATAATCCTACTATTAACTTTCCCAAAAGGCTTTAAACACCCCAACACTCAAAATGTTGCTGTTATTAATAAAACCAAAGTTAATATTAATCAAATAATTTAATAACTAACGATCAGATTCAATAAATCTCATCACCCTACAATCAAAATGATTGTACTACTAAAATTATTCTAGACAGAAACAGTGGATAGGTGATCATCCGTCGGTCGGTCGGTCACCTTTCTTTTGATTCTTTTCCGATCACCTGCAGTAGTAGAAGAAGCTGGAGGAATATATAGGACACGCCACCTATGGTGGCGTATTGAAGCTTCGAGCTCCCTTCGACGTTTGGGAAATCACCGTCGACGCACCGGTTGAATCCCCCGACCAACCACCCCAAGTTCTCGTACCCTCCCTCGTGCAGCAACCGCACCGCAATCAGCGACCTGAACCCAAGTCCGACGTTATTAACTCGAGTCTGAGTCTAACCCAATTCAGCTTAGACCATTCCGAGTGATCTTTTTGGTTTCCAGAATTGACATATTTACATTTAATATTTTAAACGTTATACCCTTCTCAAATTGTCTATTTATCCATCAAAAACTTTCAAAAATGAGATTTGATAGTATTTGCCTAAATTATGTTCTATGACTCGCATGCTGTAACTAGAGTTTGCGTTAAAATTATTTTTCTTTCGCTGTTTGTTCCTACAACAGTGGAATTAAAGCTTTTTAAGTTTTGCATAAAATAAATAATGTTTACGAAAAAAAAAATTTATTATTAAAATCGAGTGTGTTATAATTTGACCTGAGGCCTTCGCCGCAAGTGACGAGCAACTTGGTGGTCTTGTCGGGGACGACGGCGTCGACGTCGGCGACGAAGCGGTCGTTCATGGTGGTCAAGAGCTGGCCAGTCCAGAGGCCGATGTAGCCAAAATGGACCCAACGCTTCAGGACTGTCAGGGGCCCGTTGCCTGGGTCGGCCACGAAGAGGGCCACGTGCAGCGACCCACCCACGCGGGCCTTCTCCCGCTCCCACGCGGGCCGCACGTCCAGGACCCGGAACCCCTCTCCCCCCACCCGCAGGGCCTCCGCCGCCTCCCTCGGCCTTATGGGCCGCACCGACCCCGACTCGACCAGGTCTCGTGGGCCGGGCCGCTCTCGTTGGGCCCTCAATACGAAGGGTTTGATGGATGAGGAGGAGCAGCAGGAGAGGTGGATCGCCATTGCCATACCTCGGCGAGCTCTCTGAGAGTTCGGTTTATGATTTATCCCCTCCCCTCTTATCCACTATCTCTTTTACATGTATGTCCAACACAATTTATCTATTTACATTATCATACACCTCAACTACAGGACAATTTGAAGTAGGCCCCTTACTTTTTATTTCAGAAGAAGCAGCTACTTAACGTAAAATATTTAATAATTAGAAATGCCTGAGATTTTTTTTTCCATTCACAGCAGATCGGAATGCGATTTGGAGGTTAAAACTAAAAAAAAGGCAGAATTAGAGAAAAAAAGAGTAGCTGCATTATTATTATGTGTAACATGTAACGAAACTCTTTATGTCCGTTTATTTTATATATATATATATATATTCAGGAATTCACACTTGCATATTATTATCAATCAACATAAAACAACCATTTAAAAAGACGACAAACTGCGAAAAAAAATCAAACGAACTTAAACCTCATGAGCAGCTTCACAGATTTGAACTTGGTTCCTTCGCGGTTGAACAAGGACACGGTGTGGATTCCGGGCCTTAGCTCGGATACAGGCAAGCAGGTGTGCCCGCCAAAGTCGTCCTTCTCGGACCTATCGTATTCGTGTACTTCGACTCGAAGGAGAGCAATCTCAGGAACACTTAAGGGGAAAGTGAACTCCTCGTCCCAGACCGGCGTCCAGTTATCCTCGATTGGCTTTGTCTTCTTCATCATGGAATCAGCTGGAACTCCGGCAATCCCTACCTGTTAGATCAATCATTTGTTCACTACTTTGGCCTCGTAGAATGAATAAATTAGGTAATTAGGTAGCAGAGAAGATGCAATAACGGAGATTCTGAATAGAACAGCAGAAAAGATTTACACCTTAACATAGAAGTCAGGAGGAGAACAAGAATCAAAATGCGTCTGCTTGAAGTCGGTACGCCAACCATCGCCCATATATACTTTGACCTGGAAGAGGTGATTTTGATTAAATCAAATCTGATGTCTATCAAGTTACAATAAAGGAAGCAAAAAGAGATAAATAAAAATTTTGTTCCACTTAAAAGTAATCCACACCTTCAAGGTTTTCTTCACAGATAAAGCTTCTTTGGGATCAAAAACCACGTTGTTCGGGCCAGTTTTCATTAAGAAATCAGGTTTCTTCACATAACCACAGCCGCCGTTGGCTTTAAAAAATCCTTGCATTAACCAAAGGGATCTTCCATATCCCTAGAAGATATTAAAGCAAATTCTAAGTTTAAGGAATAGGTATTAGTAGAAGTTCCTCATATCAGATAAAAACTTCTGATTCATGTTCACTAAAACATGACGAATGAAGCTACGTAACACAGAAAAAATCAAGTTAGAAGGAAGAAAATCTAAGGTCACAGTTAAATTGGCATCTTATATGAAGAAGCTAACCTGCATGTTGAAGGCAACCATTTGAGCCCCATGCACCCAGCCGAGAAATGGATTATAATTAGAGGAAGTGACGCGTGTTCCCTTCGGATAAATTCTCAGTAGATTTTTCTGAGTAAACCTGTTTAAAACAAAAAGGTAAATGTATTAAAAACTATCAGAAATTTTTTGAAGGTGGAACAGGAAAGACATGCTCAGCATTCTCAATCAATTAAGCCTGAATGCAGCAGATAAAGATGCTACCAACAATCTAGCAAATAGTTGTTCTAGATTCGTTCAAGGTTTCCACAATCAACAAGACAATAAAATGGCAACACTAGAGAAGCATTAGTACCGTATAAGATCAGCACTATGCGACACTGCTGCTTTGGCAAGTTGTTGCTCACTCAAACTGAGACGCCTAACTTTATCGGGATCAACTTTTAGTGCAACACTCAAGTCACCCTTAGGTTTACCAGCCCTGATAGTGATTAAATGTTTGTATTCTGGTGGTTGCTTTGGTTGCATTTTCTGCTCATCCTCATTCTCATCCTCATCCTCATCTTCGTCATCATCATCGTCGTCGTCCTCATCTCTACGTTTAGACTGATCATTCAATAGCAACCTACTTGTAAGAACTCAATAGTTGGACAATAATTGAGGGAAAGATTAAGTTCGCTCGATGTAATCTACAACCTTACTATGAGATTTAATTTCAGCCTGAAGATCTGGGACTTCCTTCCCCCATGCAGCTTCTTCCTTTGATTCCTTGCCATTGCGAACTTCAAAATCCTTCTCCTTGGAAGTCTTAGCTTCAAGGTACTCCTTTGGTGGTTTTGTTGACAAGATGATGCGGTTCATTAGGGCTGCTGGTGAAGGGAATTCTTGAGGAGATTCTGAGTCAGGGTAGTATAGCACGTCCCCAAAGATTTCTACGACCATCTAAATAAGAATTGCAAGGAAACTGTTAAAAGTCAAATTTGACAGAATTGATTGGTAAAATCTGCATAATTTTTTTTTTTTTTTAAAAAAAAAGAAGATAAAATTACCTTGGCAACATTAGCCTGAAGATCACGAGTAAGGTGGTCTTCCAGAGTTATAATAACAGGATAGGGCGAAGCACAAAAGGCATACTCTTTAATTGAATTTAAACATTTTCTAAGTGGGACCGGAGATGTCAATGTCCTACAAAATTTCAACATGGAGAAACAAATTAAAATAGATAAACAATAAAAAAACAATACAAAAAATCAGTAGCTAAATAATGATCTTGCATTCTACTTCAATTGCCAATCAAGTGAATAAAGAATATTAGCAAGTATGACACTAAAGTGAACCAGCCAAGCTTAATATTCTCTTTGTTGCAGAAGGAAGAAAGTATGAGTTGTTACCATTATTTGTGATTTTTTTTTTAAAAAAAAAAAATCATATATCCAACATTAACTGTCTAGCTTCTCAACTTCTAAATGATTCATAGATCCAGAAAACGAAAATGTCGACGGCACAATGTAACCTGGAAATCTGGCATTTTGCTCACTCTGGTTAGAGGATGAGTCAATTTATTTACAGTTTTACACTAAGAAACTTTTCACAAGACCATAAGATGGACGTGGTAATATGTAACTTGCAAACAACAATTAACTCCACAGGACAATGCAGGATTGGCTCATGAAATTATGATTGGAATTACACACTGTGACATGATACCTTCCGTGGAGAATGTGTATATCGTTTTTTGTAGAATTAGGCCACATATCCAGTTCAATTACTCTAACACCTCTTTGGAGCGCTTTAATAATTGGAACATCACTGCAATCACTGCTAAGCTGATTCCCAGTTAGGTATGAGTTATGGCCTGTATATATGTAATAGTGTGACAATGGCGCACTCATATCATGATGAACCTGCAGTGAAAGATTTTCCATGATGTGCTACAATAGACAGAACAAATCAATAAAAAACGCACTATGAAGCATTGCACTATAAATGCAAAAAATAAATCTATGGGAAAAACAAACAAAAATGAAAATGCTAACTAATTAAAATTAAGTTTAATTTAATTTGGTTTATTGAAGAGACAGAATCTATCATTTTTTTTTTTTGAAGAGCCAGTGTTAGATGTGACTCAAAATCAGAATCGCTTCGATATTATGATTCAGGTTCGACGACGGCTTCGCGGTGCGACGAGAAAATTTGAGGATGTCTGCGGTGGAAGCGAAGGGCTCGGGCGGTACGGATCCGATCCGCTAAGGAAAAACCCTAATTTCTTTTCTATTTGTCCTAGAGTGAGATCGAGCGATTGTATGAAGAAGAACTCTTGTATTTCCCTCTTTTCTACATAGTAAAATCTCTCCTCTTTCGCCCGTAATTTTTTCCCTGCAGAAAAAGATTTTTCACGTAAATCTGTGTGCTAATTCTCTGTCGTGCATTGTTGGTTTTATTTTTCTGTCGTGATCGCCAATTGTAACAGCCAGAAAGGAAGAGACAGAAAATCTTGAAGACAACATATCTAATGATCAGTTGTAATCATGAGGTTAGTTGGATTTAATCTCTAAATGACTACAATTTCAGTTACTGAATTAGCATACTCCCTCGAAAAAAAAAAAAAGTATTTAAATTATTTTAGTTAATTAAGTAAAAAAATTTGTGGAATTTAAAGGCTCAATTATTTATTAGCCATTAATTGTTATATTATTATATGTGAACAAGTGATCAAAGGCATTAAATTTGACGGAAAGTGCTAAACATTTTAATAAGAACATGAAATTTCTATTTGGCATTCATTAGTTGCCGAGGCAAAGGAATAAAACATAACCAAATCTACTACAATGCAATGCCCAAATAAGGATCATCAGGATGAAGAGCTTAAGAATCGGAAACCTGAGATTTGAGGGGAGGGTTGAGCTCGTTGGAGAAGAGGAAGTGGTGGAAATCCTCGAGCGTGAAAGCGAATGGCCGCGCGATCTTGGTGAGCTGGAGTCGGGGCCGGAGTTGCCGGATCCGACCCATGATACGCTCGGCGTCGGCGTCGGCGTCGGCGTCGGCGTCAGCGTCGGCGGCAGCGTCGCCGTTGGCCTCGGCGAGGAACCGCCGGAGCTGGTCGGCGCTCATGGCGGCGCCGCCCTCGGCGTACGCCGCGAACGCCTCCCTCACGTCGCTCGGCGGCTGCGCCTCGCTCCACAGGAAGTTCCTCGTGAAGCAAATGCAGTATTTGAAGCTCCCCATCGCCCCCTCCTCCTCCTCCTCCTCTGTTCTACGACCTCCTACGATGCTTTTTTTGTTTTTTATGGCTATTTTTAGGGGATTTTTTTGGAAGGGTTTTGATCGGAGAAAAAGTTCTGCGAGGGATCTCTAACGAAGAGGTTTCGAATAATAAAAATGAAGAGGGGCCCACCAGAGTTTGCCGACGATTACGTGGCTTTTTTTTTTTTTTTTTTTTTTTTTTTTCGGTTGATTTCTTCTATACGAACTTCACCAAATAATAACTTGTCACGTAGCCATATTTGTGTCACGTAGCCATATTGGTATGAAGCACGAGGAAGTTCTTGGAGGGGAAAATAATTTAAAATATGTGTATAGAATTTTAGTGAAGTATTTATTATTTAAAATTTTATTTAATTTTATAATTTATTTTATTTAATTTAAATTAGTTAATTATATTTTAATTTTAAAATTTAAACTAATTATTTTGAAAAATAAATAATTCAAAAAATTATATAAAATATATTAATTTAATTTATAAAAATAAATAATATATTTAAATTTTGAAATTAAAATATTATTTACTAATTCAAATTAAATAAATACCCCAAATTATTGGACATTCGCTCTTGCCGACGTACTAAATGCTGCTGATAAGAATGGATAACAAATTTTCTCCCGAAGCCATTAATGCGGCCTTAGAGAACTTATATATATATATATATATATATATATATATATATATATATATATATATATATATATATATATAAACTTATATATTTTTAAAAATATATCCTCATCTATATTTATAAATTTTTTATTATTAAATTTATATTAAAATTTGTAGTATTATAAAATTAACTAAAAAATAAAAATATAAAATATAAAATATAAATTTTAATATAAATTTAATGATAAAAAATTTATAAGTATCGACGAATTTGTGCTTATAAAAACATACCAACTCTACTCTCTCTCTCTCTATTTATATATATATATATATATATATATATATATATATATATATATATTTGGATAGAAACTTTTTATATTTTTTAAGTTCTTGTTAATCTGACAAATAGCTATGCCACGTACTAACCGTGTATGATGTTGATGTATGTCAAGTACTAAGTACTAATAAATGTATATAATGTTGCTGTCTTACCGACAGATAAATA
Organism: Tillandsia leiboldiana; assembly: GCA_029204045.2. Taxonomy (NCBI): domain Eukaryota; kingdom Viridiplantae; phylum Streptophyta; class Magnoliopsida; order Poales; family Bromeliaceae; genus Tillandsia; species Tillandsia leiboldiana. The sequence continues at coordinate 9,191,732 of CM055081.1, forward strand.
ATTTTAAAAAATAAAAATATTAATAAAATATATTTTTATAAATTTTTAAATAAATTAATTCAAATATATAAGTTTAAGTACAAGTTGTCAAAAAATGAAAAAAAAAAAAAAATCATCTCGGCATCCGTCGTTTTGGGTCATATCTTAAGCGTTCTATATATACTGCACCATTAGACTCTCCATAGCGACGAAAAAGACCGTGGAGCAATCTTAAGCGTTCTATATATGCTGCACCATTAGATTCTCCATAGCGACGAAGAAGACGGTGGAGCAATCCCTCGCACTGCATCCTTGACGGAGAGGGTCGAATTGAGTCGGAGTTGGCTTGAATTAAGACTTGAAGAATTTGCTTGCTTTTTTCTAATTTTCGAATAAAATAATAACTATTCGAAAATTAAATTAAGGCTTGAAGGATTTGCTTGCTTTTTTTCAATTTTCGAATAGAGTAATAAATAACTATTCAAAAATTAATCCCTCGCACTGCATCCTCGATGCACTCCGTTCTAAAGCAGGGATGATAGGATTGAGTCAAGTTGGCTTGAATTAAGGATTGAGCCGAATTGGCTTGAATTAAGATTTAAAAAATTTACTTGTTTTTTCCCAATTTTTCAATAAAGTAATAACTACTCATCTTCTCTTTCTCTTTCGATTTTGTAGGTTATAAATTGTTTAAGGGAAAAAAAATTGATATTAAAAAGAAAAAATCAAGAAAGGAAGAGAAATAATAAAATATATTAATTAAAAAATACATTAATTATAGAAGGAAGGAAAAGATCATAAGATCTGTTGAATAGAGAGAACGGCAAGAAAAAAGTCATGAAAAGTCATAATAAGAACAAAGGTGTTCGGTTACTATACTTGTATAAGTACCAAACAATTGGTACTTATAAGTAATCTACCGTTGATCTATTCATTTGACTAATTTTATCCCTTAAATCATTCTATTCGAATAACCACTCATTTAACCCAAGAGGCCCACTATTATTCTAACCACGCATCTTTACATCCAAAGGCTCAAAACTACAAGCATTAATGACTTTGTACTTTTAAAAGTATAGGAGCTCAATTTTATATATATAGAGAGAGATAAGTTGAAATATTGTCAGTAACAAACAAATTCCGTTGGGATCCGACTATCGACACTATTAAATATGATCTAGACTACTGATAGTATATAAAAATTAAATTTTAAATTTTTTCGACATTATTAATCTAATGATCAGATAGTTTTAAAAGTATAGGAGTTCAATTCTATATGTAGAGAGAGATAAGCTGAAATATTGTCAGTAATAAACAAATTCTGTTGGGATCCGACTCTCAGCACAATTAAATATGATCTAAACTACTGATAGTATATAAAAATCAAATTTTAAATCTTTTCGACATTATTCATCTAATGATCAAAGAGTTTTAAAAGTATAGTAGCTCAATTATATATATATATATATATATATATATATATATATATATATATATAGAGAGAGAGAGAGAGAGAGAGAGAGAGAGAGAGAGAGAAGCTGAAATATTGTCAGTAACAAATAAATTCCGTTGGGATCCGAATATCGACACTATTAAATATAATCTAGACTACTGATAGTATATAGAAATCAAATTTTAAATCTTTTCAACATTAATAATGGAATAATCAAAGAGTTGTAAAATTTATAATTTTAATGGTAAATATGAGTCATTTGCTCGTTTAACGCTGTAAAAAAATATAAATAAATTTAATTTTGATTAAAAAAATTTAAACAACTTAAAATAAGATTTATACTCTCGATATTGATTACAAAATTTTTATCATCATTTTTTGAATGATATTTATTTTCAATCGCTTATTTTTATGCCCACTTGATAAATAATAGAAGAATATCGAAAAAGTATAAAATTTAATTTTTAAATAGTTTAAATAATCTAAATTATTTAACGATACTGATCATCGTTTCAGAAGCTCCATTATCGAAAACAAATAAATGGTAGCGATACCTATTTTCTATCGATAACATTCCAATATATATAAAGAGTTCGGCTACTATACTACCTACCGTACCAAGCAGTACTATCAAATTTTCTGCCGATTAACCTATTTCTCTGAATATTTCTATCAGTTATATTATTCTATTCCACCAACTACTCACTAAATTCCAAGAGACCACTATTATCCTAATCGTGTATCCCTTCATCCAAAGCATGAAGGTCATCAGAGTTGTAAGTTGTTTTCTATAAAGGAGCATCCAATTCGGCAACTGATTCCGTTAAATTAATTTAGTGTTGAAACTATCTAAAAATCAAATTGTATCATTTTTTTATTTTGTTTACCTAATAAACGAGTATCCTCAAAATAAACGTCTGAAAATAAAAACTACATAAAACATAATAATAAAACACATAAATTTTAAATTAAAAGCATTGATATTGCTATTGATTATAAGTAGAATTTTTTATTAAAATTTTATCTAATTTGGATTATTTTACATCTTTAAATTTATAAACGTTTCACACCGGTCATTAAAATAGTTATTTTTAAAAAAAATTGATCAATTGATAAATGATGCCGAAAAATTATAAAATTTGATTTCTAAATAGTTATAATAGTAAAAATCATGTCTAACGAAACCGATTGTCGAATTAGATATCTCATCATTAAAAATAATTTACAAACATTAAGACCTATGCTATATTGGTAGATACTATAAATTAAAATAATTAGTGTTAAATTATATGAAATAATTATTTTTTTCGAAAGCTCAAGTTAGTAGCGAATGATATTTTTAATATTTATATTCAATACTTGATCTTGCGTTTATAGATACGGTTGTATAAATCAAAATAAACAGTGTTAAATTATATAAGGAATAACTATTTTTGTAAATCAAAATAATTAGTGGTTAATTACATAGAATAAATATTTTCTTCAAAGCTTAATTTGATAGAGAATGATGCACTTAAATTAAATGAGATTAGAAGCCCAAAGAGTATAATTCAAAATCTCATGCTTTAATATTATATTAAATTATATAAAATAATTTTATTTTTAAAAAACTTAAACTATTATATAACAGTATTTTTATAATTTATATTCAACAACTAATTAATACTTCTCTAACTAGATTTGGATGCTTACCTAAATTTACGCTGAAACAGGTACAAAAAATTATTCTGTGTTTTATGATAAAAATTAAAGCAATCAGATCCATTTTAGTGATTCATTTTCTATTCTATTCTATTGTACTTTCAATTCAGAAATTCAAAATGAAACATAAATTTACATAAAAATATATAATAATATTTTTAAACGTATCATATATATATATATATATGAGCAATGCTACATGTACACCCCGAAGGGGTGTATATCATACACCTCCATCATTTTAATGGTGGCGATATCTTTTACGGGTCACATCGATTGACCCATCATCACACCCCACCCATTGGATGGGTGGGGTGTGTGATATACACCCCGAAATGGGTGTATAAGTATCATTTTCCTATATATATATATATATATATATATATATATATATATATATATATATATATATATTATGTGGCTTATTCCGCGCGCTAATCTCAAAGTCCACGCGTTCTACTTCTCCAAAATGTAATCCGAGCCTTACGTTATTCTCTCGCTCGCACTTATTCCGCATCTCTACCTTCTTATCCGCGTTACCCGGAATAAACTTATCCTAGTCGGTGGCGCGCTCTTACGTGTATATATACGAATCTCAAAGCACTCCCCCACCCCCGCCCCCCCCCCCCCCCATTTCCACCTTTTATTCCTCCTATTCCCGACTCACAAAAATATTCCATTCCCTCCGCCCCCCCCCATTTCCACCTTTTATTCCTCCTATTCCCGACTCACAAAAATATTCCATTCCCTCTCCAAGGTCGCCTACAGGTATGAACATTTCGATTCCCCTTCAAATTTCGATCTAATTTGGTCGACATAGGGCTTAAGAATCGTACCTTCTGGATCCGATGCAGCTGCGGATCGTGCGGATTCGACCTGTGTTTGAGCTCCTCGGATCGGAACACGGCGAGCATCGGATCGGCAGAGTATGGGAGGGTGACGAGGAAGGGGATCGTCGCCTTCTCCGCCGTTGACGAGAGCAGGTTCGCGCGCGCGGAGGGGATCCGGTGCCGACCCTACTTCGAATCGAAGGGCTCGTGGGGGTTGTTCAGGCGGAGAACCGAGCTCCGGTGTGTAATGACCCTGACCCGTCGCAACCGTCGATGATGACGCTGCTCTGAGGCCGGTAGGGCGACGGGGATGATGGTGATCCAATTATATTGGGTAATTGGGTAACTCAGTAGGAGGAGGTGAGAAATTAGGAGAAATAGGGGAGTAAGGGAAGAGCTGAGAGAAGAGAGGGGGGAGATAGAGGTAGAGAGGGAAGAGATTGAGAGAAGAGGTGATTGGAAAAGAAGACATTGTTCTATTCATAATTGTTCATGTGTTTCATACATTGCCTTATACTTTCCTCATTTGGACTAATATGTAATACGTAAGAAAACTAAGGATTACATTGCTAAGGCTATTGTAATTAACTATAGCTATATTGGGCCTTCCTGGGCCTAATTTGAAGTCGGGCTGCCCAACTCTGATCTGGCCCAGAGAGCTAGTGGTATCGGATCTCCCTTGCCGAGTGTCTGGATACGGTCAGCCTCCTCTCCATCAAGTCTTCTTTGTGCTTCTACTTCGCCCTCTCCGCCCCTCCTAGGGTTTGGCTGCTGTCTTCGCCCCTCCTAGGGTTTGGCTGCTGCGCTCGTTACACGGTGCCGCAAATGCAGCTCAATCGGGTGTGCGTACGCGACATTAGGGTTCGGATCGGAGAAGGGCGTGGTGTACTACATTAAGATCGGTGCGTTGCGGCCTTCGTGCGGCGAAGACGACGAGGGCGGATTCCTTGGTTCGCGTGATGCGAGGTAGGGTTTAAAAGGGAAAGCTTATAGTGGGGGAAATAGGCCCCCGTGAATGCAAATTGTAAAGATCAGAACCGCGTTGTTTGTAAATTTGTCGTCCAAAGTTCATGTACAAATTGCAAATTGTTTGCTTGCGGCGTATCGTCGGTGTTCTCTCCTACATGTTATATAATCTGCCTTTTGTTTGTGAAGCCTCTCTACGACTCTACGTATTTGTAAAACTGACGAGTGCCTCGATTGCTAATCCATGATGTCGGAGATAAAAGTCCTAATCCAGCTCCGTGATGATGATCCTAGATGTCGAAGATCATGTCCCTATTTGTGCGTTTATGAGTGAAGCGTTCAAGGCCCAGCTAAGGCAAAAAAATGACTCATATAATCATCTGCCCTGGAGAATATAAATATTTGAATTATCGTGATTTGTGACGAGGAGTGCAGTAAACTGCTAAACATCTGAAAAAAGGTATCTTTGTCTGCTTCCTTGCATCACAGCAAGAGCCCAAGAACTATCATTCAACAAATTCCCACCATCTTTTCGCATAATCTTTTTTTAAAAAAGATATGGCATTCTCGCGTCGCATGTTTGAGATGCAAAGATGATTCTACTTCGTACAATTGTCATCTGGATGAGTTAACTATAAAATTTACACTTGAAGAAATGGTTATTAAGAATTTGCGAGTGCGACAGCTAATGATAGCTTATTTACAAGAACAAATGAAAAAAGAATGAACGCAGATGATTGGCTTCGCTATGCTAGTTTCAAAGAAATTATCTACTACTTGGCAGTTTCTTTGGAAGTGGCCGCTTTGCAGATTGGGCATAGATTCTTCATCTGCAACCATTTCCCGATACAAGTAGCATGGAAATCATGTCCACAGTTTAATCTCCCCACATGATCTCCATTCCCATATTCCTCCTGCCATGGCAATTTGGAAATTAAAACAAGGATTCATGGTGGGAAAAAAAAAAGGATTCATGAAAAAAGGGTGACAAATATCGAGCTTTGATGTAAAGAAATCAAAAGCATTCCGCCCTAAATAGTATTGCAGTTGACTATATATATATATATATATATATATATATATATATATATATATATATATATATATATATATATATATATATATATATATATATATATATATATTCAATATCGATCCAATTCCTCCTTTCAGATCCATTTAGAAGTAATTCCGTAAGGATTCATTTTCATACTATTCTCAATAAAACTTTAAGAGTTGAACATTTTACCAGGCATATAACACAAATTTCCTCCTCTTGATCATCCTGGTTCTGATTAGGAGCACGGTAAACAGTTCGTGTCAGACACCCTGATATTAATTCATCAGGCAAACCCGTGCTGACGCACCCAATCCTTTCCCCCAAAGCAAGTAGTTCCTGAATCAAATTTAAAAAGAAAGAAATAATGATGGAAAATTCACAAAACATCAGAAGCAAAGAAGTAGACTTCTCTTTCCTTAAAAGAAAAGGGAATTCTGATAACCTCACCTCATAACTCATATTGTCGATATCCAGCCTCATGTCCCTATGTTGATCAGACATCCCTCTAGAGTCATAAAGAACCGACCGATCAATCGTCATAAAGCGCTGCTGCAATAAGAAATGCACATCACGACAAACAAATAAAAATCCACCTCGGAAAATGTTATATCAAAGGTGTTATCCTCATCCAATAAGAGTGGAACACAAAATAACAAAACCTCACCCTTCCATTTCTCCTGCTAGTACTATGCCCAACAAAAATTGGTTGCCTTGAAGTAGCAGCAGCTTCTGTTTGGAACTGCAAGCTACCCCTCAAAGAATTTAGTGAGGAACCCATGGACGAATAGCTCGAAACTGTTCCTTGAGGACCTGTTCTCAGAGCATAGTTACTATGGATAGCCTCAATGCCTTGAGGTTGGTTGTTATTATTGATAGGCTCAATGCTTTGAGGTTGGTTAAAAGGACCGTTAAAAGTCATCATCGGAACATTCATATTTTGATTCTGAACCGGATGATATGCCCTACCGATCATTGTTGGACCATTTATTGAAAGATTTCCTGCAAGGTAAAAGTTGATCTCATAATGAACATGCCCAGATTCTTGAGAGCCAAACAAATTAACCAAGTGATCTTAGAGTAAAAAGGCGAACCTGAATAGTTACTGCCTTCAGGAGGCATAGATACAGGGCAATGGTTCCATTGCTCTGGCATGTGTAATCCGGAGATGTTTGCATTTGAATAGAAAGGCTGGGGCATATTGCTTGAATACGATCCGGCAGGACAGAATTCAAAAGGAAAAGCATGGTTCTGACGGCTTCTCACATTCCTCTGAGATCCTTCCCCGGCAGTTAAGATATTGTCATTCCAATTGCTGAAAACCATTCTCGTCGGATCTGAAGGCCAGCATTCAGGACCTGAAACTGAAATAGGCTTGGGTTGCATGTAATGGGAAGAAAAAGGAAGGTTAGAAGAACTCCCCGAACAAATAGGTATAGCTGGATTTTTCCTTTTCGATGCCACCCTTCTGTTGTCCATCTCAATGGTATCAAGGTTATCGCCAGTTGTTTGTGGAAAAAAAGAAGGTGCAGGTTCCATATGATGTGATGAAAAGTTATGAGAGTTCACAGAAGTAGAACACTGAGTGTAGGTATTGTGCAATAATCCAGGACTAGCAGTCCAGTGGTTTGGGTTTTGAAGATGGAAATTAGGCAATGGGTGATCAACCAATCTCATTGGTATGTTAGGATAAGCTGTAGAGTTCAACACATTAACTGCTGAATTATTTGTGGGAAGGGTTAATGGATTATGTCCTGCCATTCAAATTTTGTGAGTATCTTCAGTTGCCGAAATAGATATAGGAAATAGCAATAAAAATCATAGAAAAGTATATGTATGGGGGAAAAATACCTAGTGACAAGCGAGTATTTGGGAATGGATGGTTCCGGTTTTGGTTATGGTCCATCCTGATAGCTGTGATGTGTTATATGAGATATCTGCATTGTCATCACAAGAATAGGCATTAGGAATTATAAAATTATCAAAATCAATTCAGAGTTACACCTTATCAAAATCAATTCAGAGTTCCGCATCATTGCCTGCAAGTTTACAAACAAATCAAAAAACTAAACATGTGATGCAGAAAACTTGCCAAACTATTTACTCTCTATTGAACATCTTCCTCTGCAAATAGGTTATGGCATGAATTCCATGCAGTAACTTCAATATAGATTAAACGTGATGTCTTGACAAGAAAAAAAAAAAAAAAAAAAATTTGCCTTTACGTTTAAACATTTAAAATCCAAGAGTTGATTCACGATTCCATTTAGTTAAAGCACACATGCTTAAGTCTAACAACTCTAAAATAACACCCCAAAAAGCATGACAGCTAAACTTTATTTGAATTGAGACCTGCTGGAAGTAAATTTTCCAACTAGATCTAAACATAGACTTCTTGTCACTCATCATCCACAGAAAGGAAAAGAGGAAGAGGAAAAAGCCTTGCCTCTAACAATATTAGCATAAGCATGCTTATTGGCCTCAGAATTACTCGATGTTTATGTAAGCAGGTACCTCGAAGTAAGACTTTCCAAGAAAATATATTAAAAAAGCTCCTCAGCATTTCTAAACAAAACTTAAGAAGTATCTTCTCTTTGTTGAAGAATGGGAGCAAACCAGGAAACCAGAAAGAAAAGAAACTTAAACAATTATGAAGAGAGAGAGCAAACCAGCAGTTCTAAACAATTACAAAATTCCATGTGATAACTGAAAAGCAATGTATACTGAATAATTTGAGTTTCAGGCGTCTTCCATACAAGTATGCAACCCAATAGATCACAACAAATACTTTTCTCCAGATACACTTCCACACTACCCCTCAAATGAAATGACAAGGATGACATGGATGATCAAACAGAACACCTATTTATGAAAGTTGGCCCTGATAAGCAGTCACAATAGCATGGATAGAAGGTTGTTTGCTTGATGCCTCTACGTGGTGCCTCTTTTATCCACTTTTTAATGCCATACTTACTTGCCTTACTGAGTGCAAAGAAGAATTCACAACAAAATGATAAACCATACAACTATCTGGTAAGGTACCAAAAATACTCAACCAGATTACTCGAAAGATAAATGATACTATCCTTTCAAGTTTCAACTAAACTTCTCTTTTACATCTCAACAGCCTCTATACAATTATCTCCAACTTTTTTGAACATAGCTAATGCTTAGCATCTATCAAAATTAAGTGGTATGTCAATACTGGAATAGCAGCTTATAAATGATTCACATTGCAGAAAATGGAAAAAGCTACTGCAGCTTCGGAGGAACCAATAGATTTCATCAAAGCTAGTGATGACCAAATAATAGCAGAAGGAAATGTAGTTTCCACAAGCACTTGCTGGCCCTGTATGAGTATCTTCTCAATGACAATTTTTTTCTCCTCTAAACACAGAAAATACAACCTGATACTCCACAAGAGAGATCGCATTTCCCTTTTACGGTTCTCTAATGACTCCGTCGCCTGGTTAATGATCAATATCAGCCGATAACTAATTTTTAATAAATAACTCCCAGTGACCCCTGGGACTCGGTCCCAAATTAATTTATCATCGTTGTACTTGAACACGTGGAGTTTATGTTGTAACCAAATCAAATTCCGGAGCTTCCGCAATTTGGTTTCCCATGTTGTGGCCCACCAAAAGATCAACAGGGGGAAGATACCAAAAGTAATCAACTTTCCCCTTCATGAGTATGGAGAAATGCCCAGGATATAAGGGCACACAAATCCAATATTCAAGTTATCTAGAGATTAGAGCCATATATAAGAGCCCAAAGTACTTGAAACTGAGTCAAGCATTTAAACAGTAAAACAACACCTCAAACCAACTCTAATTGCTAACCATCTGAAATCCAGAGGACTCTCATATTCACTTCAATCGGATTGCGCCTAGTCTCCTCTTCATAAAATATATTAATTAGATTCCCGGCTTAACATCATAGAGTTTCATAGGCCAGAATAATGATGCTAAACATTTCAATCTCCCATAGGCTTTTGGAGTTCCTTCTAAAATAAATATAGGCACCTACTGATGTCGAAGTTAAATGAAAGAATATGGGTAGGAACAGTCATGTTATTAAAAAAAATATATGTACAGTCCCCATAGAGCACAACGGTTATACCATTTATGCCTGGATTATTCATATAGAAATACACTTATCTTTGCACTCTGTAGCAAAAATATTTTTCTTGCTCTCTTTACCATAAAAGTCCCTAGCATCCCCAGAAAAATAGGTGAATATAGACATTGCAGACGGCAAAAGAATGGGAGACCCACATTTGACTTCCCTGCTCGAAAGAAACATTGGTGCTGCAGCAACATTAAGGACCAACTTAAAAAATATTGGGTGCCATGGCACCACCAGGAATGAGGGTTGCATTTTAAAGCCTTAGAATACCGACTGTTGATCTCATAAAATATTTCGATTCAGAACTCAATATTTACAAAGGAAGCTCTCCAGCATAGTCAGAGTATACTAGTTCCTGCAATATAATCCATAACTCAGTGGAAACCACCAAGCAAATTCAAACCAATAACACAGTCCACGGAATAAGCTGTAAGTAATGCTTTGAAATCCCCAGTGTCTTGTCTATTCTGTGAAGTTATAAGAGGTATGGAACAAGAAAAGCAATGAAAAGGGTGTTTTAAGTATATTCTTAAGGAAAGAAAGAAAAAAAATAGAGGCCATAGCTACTATTGCTATAAAAAAGGTGAGCCTCACTATCCAGGGACATACCTTACCCTCCAAACCTAATCACCAGTAGCCTAGAGCCAATCAAATCAAGCGAAGAAAACTATCCACAGTACCCGATCACTAAAAGATGCAGACAAGTGGGCTAATTTACAGTTACACCTAACTACCTCATTGTGTGAAAAAATCTTGTACCAAGCTGAAGTAAAAAACCCTGAGAATCCAACTCCACCAACTCTCTGATACATCTTACAAGGGTTCAGCAGAAGATACGTAAAAGAAACATATATATTTCACCTATGGATGGACCTGCACATGTTAACCAACATTTCTTTGAGGAAAGAAAGCATACCAGCAGAGATTATAAAGAACAAAAAAAGTAAATATCAATAACGAGCACCTGCGACAGACAATGGTGCAAGTAGAACAATTCAAGCTGATGAAACTTTCTAGTGCTATATACTACCTTTCGATCACATAAACTGAAACTTACCCATTGAACTACAGAAATACATCTTCCTTCTAAGAAAAAACCATTGTCGAAAATGCATGCAGGGTAACTCATGGGTTCAAGAAGCAGAATAAAACTTGTTCTCAACCCTAAGCATGTTATGATATTATCCTTTTTCACCTCTCATTTTGACCACGATGTCGCAATGTGAATCTGAACCAATAAAGGTCATGGGAATAAAGGCATTAACTAGATATTCGAAAGGAAAAGAAGATTCCTCTCATCTGATAAGCATACACTTCAAAAGGCTGCCTGATATTACAGAATGTAAAACTACAACTCTTGATCTCAGCACTAACAAATGAAGATTGTATAGTATACTCTCTCATAAAAAACAATATGACATCAAGTAATTTGTACTATGTGTTTAAGCAACCTTACATGATAAAAGGTCAAAATCTGATCTAAACACCTCAAATTGCCAAATTCGAGTGACATCTATAACCACTGAAAACATATCGCCCCAATCAATTTATCAGGAAGAGTCACATATAAAATCATAGCCTACAAAAACAATGATAAAATCCTCTCTCATATACTAAATTAAATTTATCATACATCTGCCTCTAAATTCTCATCTAACAAATAATCTTAGGAAAGATCATCTTTCCTGCAACAACCTCAGGATTAAAAATCCAACATCGAATTACCCAAATTGCGTGATTAAGCAGAATATTATAATTCGTATATATTACCCGGATTTCCCAGCTTGATCCCCATGCTTAGTAACAAATACGAATCATTCCTCACAAACTAATTAGATCATCGCAATTGATTATCTACACCATCGTGCTAATCCAACACAAAGATCGAATCACTTCACCACAAAATTAGAAGAAAACAGCTAAAATTTCTACATATTCACCAAACTGCAGATCTAAAATCGATCTCCAATACTTCGATTAGATCGAAACGCGGGATTAGTACCTTCAAAGTGCGAGAAATTAATCGATCGAGGTTTCGAATTCGGAGTCCCCTTTTCCTTTTACTTCGAGGGGAGAGAAAGAGAAAAGAGAGGAGGAGGAGGAGGAGGAGGAGGTTACGGTAGAGAGAGAACAATCCCTGCGACACGCAACTGCTCCTTCTCCGCTTCCCCTCCTCTCTCTCTCCGGTTATTAATATATATAAGGGAGGGGAAAAACGCACTTGTTTTAATATTAATTAATATACTAAAAATACTTTTCTTTGTTCGCCTAATACGTATTTTCCTGACAATTTTTTTTCATATTTGGAGGCTCGTGAATTTTATGTTGTTTCCAATGCACCCAAAAATAAAAAAAATAAAATAAAATATGATGTTTTAACTGTGAAAAGATGCTTTCCTAGCCTGGTCCAGTGGGCCAGGTGCAGGAAATAATTTCTTCCGTTTTGTTCATTATGCGATTCTTCCCTTTATCGCAAGAATTTTTTCCTGCACCTGGTGTATCTTCCTATACCGTGTACTCGCTTGGTATCAAAGATGATTTATTTATTTATTTAACACTATTAGATCAAAAGTGTTAGTGAAAATTTTCAAAAAATATACCTCTATTTTTTAATAGGACTGTTAAAATTATATTTTAGCTGACTTATTATGATTTACACAATAAATATTTTTCATCACACTTTTTTTTTTTTTTTTGGGTATAATACGTGCACACTTTCTCTAAATACAAACGAAATCATACTATACAATCATCATTAAACTAATTTAATTACTATAATAAAAAATAGAGTGTTTTATGAACTATGTGGAATGGTTCACATGGTGCGGTGCACGGAATGTATAGGTGTACCATGTGTAGTGAATCAATAATTTCGCTTTAAAAGTAGTGCGGCACGCATAAAAAACCGCGATTATTTGTCCCCTCGTGAGCTATATTTAATATTTATTATTACAGATAATCTTGCTGTTTGGTATTTATACCCTGTATCTTTGGGATAATCTCTAGCATCCGATGTTGTAATTAAATATGATTAAGAAATAGTTTTGAAATTAAAAGATGCAAAGAAATTTGGATTCTTCGAAGCTTCAATGGATTTTTATAAAAACAGATTTTTTTGCTTGAAAAGTGAAAAACTAAGCACCTTATTAAAAACAAGTATCTATAAGAATTAGTCAAAAGAAACTGGAACAATGTTTTTTTTTTTTTTTTGTTCAACTCTATCATTTTGTTCTACAATATTCTTTAATAAAGAATTATTTTAAGCACGAATTTGAGAGAAATTAATTGTTTAAATGCCCGAGTTGCACAAAATTATAAAAGTCAAACACGTGGTGTACAGTGTACTCCACTCCACCATTAGATAATGGTAAAAGTAATCGGCATAAGCGACGTGCAACGAGGAGGCGTGTTGCCTTATATTGGCAATATTGGCATTAACAAAAACAAAAAGAGAGTTGAAAAAGTGGGGGAGTACATAGAAAGTAGAGTGTATACTCCACTATATAAAGTCCCAAAGAAATGCTAAATGTGACCAAATCTTAAGGCCCAGATTGAACCATCCAGAAGCTTAAAGATACTCTTTGGAGGAGTTTGAATTGAAAAAAAAAAAAAAAAAAACAAAGAAAAAAACAAGCTAAGATTGAAAAATAAAATAAAATAAAATAAACCAAGTATGAATTGAAAAAAAACAAAGAAAACATTTGAACTGATGTAATCATGCTTCATTTGTTAACAAGAAATGGTTGGGAAAAGAATATTGAGTAGTAATATTCTTATTCCATGAGCAGGTCGAATTATTTAACAAGAAATAAAAAAGTTAAAGCCATGAAAAGAAATTCAGCTAATACTAAAGCAAACACTATACCAATAAACCAGGGAATCCAGTAAAAATGGTCATAAAAAGAATACTCTATCTAACGATACCGACGGTCTCGATCTAAATCCAGTTTACACCGCACGAAGATTTCATGATCTACAACACATTCCTCCAATTCCACAATCAGTTCTGCGCTTCGCAAAGCCCTGCTTATGAATTACATCTTTAACCTAAAGAAAGAGAGAAGGAAAGAAAGCGAAACAGGAAGAAACTCAAGCATAGATACAATCGTAGAATGGACAGGCCCTAATGCTTGAAGTTCCGTAGTAAATGGCTGAAGGAGACATTCAGGAGTTTGGTTAATTTCTGACAACTGAATTATGTCCCTACGATGTGATGAGTTCAACATAATGCTTCAGCAAATAAACCGACAAAAACTGCAGGAAAAAAAAAAAAAAAAATTGTCACTATGAAGTATATGTGGTAACCAAGAGTTATAACAGCAAAAATTCAGTAAGAAAAAGGGAGCAGCTCATGAAAACCATTAAAGTGAAGAAAAGGAAATCATGCTTATCAAACAACACAAAAAGCGGCAACGCAGAAATCCTGAGAGAGAACTATCACAGGCTATATATACAGCGGACACAGATCCTATTGAAAGACGGTAAAACTGAGACCATTCTCCATTATTCAAATGAATTGAGGGAGTTCATAAGCAAATGTTGCCACTAGACCAGCTATACATGCAACGAATTTGAGGCAACTTGACAATTAGTACAAATTTGAAGTTATTGCTAAATCCCAGGGTATAAGGGATCACTTGAAATATGGATTAGAATCTCCGTACAGACTAAAGAGATACAAGCAACAAACCTGGTATCTAACCATTTAAGTAACCCTTAGGTGCAATAACCTTACTGAAGAGAATACAAAACTGGCACCATAAAAGCAAAAATCAAGGATTTTAGCAAACGGTATGCATCTAAGTGGAAGGTGCAAAAACATTGTTCTGGTGCAGTTAAATCGGTACTTACTTGACTTCTAAAGGGTTCAAATCGAAAAAGATTATATTTTCATGAACCAGGCGCAACAATATACTGGCTAATTCACTGAAATATGAGACACGTAAGATGCTGTAATGCATGAGATATATGATAGGTATTCCTATACATGGATTTACTGCCCCATAAATTATCTGCTGATGAATCATGTGTTTATTAATTAATGACCTAATAGTTTTAAAAACGTATATATTACAACCATCTGCAACTGAGATCTCATTATAAGTAAATCCTATATCTATAAAAGGGACTCGGTAAACTTGTATCTCTCATCATTGTCACCTGATACAGATCTATCAGCTCTGCTTACAAGATGCCATAAACATGCAATTTAAGTGAGTTTGATCATAAAATATTCACAAGTGCAAAGATTACAAACGACAGTATACTACCTCATTTGTCTGAAGAAAGTTCGCTGATCTAGTTATACTTTTTGGCAGCCTCCAATTCCCAATATAAACACATCATTCAAACTCCGTATACTACCTATTTAGACTTTAAGCCTCTTTCACATTGCTTATTTCTGTCTTTCCCTTAATCTACCACCGGATTTTACAGATTGATCAGTTACAATCACCAAGCAGGTAAGGAAGAATAAATTCAATAGCATAAGTGATCCCTTTGATGGAAATGTCCTAAAACCATCTACCAGTAGCCAAAGAGCAATAGCTAAAGAGCGAGTATCATACAACTCGATGATGATTGAACAACGAACTAGATAACTTGGACAGGGAAAAATTAGCGAACAGCAGAGTGTGTAGATGATTGAAACACAACTCCTTGATGAGATAAAGCTTCAGAAGGTGAAAATGTAACATCTTCCACAACTTGCATAGGATTCCCACGAAACTTATATTTAAATTGAGCGATTAATGATGGAAATATAATCTCAAACACAACCAAAACAAAAATGATATACTAGGAGACGATGAAAGACAATAGAAATGAAGAAGCGAAATTTGGCAAGAAGAGAGCTACTGACCCAGAGAATCAGAAAATCACGAGCAGCGAGAAGAGCATGAAGACGAGCCAGCAAGCGTAGGCGATCAGGCCGCGATGATCGTCCCCGCACGAAGCGAGCTCGACGAGAAGCCTCGTGCAGACCCTCGTGGACCAGAGCACGAACACCGCCGCCAATCCGAAGATCAAAACCCCTCCGTGGGGCACGAACAGCGACACGGCGGAGAAGATCACCATGGGGAGCATGCAATACCCGACCAAGCTCACGCATCTGTACAGATCCAAGTTCCCGTTGCGCCCCGCGAGCATGTTGAAGACGACGTAGAGGAAGAGCGCGGAGACGGTGACCCACCCGAGGATGATCCCGAAGTGGAACTTACCCGCGAGGAGCTGGAAGAGGCCGAAGGTCATGAGGAAGAGGAAGGGGCCCGAGAGATCGGCGTCCTCGTGGAGGTTAGGGTTTACGCGGATGGGGTTGAGGATGGAGGTGGTCTTGCGCCAGATCTGGCGCGTGTTGATGCCGAGCTCCTCGAGGAGCGGGGGCTCGTCCTCGAATGAACCCGAGGAGGCGGCGGCGGAGATCGGGCCGGAGAAGATCGGGGCGGCGGAGGACGACGAGGCGGCGGCGGAGCCGATGTCGAAGGACATGAAGGGGAGGGCGGTGTTGAGGGAGGCACTAGGGTTTGAGGAGGGGCGAGGGGGTTGGAAGGGCGGCGCCGCCGCGGACGCCGCCGCGGAGGGACGGCGGTGCTGTGGGAGGTTGGGGGACGCGGCGGCGGAGGGGAAGACGACGGGGGGGACGGCGAATTCCTTCGACATGGCGCGAGATCGGGGAAGAGGAAACGATCCAAACAAAAAAAAAAAAAAAGGTCGAGATTTGAAAAGTAGAGAGATGTATAGAAAGGAAGGGAAGAGGACGCAGAACAACTGCGGGAGTTACAATTACAAACGCTGGGCTCACAAATCGCCGCTGCTAACCAAAACGCCGGTGGGATGCAAATGTAAATACAAGAATAATTATAATATTAAAAAAATTAATAATAAGACGCTTGCTACCTTCGTATGAATGAATAGATATCTTCGAAACGAAGGAATGTCATCAAATATGTATAATAACAAAATGTATAGTAAGAATTGAGGGATTTGTTTTAATGCTAACTCTTTTTTTTTTTTTGAGGAAATTTAATGCCAACTATTAATCTAAACAAATTTGAGAGTCTATTTTTATAATAAATAATCAATTATTTTTCTCCCAATATCTAGAGCGGTTAGAAATATGTAATTCTCTTGCCGTTAGGTAGAAATACGCAATTCTTTTACCATTAGGTCTATTATGTACCGCATATCGACTCGTTAGGTCTATTGTGTACCGCATAACGGTCTATTGTGTAC
Organism: Tillandsia leiboldiana; assembly: GCA_029204045.2. NCBI lineage: Eukaryota > Viridiplantae > Streptophyta > Magnoliopsida > Poales > Bromeliaceae > Tillandsia > Tillandsia leiboldiana. Next base: position 9,209,079 of record CM055081.1, read on the forward strand.
CGCATGCACACTAAATTTATTGGACTCATCTAACTTAATTTATTAAATATTTTTCTTTTATGACCGTATGTCCACTAAATTTATTGAGCTCATCTAACTCAACCTATTATTTTTTTAAAAAAATATATATATAGCATACTATCCGTCAATCTATTAATTTTTTTCTTTTTGAAAAAAATATAACATACTATCAGTTTCGTTTATTTTTAAATAAGCCGCGTGCGCACTAAACTTATTGGACGCACCAACTCAATCTATTAATTTTTTTTGTTTGTGTACCGCATAACGGCCCATACCTACTAAATTTATTAGTTCTATTATTTTTTAAAAAAAATAAATATATAGTATATTATCCGTCAACCTATTAATTTTTTTTTTTAAAAAAAAATAGCATACTATTATTTTATTTATTTTTAAATTAATTTAATTAAAAATATGAATCAACTAGACTTCTAACTCGATAATTAACGTATCAGTACTATATACTATTTAAAATCAGTTTTATTTGCATTTTTAGTTTGTTTATTTTTATAATTATAAATTAATTAGAATAAATTTAAAATTTATAAAATTAATAATAAATACTATTCATCTAATATTTATTTATTACTCAACTCTGTATAATAAATATCAAAATAAAATTTTTAATTAATTATTCTGTAATAAAATATATTATCTCGTTCTTTTAAAAAGATAAATAATTTTACGTATAAAATATACTATTATACTCAAGTATAAATTTCAAAATCAATGAAAACATCAAATTCTTATCTTCTAATCGTACCAAAAAAAAATTCAACGAAATATATTATTATTAAATATTTTATTTCAACAAGAATATCTTATTTAGATAGCCAAACAGTACCGACGTTTGAATTTAAAATTATTTAAATTTTTGTTTAAAATGATTTTGGGACTCGATCACTACGCAATCTTCTATATACCATACCATACCACACCATTATATTAATTTTTAATTTTTAATAAATTTGTTAGATGGTAATTTTTTTTTTTTCTTGAGTTGTGGACTCCACTCGACAGTAATTCTGTTTTAAACTGAATTATTATAACCACCCACCTTTTGCTCCTTATCTTTTACTAGTTTATGATTTTCGTTCTTTTTCTTTCGCCTAATCAAATCATATAATTTTATAATTTAGATTAGATGTATAATTTGTTTAAAAAAACTGAAGAGGCCGTCCAATCTTATAATATATTTTGTGTTAAAGTTGATTTTTTATTTTTAAAATTAATTATTTTTTGTTCATCTTCTTTAAACCAAACCGATCTTTTATTTTCCTTCCGTTTTTTTATAGATCAAAATACTTTTCATTTCTTTTTCGGATCATTTCAGTTCTTCATCAATTCATCGATCAAAACACTTTTCATTTTTTTTTTTCTGTCGTTTTAAACTTTCATCAAATCGAAACATTTTTTGTCGTCGTTTCTACAATTTTTGTTTCATTTTTTATTTTCACTTTTTTTATTTCTATATAAATATTTATATATTTTTTTAATATCTCTTATGCTAATTATTTTTTGACGGGACCAGTATTCACCGGCGAATCTCTAACTTTTTAGAATGTGCAGTTATTTATTCGATTAAAGTTTTTTTTTTTTTTTTTTTTTTTTTTTTTTTTTTTTTTTTTTTGCAGGAACCTGCGATTCTACTTGGGTTTGTCGTTTTATGACTTATGTGATCTGGTAAGTTCTAACGTATATACAAAATCAAAAGATTTATTTTTTTTTTAAAAAAAATAATATATTTTTTATTTTATTAACTAGTTAAATATATTTATTTTATATTTTTGTTTATTTAATTCATAAATTTTTATTTTATATATATATATATATATATATATATATATATATATATATATATATATATATATATATATATATATATATATATATATATATATATATATATGAGCAATGCTACATGTACACCCCGAAGGGGTGTACATCATACACCTCCATCATTTTAATGGTGCCGATATTTTTTACGGGTCACATCAAGTGATCCATCATCACACCCCCACCCTTAGATGGGTGGGGTGTATGATGTACACCCCGAAAGGGGTGTACACATAGCATTTTCATATATATATATATATATCGTTGATTTTCGATCCAATTAATTAAAATTTTCACTTGTAATGCTATACAATTTGGTTGAGTTTATTTTATGTATTTTTTCTTTTTATTTTAACTTCAATTACAATCCACATAAAAAATGAAAAGAGTATTTTTTCCATTTTTGCCCAACAAATGCACACACCAACTTGAGAGGTAAACCTTAGCAACCTTTTATTAGCAGATAAAAATTAAGTTACATTAAGTTTTGATAAAATTATACAAAGACCCTTCAAATATATTGCCCATATAAAATGATCTCATCAAGATTATAAACATTATTAAAATTAAATAATTTTAGTAAATTAAATTGGAGGATTTATCAAATGAGGAATGCTAGGTATACTCATTTAGTGGTGTACATCCTACACCCCATTCCATTCTGGATGGGTATTATTTTATTCATCACATCCTGGGCTGTACCCATACTGGGGTGTGGGGTGTATCCATTCTGGGGTATACATCCTACATCCCACCCCATCGAGTGACGAGTGAAATTCACCCCATTCCATACTGGGTGTGTGGTGTACCCATCATGGGGTGGGGTGTACATCCTACATCCCATCCCATCGAGTGACGAGTGAAATTCACTCCACCCCAAAATGGGATGGGGTGTAAGATGTACACCCCAAAGAAATGTATATTTATATATACCTTATCGAATATCAAATTTATTGGTTTTAACACTAGTAAAACAATTCTTTTTACATTGCTTAACTAGGAAATTTTAATTTTGAAAATTAGAAACTAAAACATGTATCACTAATAATAATAATAAAATAAATATCATATTCCAAGGTGGAGCAAACGTTTAAAATTTTGTGCACAAGAAATGTGTGATCCAAAGAAACTTATCAACAAGTCCAATTTAGCTTATAATCGTAATAATAATTACTAGTTAGTTTAGTGATTGATTTTTTCCATGTGTTCTTAAAATAACATAGGCTATGAGAATTTTGCCTTGGAGAAAAAAAAAACAAATAAACAAATAGAGATGCATCCAAATTAGGGTCTGCTTGGTTTAAATTTTAGAATTTTTTTATTTTTTTTACAAAATTGATTTCGATTGAAAATTTTAGAGTGTTTTACTGAGTTGAGATGAAAAGTAATTTTGTAAAACTGTGTTTGCAACTAATAATATTTGTACAGAATTTTATTTTAATAAAATTTATTTTTTAATATTTTAATTTTAAAATTTAAATTTACACGCAAATTTAAAATTTGCTATTTTAATTTTAAATATCAAATTATAAATATTGTTAGGATTTGATTATATTTGTAGTTGAATCCTACTTGGATTAAGATTAATATTTAAACCTTAAAGAGATAAGTTTGTTAAGATTTAAATATTAATTAGAATAAAAATTTATTTAGAATTTGGATAGCTTTTGTTGTAAATTATAAATATAGCATATGCGTTATTAACGTGTTCACATCCATGGAGGTGGTGGGGACTAGAATTTAACTATAGAATTTAGCTACACCCATAGTCTTCTAGATTTATAAAAGACGGATCTAGATTTATAAAAGATGAGAGAGATTCAGGATGAGGGCTAGGGTTGAAGCTACTCTATTGCAAAAGATAAGTCTGTACAATCGGTATAATTATACTCTTAGTTAATAAATCTTATATTGATTTTTCTTCTCTTTGTGGTTGTATTGGTTCCGATTTTTGTTGAGATGACGGGTTTATGGTAAAAATTCGATTTGACGTTTTCGCTGCGGAATCTCAACTCTAGGCGGTACAAGAGCGGATTGCGATATCGAAGCAGGTTGCGGATTCAAAGAATCGGGTACCGAGATAAATACCGAATTTTTCCAACAAATATAAAAATTAAAATTTTAAAAATAAATTTTAATTGCCTATAATTAGATCTGAAAGACTTTTCAGATTTCTAGCAGGATCTAATTTCGAACCATATTTAAAACCTACCTCTCATCTATTATTTTGATTTCTATCTCTATTTTTTATTTTATCCCAACTGAAACATGTTTCACAGTTTCACTCATCTATAAATCCTGATGTGTTCCAAATACACACAGCAGCGCAGTAAGTCATCATGCGCGCAACTCCTGCGCAGATTTTTCAAAAGAGCAATGCTACATGTACACCCCGAAGGGGTGTACATCATACACCTCCACCATTTTAATGATGACGATATTTTTTACGGGTCACATCGAGTAACCCATCATCACACCCCCACCCTTAGATGGGTGGGATGTATGATGTACACCCCGAAAGGGGTGTACACATAGCATTTTCCTTTTCAAAATCGTAGCAAGAAGAACTTTTCTGCAGGTCCATGGAAGCTCTCGATCCCGGCCGTCCACTCCCGCGTCTCTTTACATCTCGTGCGTCCTTTCACTACAGGCCACTCGGGGCATCTTTCCTATGATGCAGTCCTTTCCATACTATTCAACTTACCAAAGAATATCTCCCTTGCTCTTTCAATTTTTCCTATTTTTTATTTTTTATTTTTTATATTTGGTTTTTTTTTTTGTTTTTATTATTATTGTTGTTATTATGATATGATATTAATTTTTTTAATTAATCACAGATTGGAGCGGCAAGATAATGTTGCACATGCCACGTCAGCCCTAGGCGCGACTCCCCACCTCCCCTGCTACGGAGACGGGGGTGGGTACGTGCGGTGCGTGCGTGCGAGCGACCGCCCACTACTCGGCCGCACGTGACGTCGCACGTGCGGGGCACCTCGACGTGGCCGCAGATCTCATGCCTCCGCTGCGGTTGACCAGGCGGCCCCGTTGATGGGGTAGAGAACTATCCCGTAGAGAATTTTCCCAAATTGCCCCTACCGAATCCCTGATTTTACGAGATCGGGCTCGTCTTTAAGTGCTGGAGTAAAATGGTAACCGGTATGGGGGACGAGGGTGGAGTCGTAATTTCGGCGGAGGATTAAATAATAACACCCGTATGGGGACGAGGGTAGAGTCGTAATTTCTGGTGAGGTCGGGGGTATTAAATGAGGGGAAGGAGGTGCAGTCCGCATAAAAGGCCAAACGAGGAAGAAAAAACGAGAGAAAGAGAAAGAGTTGGATTAAAATATTGGGAGGGTTTTTTCTTTATTTTATTATATTTTTCTTTCCTTTAAATTATTCGGTGTTTATTAAATAAATAATAAAGGAAGGGGCGATTTATTTTTTTATTTTTTATTTTTAATTTTTTAGCGGACGTGAGCGGGGATTGAAATCGCGTTAGTGGCGCCTGCGGAGGGCATTGAAATCCAGGTTGGGTTGTCTCTTTTATCGGCTCACGTTTTCCTCTCTCTTCCTCTCTCTCTCTCTCTCTCTCTCCATAGCTCGGCGCTTTCCCTTCCACAGAGCGACCCCTAGGGATAGAGACCCTCTCCATCGCAAACCCTAGGGCGGCGGCCGGCGGCCGGCGGCGGCGGAGGAAGCGGCGGCGATCGCCTACTTGGCCTCTTCTTCTACTTCTTCTTGGTCTTATTCGTTCTCCTCGCGCGGCGTCTTCTTCCTCCGTAGATCTCTGCGGCGGCTCCTCGGACGCGGAGGCGAGAAAGATCGCTCCTTTTTTCGGCTGTTTTCGTTGGTTTTCTCAGGCTTTCGATCTCCAGTCGTTGTTTTCGCCCTGAGATCAGAGGGTGGAGCGAGGGATTTGGATCTATCCCGGAGCGGAAACCCTAGGGATTTGGGGCTCTTGGTGTTGGGGTCGGGGGAGAGAGGTTGGTTGGGGTTTTTGAACCGCGTTGCGTAGATTTGTGCGGCGGAGGGGCCTAGATGCCCCCTTTGTAGCTGGGAAATTTGATGCCTCCTGAACCCTTGCCGTGGGATCGCAAGGACTTCGTCTCCAAGGAAAGGAAGCACGATAGAGGGGCGGGCTCCGATGCCCTGGGCGGCGGCGGCGTTGGCGGCGGCTCCTCGACGCCTCGGTGGAGAGAGCCCTACCACGGGCCTCGCCCCTTTTTCCGCGCTTCCCCTCGCCGCCCTCCGTCAGGTACTCTCGTGGAAACCCCTCTCAGATCTGAGGTTTTTGGGCCGAATCCGAAGCCCTTCTCGCCGTCGATTTATCCTTATCCTCATCATTTGCGGTGCTTTCTTTCTACAGGCCATTATCGGCAGGGCGGAGGGTACCACCAGTTATATTCCGAAGATCCCGCCTCCCATGGCTGCACCCCGTCTCGATCGGACAGATTTTGGATCGAAGACGAGGGCTTTAGACCCTCTGGAAGGTACGGCGGCGGGGGCGGTAGCAACAGGAGCGGCGGGCCCGGGGGCGGGGGCGGAGGTGGCGGAGGTGGCGGAGGCGGCGGCAGCAACAGCAGGGAGGGCCGGGGATCTTTCCGGCGATCTCCCTTTTGGGATTCCTCCTCTTCAGGTTACTTCTCCTCATCCTCTCGGCAGAACAATCACCATGACCATCATCACCCCCCACCTGTGACGGCGCCAAGGTCAGTCGCAGTCCCGATCTCATCACCCACATCTCATCAGCCCCCCTTGAAAGATCACCAGAATGACAAGAACAACGGTGGTGGTGTCGATGATGGCTCGGGTACAGGCCAGAGATCAGATCGGGACCATCCGTTGGTCTCAGTCCCGTGGAAGACGCTGAAGTGGCCTCGGCCGTCTAGCTTATCCTCAGCCAAATCTACCAGATCTGATCCTGAGGATGGAAAGCTGGAGGTTTCAGTGCCTTCAGGGCAGGAGACTCCGATCCGATCGCCGGTAACCTCCCCGCAGCCGTCCGATGAGGGTGCGGCAAGGAAGAAGCCGCGGCTTGGGTGGGGTCAGGGGCTTGCCAAGTACGAGAGGCAGAAGGTTCAAGGATCTGTTGATTTGACCAGCCCGAGTGCGGCCTGTGGCGCAGGATGCTCCTCTCCGGCAACTCCTTCCTCTGCCACCTGCAGTTCTTCACCAGGTGAGGATAGTTCTTCCTTTATACCCTTTACCTCCTTTTCCTGGATCTCGATTTGCTAGTTTGCTCCCTGATATTTTTTTCATGCAATTTCTAACTTTGTTATAGAAACTTAAAATCTCACAGTTCATGTTATGCATTTTTTGACGAGTCCGGAGTTCTGCCATCAAAACCTAACCTTTTCGTCTGTCTGAATTATCTTCTTCTCTTACCTGCGTTGAGTATTTGTCAGCTCCACCCATTTTCATCTCTTGTTTTTACTAAGTAGTTCAGTTTTGAATCTCTGGAGCATCTTATCATGCTGTGCTGGTTTCTCTCGTCTTGTTCTTTTGGGAGGCTTAACTATGTTTTTCAATGGTCAGTTCATTGCTTAGATGCTGCTTGTTAGTATATGGTTGATTTTGCTTTCTGGGGGTTGGCATGAAACAGTGGAAATTCTGAAAACTGAAAGGATCGGTGAAAAGTTTTTTTGAACCAATTACAACACAAATTTTATCCAAGTTTTTACAGATGTGCCAGTTGTCGTGCAAATTGGACAAACAGTTTTTTTGTTTGTATATACGGATATTGGAATCTTGGCGGGATGATTGTAAACACCGCCACTCACATGTATGGCTCCACCTACCAATATAGTCTTGTAAAATTCTGCCTAGTGCTTCTCTTGCTTTATTTAGCAGAAATTTTGTTCAGTTTTAGATAGTTGACGATAAATGTACGTCTGATTTCCTGCTGGAAAAGTTTGACATCAATCATGAACGGTTTTGTTGTTTTTCGACTGAAATAAGCATTACTGCTTGTTTTTTTCCTATATCTTTTGGCTTTGACTAGTTTTTTTCAAGTACCTATTTCCAGTCTTGTTGGTTTTGTCACATGTCAGAAAATTGAAAATATGTCTTGGTAGAACATGAGTGTTAACACTGCCTTAAATCTATAGTCAGAACGATTAACTGAACTGGCTTTTCTAATACTTCCTTTTCACTCTGAAATAGAAACATCTTGAACGATAGAGATGATTTTTGCCTTATTACCATCGTGCTAAATTAGTAAAAATTATGTCTGCCTTCCTTAAAGTATAATCTCCATCTGCAATTAATTTTTCTTTCTTTGGCTTTATGTTACATTTTGTTGCAGATATATTGCTGTTAAATTATTAATACCTTGACTTATGCCATTTTATTGCTAATAATTCTAGAAAAAGTAGATTTTGTGCAAGTTGTGTCCATACCCTGGTTCTTTTTGCCACATAGACATATATTATATTAGGTTGCTGACGTTATTTGCTTATGAAAAGTATTTTCAATTGCAGTTTGCAGTGAAGAATACATCTAACATCTGTGATCTTGATCTTTTGCAGCACTTACAGATGACAAGATTTGTACAAAGGCAGTGAATAGTGAGAATGAAACAAATAATCAAGGTGCTTCTGGACTTGGCTTTCAACATTGCTCTGGAGAATCCTCAATTAAGCTAGATTACTTGGACAATCCCATTGGTTCCCTAACAAGTATACTGGTTGACCTTCTGGGACCGGAGGATGCATGTTCTGGAGATTCTACTTCTACAAGACTTGTTGCTGTGAACAAATTGTTTCAATTGAAGGGAGATATCTCCAAGGAATTGGAGAAAACTGAAAGTGAAATTGATTTGCTTGAAAGTGTGTTTAAAGCTGTGGACTCTGCGGCAGAAAATGATTGCCATCCTCCTTCTTCCACCTTACCTGCTGGTAATGCCTTAGAGTCTTGTTTAGGGGCTTCGGATGGTGTATCAGAGAATTCTAAAGATGTAGAAATGGGAAAATTAGAGGCTGTTCCTTCTGCATTAATGCATATTAAGGAGTCTGATGTCAAAAATGTCCAAACGGAAACAGCTGGATGCTCTTTAGCTCTGAAGGATGATACATTAGAGGCGGCTTCAATATGTGATGATGGTAAAAAGTATTCAACTGAGGACGTCAGCAGCAGAGATTATGCTATTATTGCATGTTCACATGCCAGGACAAGTTGTAATTTAATATCTTTAATTACGGCATCTAATCAGGATTCAGAAAGAAGAGCTTTAGATGTTTTCAACAAAGCCTTGCCTACTAATCAATCAAAGACTGATATCTGGGAATCGAGTGACCTTTCTTGTCACAGGAAAAATGACTTGAAAGTCAAGGAGAAGATTGCTGTGCGTAAGCGCGTATTAAAATTCAAGGAACAAGCACTTTCTCTTAAGTTTAGGGCATTCCACCACTTGTGGAAGGAGGATCTTCGTTTGCTTTCTGTAAGAAAGAGTCGTACAAAGTCGAACAAGCGTGTAGACATAAGCAATTACTCATCACATAGTGGCTCTCAAAAGCAGCGCTCTTCCATTCGTTCCCGATTTGCATTGCCTGGTCAGTCAAGAATCCGTATTTTCCCCTTTCATATGATCTGACCTCTTGAAAAGTTATTGAAGTAGCCTTTTCTTTCCCTTGAAATTTAGTTTATACTTGTTATTTGATAGTTGATGCTTATTTTCACCTATATTAGTACATATCACCTTAATTGTTTTTTAAGTATGCTTTTGAATTCGTCCTGAGTGAGATCCACATCTTCAGGTGCCAGCCTAATTATTTTGTTGTTAGACTGCGTCGCTTATGTGGTTAGCATCATCTCTTTATCTTTTCTTAGCTTTCGTAGTGTTTAAAATGTCAGGGAGTTTTAGGATGCTGGATAACCTTTTTGAGAAACAGATTGTGTTTATTCAAGCCAAGTGCGGGGTATTTGTGAAAACAAATTTATGCGATCAAAACTTTCAAGATTAACAAGATTTTTAATGAGGTCAAGCACATCCATCGGGGAGACATCCCTTGTGTTATTCTCTTGTGAGACAGTGTAATGTTTCAAAATTGCATTTATTTTGTCATGCCAAACTTGCATGTGTTGTTGCTACCAATGGAAGTCATAATTTTTTCCTGTTAAGTACATATTTTAATGCATTATGACTTGGATAGTCCGTATTATGTGCACTTTTTATGCATCTGTGCCTTAGGGTTCTAGATAAAATACTAATACATTTAGTTGGAAGTATGTTGCTGGTAGCCAACATGAGAGAGTTTTCATTTGTTAAGTTACTTGAAGCCATGTTTAGCAACAGGCTATAATTACGGCTGTTCTGGAGATTTTTAGTTTAAGTCAATTGATGAGCCAAAAGTTCGAAGATTTTCAAGTAGAGTTTCTCATTACACCTTGCTGAAATTTTCACATTGAAGTTCATGAATGCTTTTTTAAATTACATTTGCGACTTTTTTTTTTTCTTGTGATGTGCCATTCTATTCTGTCTTTAACGTTCTTTAAGAGCTATAATTTGTTCTAAATTTTACACATTTAGATTTTGTAGTCACAATATAATGTTTAAAATGTATGTATAAACATGTTATTTCACTAAACTTGTTTGCTCAGTCTGTTAATTTGTTGATTCATTTCATGGCATTGCTCGTCATTTATTAGCTTTTTGCTTGTTTATAATCGTTCTTCTTCTCATAATTTACAATCATCGACAATTTACCTGGATGCAATTCATGATATTATATTTTGTTTTTATTTGTTTATGCATTTTCTCATCATTATATCATTTTATACCTAACCTGAAGCTTCAAATATTTTTCCCCCTGCAGCAGGTAATGTTACTCTAGTCCCTACAACTGAAATAGTAGAATTTACGAGCAAATTGCTCTCAGACTCTCAGACCAAGCTTTGCAGAAGTTACTTGAAGATGCCTGCACTAATTTTAGACAATGAGGAGAAAAGGCATGCTAAGTTCATTACTTATAATGGTATAATTGAAGAACCAATTTCTTTCGAGAAGGAAAAGACAAAGGTAAACCCATGGTGTCGGGAAGAAAAGGAAATTTTCATGGAGAAGCTTGCCGCTTTTGGTAAAGATTTTGGTAAAATCTCTTCTTTCCTTACGCACAAAACAACAGCTGATTGCATCGAGTTTTACTACAAGAACCACAAGTCAGAGAGTTTCAGTGAAGTAAAGAAACTTCTAGATCTTAGAAAGCAGCAACAGTGCTTACCCACTAGCACTTACCTTCTAACATCAGATAAGAGGTGGAATCCTGGGGCAAATGCTGCGTCACTTGATATGCTGGAGGCTGCTTCGTTTGTAGCAGAACACACCCAAAGTGCCAAAGAGATGTCAGGAAATGAGAGAGAATCTATAGCCGCTGGTGTATTGGCAGGTATATGTGGTGCTATCTCCTCGGAAGCAATGAGCTCTTGCATCACTACAACTATCAGCCCTTCTGAAAAGATGAAGTATGTTGCGAATGACCGACTGCTGGCAACAGAGGTAACTCAGAACCTTGACGAGGAAGATACTTGCTCAGATGAGAGTTGTGGTGAGGTGGCATCAGTTGATTGGACTGATGATGAGAAATCTGTTTTTATTCGCGCCTTAAGCACATATGGGAAAGACTTTGCAAGGATCTCGCAATGTGTGGGGACACGGTCGCGGGAGCAATGCAAGATATTTTTTAGCAAAGCTCGGAAATGTCTTGGTCTTGATGCCGTCCTTCAGGGGAATGACAATGTTGGTATTTTGCCTATGAGTGATACCAATGGAGGGAGGAGCGATACTGATGATATTTGTGCAGCTGAGATAGACTCTGCCATTTGCAGCACTCAATCCTGCTCCAAGGTGGATGGTGATGTATCTCAGTCTGTTGCTAATAATGGGAACAGTGAAGGGCTTGCTCATGCTGGAGCTGATAGGTCGAGCGAGAATGAGGTGGTGGGAGGGATAAACCTTGAAAATGAGAGCAAGAGCAGCATAAACCTTGAAGAAAATGAGAGTAAAGTTGAGAGAAATTTTGAAGAAAATGAAAGCAAAGTTGGGATAAATATTGAAGATAATGAAAGCAAAGTTGGGATAAATCTTGAGGAAAATGAAAACAAAGTTGGGATAAATCTTGAAGAAAATGAAAGCAAAGTTGGGATAAATCTTGAAGAAAATGAGATTAAGATTGAGATAAACCTTGAAGAGAATGGCTCCAAGGTTGATAAGCAACAATGTGCTGTTCATGATGTAAAGGTGGAAAATGAAGGGGTTAATGCAGAATCTTATACCACTCCCAAAAATAGTGTTGCTGCACCGAGTTGTAAGGAACCAGTAGAGCCTGAAGTTGCGGAGAACATTGAAACAGAAATAAAGAAAGTTGAAGGTGGTGTGATCCCGCCATCTGAGGCTGTTGTAACTGCTGGTTTGGAAGGGAAGTTAAACTCACAGACTGCATTTGTTATTCAACAAAAAGATACTACCGGAGTATTATCTGCTAATGTGTTGAGAAAGGAGGTAAACTTGCATCAACCGGCAGCGCCTGAGGTCGGATCAAAGAGGAGAAGGCGGGCAAGCATTGATTTGGGTTCAAGTAGCAGCTATACTCTTTGCTTTTCATCGGATCCTAGTGCGAACGAAAATAACTTGTACCCGGAAAATAGTTTTGGTGTTTGTACAAGGCCTAATACCATTTCCACAAATAACCTGCATCAACTTCCACTAGAACTCCTCACTTGTTTACCAAAAAAGATGCAGGGTATTACATTGAAGCAGGAAAATTGTTGTCAGTCCGTGCAATCCAGCGCAGTTTTTTCTAACCCTTCATCTATCTGTTTCAATGGAACTCATCCTTCCCAGATTATTCTGAATTCTGATGAGCATACAAACAAGCGGCATCAGTGCTCAGCAGCAAGAGATCTATACCAGCAATATGTGCTAAAGAATCCTTCGCTGAATCAGGTTGATCAACCCTTGCATGTTCTAAAAGGGTATCCGCTGCAAATTTTGAATCAGAATGAGGTGAAAAGAGAATCAGATCCTTCAGTTAGTGGAAACCCTTTTTCACTCGAAAGTCATTCAAGAAGAAATGGTGCTTCCCAATCTAACCCCTTCTTTGTTTGGAACATGCACAAGGACAAATGCAATGGCTCGAGTGTTTCACACTCAAGCTCCGCAACACTAACTACTTCCAAAATTGATGATAAATCAGAAGTCCAGCAGTCTCAGTTGACAGGCGATATCAAGCTCTTCGGGACAATTCTTAGTCAACCCTCTTCTCAAAAGTCAACCTCTTCGCCGCATGAAAACAAAAGTAAGCCTCTCTCACCTGCAACGAATGGGTCTCCGGCGCCGGCGAAGCCATCCAACATCATGAACGATGGCGCTCTGCACTCATCGACACCTGGAAGCAGCAGCAATTCAGGGCTTGAGGAGTTTCCGATAAGAAGCTATGGCTTCTGGGACGGAAATAGAATACAGACCGGCTTTTCATCCTTGTCAGAATCGGCTCTCATGTTGGCAAAATACCCAGGTTCCTTGGCTGGAGTATCGTTTTATAAAGATGGTGCTCCGGGCGGCAATGCCGTTATAAAAGACCATCACCCTTCTTTTTTGCAGCACTTGTCGTCGGATGGGAAGCGGGTTGAGAACTTCTCGGAGCTGCAGAAGAGGGGGGCCGGGATTGAACCCATGTCAGGGTTCAAGCAGTCCGGAAGGGCAGTGGTTCGGTTAGGGGCGGCGAACATGGTGGGGCCTGCAGGGATTCTTGGTGACGGAGCTGTCTCGGACCCAGTTGTGGCCCTAAAAATGCTGTGTCCTTCAAACGGTCAAGTTATTGGTGGCGAAATGAAATCGTGGACGGGAGATATAGGAGGTAGGTAGGAAAGGGAAGCAGGAAAAATGTTGTGGTCGAGGGTCTTTGATGCCCTGCTGTATAATATTAGTGTTTTTTCTTCTTTTGTTACTGGAATGAAATCAAAACAGGGGAAAGTGGATTTGCTTTCCTGCCCACACTGTCTAGGCTCTTCTTGAAATTAGTCTCTCTTATTATCCTCACTCTCTGCAGACGGTACCAAGCATCCCAGGTGGGCCGTTTTTATTTCCTTTATTATGTCTTCTCATCATTATACATAACCAATTGATTCATAGCCATGCCCTGCAGCATTTATTTGGTAAATCTTGACTCTGCATTTTTTTTTTTTTTTGTTTGTTTGTGTCTCAGCGATGATTTTAGCTGGATAATCAATTCCTTTTTCGAAATTTTCGTTCTCAAAACTCGTATGCTTCAACTTGGTTTTTAATGCAACTGGGATTACGGTCGTTCTGCTGTCTTAGTTTGTTTGTCACTCGGGGAAGAGTTTTTTTTGTTTGTGACTCGGGGAAGAGAGGTTTTTTTGTTTGTGACTCGGGGAAGAGTTTTTTTTGGCTGCTGCTGTTTTAGTTCAGATAAGATTTGTCACTCTTATGAATGCACATAATGTAAAGATTAATGTAAAGATCTTACGCGGTCAAATTTGATGCTCAGAATATTATAATATTTTTTTCTGTTTTTTTAATTTCTGTTTTTTATAATAAGAATATTTTAATTTCGCAATTTGTGACGGGGTAGACGTTGAGTAGCGGCATCACCGTTATCAGCAGTTGCGAGAAAGAAAGACTAGCAGATGGGTTAAGCTTGGGTTCCATTCAGCGGCTATCGCGAAGCAGATGGGTTAAGCTTGGGTTCCATTCAGCGGCTATCGCGAAGGTAATTGCTGGAGGTATGGAGGACGGCAAGTTTTGAGCAAAGAGAAAGAGGTGTCGTTAGTCTCGAACTTGACCGAGGACTTTGGTGGGGAACCGAAGTCGGGTTTAGTAAAAGCCTAAAGGAAGTGGGCTTGAGCGATTGGGAGTACAGAAGCCAAAGGTGCTAAGCAGCAATGAGTAGCGAAAGTGCGGAGCAGTCGAAAGGCATGACAAGAGTTCGTGGTGGAGTAAGTAGAGATGCGAAGTAGCCGAGGACAAGCTTGCCTCGACGAAAGGCTCGAAAACTCGTGGAGATTATGGAGATGGCTTGACGTTATGTGATTGCAGCGGCATTTGTGAGGTAAAAGTTGTGTGCGGGAAGGTTACGAGACAGGTATATGTACTCATGGACCTTGGAAGGGGTTGGATGTTGATCTGGCCCTACCGTTGGTTTGTGTATCAAAAGTTTCAGGGTGGGAAACCCTGTATTATTATTATGATATTTCGAGGTGGAGAAGCGAAGCCGAGCTATAAGCTGATTCGCGTAGGACGCTCCAAGACGTGGGACGTTTGGAGTTTGACCTCGGAGGGAGCGAGGGAGGGCCACACTACTGAAGTTTGAAGGAACCTGTGCACGTTTGGAAAGGGTGTATTCTTGGAATATATCGAGTGAACTAGTTGGTCCGGTAGCGTTCCGGGAAGAGATCGCTAGCTGGAAAGGGTTTCCCTGTGAGGGAGGCACATGGTTGGCTACTAGATGCAGGAAATTTTGGTTAAGTAGGAGCGAAAGGGACAGACGGGCCGAGTAGCGCCTCAAGAAGGACTAGGTTGCAGAGGAGTGCCAGTGCCATCTGGGTAGTCGTGGGAAGACGACAAGATAAACATTCTAGTTCCGTGGAGGAGTTTTGTGGTGCGGTGGAGGCATCTGGAGCTGGAGTTCCAACTCAAATGGACAGAATGATTTTTACAGAGTATTTGGTCGGGGAGGACCAAGAAGTTTCAGCAATGCGTTGGGTAGCGGACTTGCTCAAGGGTGGGTTAGTGTGGCATGTGATGCCAAGGCCGAGGGCGGCTCTGATATGGAGTAGTAGTTGGCAGTTATCAACCAAGCCGGAGAATTGGATGTACATCGACGAGGACGTCGATAACTTGGGTGGGGGAATCTGTCACGTGTCGATCGGGTTAGCTCGACCGTGACATCCTTGGGGGCCACTTTTGGAAGACATTTGGTAGGCATTTGGGTTGACAGAGTTGCGGGATTGCGAAGTTGGGACAATCCGTCAGGGTTGAGCCGTGGGAGAACCAACGGAGGCAATTCCTTAGCAATGGCCTATGCCATGATAAGGAAAATGGTGCTGCATGCGGGGTTTGAAAACGTATCCCTCGGTGAGCACTTTTGTACCCCGGCGTGCGAAAGGGGATGCCTCGTTGGATATATAGAGGAGGGGTTGGACACTTGCGAAGTGGCCCCGACTCCCCCGTTGGCTTATAGGACATAGGTCATCCCTTGGCGAGCGGAGTCGCCAAGTCTAGGTTCGTGTGAGTAGGATTCGATGGTCGATGAGCACACGGGCTCAGGGTAATGTCAAAGACACGAGGTTGATGACATTACGAAGCGGGGTATGCCAAGAGATTTTTTCTCTAGGTTCGCTTGCACTAACTTATGCCGGATCTCTGTAATCAAGCGACGAAAATAAAATAAAAACAGGCTGCGGAATAAATTTGTAAGGACGTAAAAAAATAAACTATGAATCAAAAAAGTAGAAATATAATATATACGAATGAATCATATTTTTTTTAATATATATATATATGAATTAAAGATTTTGAAAATATATATTTATAAAACAAAAAAAAATAAAATGAACAAATCTGATCATAAAAATTTATCTGTGATTTGGTATTTTATAAAAACGTTGATGAAGTTGAAGCCTTCTTCAATTCTATTTTCACCACTTCGTCTCAAATAGAGATGATCAAATGCACTAGAAACTGATAGTATAATATTGGGGAAAAAAAAAAGAAAAAAGAAAAAAGAAAAAAGAAAAACACATTCTTTATTTTGATGCTGATAATTCAGAGAGCCGGAGATTGAAGAATACTCACAGAATTGATATATATGGGATGAACACTTGCAAATTTAGATACATTCCATCATTGATTGGCGGCACAATCAACCTGACTCCACGGCCACAATTTTTTTAAGTACCGAATTGCATCCAATGTACGCCCTTACATTAGTGCATGCAGGACGACACCCATACTGGAATATATAAACTCTCCAAAACAGGACTAGGACTCTTTAACTAATTCCACACCCATATCTTATTAGAGATGTGTTAGGATTTAATTAATTTTGTAATTAAATCTTAATTGGATTAGGATTAATATTTAAATCTGTTAGAGATATATTAATTTAGTTTTAAATATTAATTAGAGTATAATTCTAATTTAAGTAGATTTGGATTTATCTTGGGCGGAGTTTATATGTATCTCTAATGTAGATAGTATATATATATATATATATATATATATATATAAAAGTACGTATGATCTTGAGAATAATCGTATGATACAAAAAGAGAGAAAAGAGAAGTCTTCTAGGTTTATAGAAGACGAGAGAAGAGTGAGAGAAATTCAGAAGGAGGGTTAGGGTTGAAGCTACTCTAGGGTTGAAGCTACTCTATTGCAGAAGAGAAGTCTGTGTACCCACCACCTCCATGGATATTACTCCTTAACATCATTGTGCTGTGAATATCACTATATGGGTGTGGCTAAATCCTAGTCCCCACCACCTTTATGGGTATTACCATTATCGTGGGTGTGACTATCTTAACACCCTTCAAATATGCTATATTTATAGCTTACATTAAAAGCTATCCAAATTCTAATCTAAATAAATTTTTATTCTAATTAATATTTTAATTTTAACAAACTTATCTCATTAAGATTTAAATATTAATCTTAATCCAACTAGAATTTAACTACAAATCTAATCAAATCTTAACGACGAGATGTTAGCCGGGTTATTTTATCTTTTTAATTTTATACGAAGCTCCAAAGAATTTAATGTTATCCACAACAAATCAAATTGGTAATCTCAAAGCATCTAACTAAATCTAATATTTTATCTTATATTTTCGTTAAATCACCCGAAGATTATGATTGTTGGACGTTTAGTATCTCCTCTCATATCTCTCTCTTGAAAGCTTGCGGCAGAATTTCTCATCACTAAATTAACCAAAAAAAAAAAACTGGATAGTATTCCTAAACAAAACTGACAAGGCAAAATACAAGGCACTGAACCCAACAGAGTTATAATTTTCTCTATTTCTCCTAGTCCTACTCCTTTACATAGATTAATAGTAACACAGACATTAATAAAGAAGAAAAGAGCAGCTAGTAGAGTTGTTCTCTTCTGTCACGCCACCATCTCTGCCTGCAATAATATTATTATTATTGATGAGTAAGTAATTAAGTCAGCATTATTATACGATCTATTAAAAAAAAAAAAAAAAAAAAAAAAATTGAGGATAAACGACGTACCAGTAATAGTCCCACCGGGGGCGGACTTTGGACATGTGATTTTCGCCGTAGGGGTAGTCGGAGTCGGCGCGACGAGCGTTGCGAAAAGCACAACAGCCGATGGCGTATATGGCGATGAGGAAAATGAGGACGACGACATTGAGGAGGGAGAGCTTGTGCCAGTCTTTCCTGACCTGCTCCAGCACGCCGGCCTTGCAGGAGTCGCACCCGTAGCACAGCACGTTCTGCGCGTTGTTCCACCGGTAGCAGTCCTCGTCCTGGGCCGCCATGGCCATGCCCGCCGTGTACGTGCACGACGTCGGCGGCTTGCAGCACCCGGACTGTACGTGTCATCAAGGGAACAATAGCATATATAGTTATATACACCACATGCACCACACATAAATGTTTCCATTATATATATACCTAATTTATAGTGAAAATTAACAAGGAAACTGAACCGCCGAAACAAAATGGAATTAAGAAGAAGAGGATGTGACCTGGATGGGGGTGAGATCCCTCTGCAGGTAATCCAAGGGCGTCCAGAGGGAGATCTTGTCGCAGGCCTTGGATCCGACGACGCAGGCGAGGGCGGCTCGCCAGTAGGCGCCCTCGGCGACGTGGCGGCGTAGCCAGGAGGAGTAATCGGAGAGGCGGTACTCGCGGTAGACGCGGCCGGGGACGAGGGCGCCGCCGCCGCCGCCGGTGACGGCGAGGCCGAAGATGGTGAGGCCGAGTAGCGCGGCGATGAGGGCGAGCATGGCGAGGAGGTAGAGCCACAGCGCGAAGGGCACGTTGAAGCAGGCCCCGATGAACCCCGCCAGGGACACGAGGAGCACCACGAACCCTAGCACCAGCAACGGCGTTTGGAGCGTCGACTCACACGTCGCCGAGCTCCGCGCCATCCACAGTCCCCCGCCGATGATCGGGATCGACGCCAACAGCGTCAGCAGGTTCAGGTATCCGATCATCGTGTTGCTGAATCGATACATTCCTGCGCTCTTTTTTCTATACTTTTTTTTTTTTTTTTTTTTAATGACTCCCTTCTTCTTCTTCTTCTTCTCCAAATTCTCTCTCTCTCTCTCTTTTACTTTGGTGGTTTC
Organism: Tillandsia leiboldiana; assembly: GCA_029204045.2. Lineage (NCBI taxonomy): Eukaryota > Viridiplantae > Streptophyta > Magnoliopsida > Poales > Bromeliaceae > Tillandsia > Tillandsia leiboldiana. The sequence goes on from CM055081.1 coordinate 9,228,267, forward strand.
ATGGGAGAGGCTACTTCACTTTACTTTACTTTTATTTCACTTTCCCTTTGTGTGGAAAAAGTGCAGGTTCTTCTTCTTCATCACTAGTACTAGTATTTATTTATTTTTTTGAATTTAAAACCATGGCATTGTTATTTGTAATATAATATGAAACTACTACTATTCTCTAACAACTAAAATTTTAATAAAAAAAACAACAATTGTTTCACATATCTCTAATCCAAACATTGCCGTATAATCATTGTTTTACACCGTTTTACCAGAATAATTTCTTATAAGCAGTTTCTTAATTATAAGTCATTCGAAATTGATTTTGGAGTTTTTTTATTTTATTAAGTTATTTTCATCACAAGCTAATTTTGAATAATTAATTTTTAGAATACTTCTTAGCGGGTAGAATTGTGAATTTTTTTTTTTAAGTCGCGTAACTAATTATGATTAATTATAAATTAAATTAAAAATATTTTAAAGTAATATAAGTGGGAAGTGGAATGGCATTGATAAATAAATTAAAGTTGACTGATCAATTTTAAAGTAGTATATTATTGAGAGGATCTCCATATATTATAGTATAAAAGTTTTTTTTTTTTTTTTTTTTTTTTTTTTTTTTTTTTTTTTAGTGTTGAGTATATAAAATATATAAACATCATTTTTTATTAGCTTAAATTTTTAGGTAATGTTTGGTTCGGAGATTATAAGTTTGGGAATAAATTTTTTTATTCGGATAGCTTGCTATTCCGGGATAGTCAGGATAAAAAAAAATTAGTGTTTGGTTTGTAAAATTGTTATTCTTAGGAATAGCTGAAATTGTGTTTGGTTCATTTCTTAGAATAAACGAGAATAGTGAAAAAATAAAAATAATTATAATTTTAAAATAATAATATTTTATCTAATTAATTAATATAAAATATTAATTAAATAATAATTAATATTTGTATAAATTAAAGCTTATATTTTAGTAAATAATACCGTTTAATTTTTTTAAAATTAATTTTAAAATAATTAAAATTTGTATAAATTTTAAAATTTGTATAAATTTTAAATTTTATTAAATTTATTAAAAATTAAAGTTACAAATTTAAAAAATTATAAAATTTAAAACTTCTCTAAATTTAAAAATTTAAATTTTAATTATCTCGAAAAATGTGTAAAAGATGATGTAAAATTTTTAATTTTTATAAATTAAAAAAATTTTATAAGAAAATGAAAAATTTACATATACAAAATTTGTATAAATTTTAAAATTTTAAAATTTTAAAATTTTAAAATTATAAAAAATTGAAGTTAAAAATTTTAAAATTTATAAAATAAAAAAAATTAAATTTAAAATTTTATAAATTTTAATTTTAATTTTTAAAAAAATAAAAAAAAAAAGAAATAAAATTGTTCCGGGATGGGAACAAACTTATTCCCACCAATAGGGAGAATTGTTATCCTCCCTCCTTAACGAGCTATTCAAGAATAGCCCGTTAAGGGAGGGATAACAAATCTTTCTTCTTTTTTTTTTCTTTTTTTTTTTTTTGTGTTTGGGGGATAAATGGGGAATAAAAGAGTTATCCCTCTTTATCCCCCAACCAAACATAGCCTAAGGAGGTGTTGAGTTCGTATTTAGTATTATATAATTTTATATGGTATCAGAGTTATATAATTTTAAATTTAAAAATAATCGAGTAAGAGTTCATAAATTTAAGATATCGTTTTCGAGTGACTTTGTGGTTGGTCCTTCCCATGCATGTTTTTATATTGGTTTTTTCCTTAGTGGTGAAGGAAAATAGAGGTAAAAAGAGAATGGGTATTCGCTTTGTGGATCAGCATGTACTGAAGAGAATCTTGGTGTTGCATTATAGTGATATATAAATAAATGTAAAGGAGAAGCTTTGCTTTTTTTTTGGGAGGATAAAGTTGGAGACATTGCATGGTCTTAAACACTGATTCCACGCCACGATGTGTTGTTGTGTGTTTTAGCTTTATCAGTTTGAATAATATGTTTTAGCTTTATCAGTTTGAATAATAGGGTTTAAACTAAAGTAACAATATAAATTGGCCCACAAGCCGCAGGGAAAAGTTTTATATACTAAATTGCACACCGTTTGTTTCGGGACTAGAACCGAAAATAAGAGGTTTATCCCTCTTATTCTACCGAACGTACCAAAAATTATTCGGTACAGTAGTTCTAGTACAAGCAGAATAAGCTGGAACAACAATTCTTATCTATTATTTCATCATCACAAATCCTTCTCTCTCGTTCGAAGTCTAGTTGCTTCACATTTCCAGCTAAGTTTATTTCAAAAATAAACGAAGCGGGTAGCATGCTACCTTTCTCTCAAAAAAAATCCCTCTCTCTCCTCTTTCTCTTTTCCTTCCTAATACACTCTCATCATCACAACCTCTTTATTCTTCTTATTCCTCATTCTCATACCAAACACAAAATCTCTTATCCCTGGAACCGAACCAAACGCTTTTTCGCTCTTATTCCGTACTTTATACCTATCTCCAGAATAGCTAGTTCTGGTTATTCCGTTACCAAACGATACTAGTATGCTTTAGCCAGAGAGCTTTATAATATGAGCAATACAACTTACACAACTTGTACAACTCAGATGCGACGTATGATGCATATTCATTTATTTAATTATTTCGAAATGAGTAATAAAATTTATTTTATTTTAAAATAGATGGAATATAAAATATATACACACTATTTTTAATGTACAAAAAATATTTTTCTTATAATATAGACAACTGAGACCAGATTTAATAAAAAGGAGAATAGATGTGGCTTGAATGCAAAAAGGATTTATAATTGACTTATATACATATGTTCTTCAAAAGAAATTAATATAAGTAGCTAAAATGGTCTATAGATATACCAAGTATAAAACTCATAGGCGTTAAATTTTGCTGGATGAGATGTTTTGCTGCGACTCGACTCCTTCTGTTACGATTTATATGTTAATAATGACAGTTATGTGCTTTTATCACTGATTTTAATTTTAGTATATATATTTTAGTGTTGGCAGTGTTAGATGTATCACCACTGAAACAGTGGAAAAAGTATGGGGGGTGAAATTTGATACAAATACAATCGCCCAAATTTTGAGTTTACAAAAAAACACAATAAAACATCAGTGTAATCAAGGGAGATTTTAATTCTCACTTTTACGACTAAAATGCGCTAGCAATAGATTGAATTTTGTTGTTTTAAATTTCAGAAGCAAAATCAAGCTTTTTGTTTCTCAAAAGTAGAGGATACAATTGGTGCTTCAGAAACAAAATGGTGAATTTACTAATTAATTAGCATCTTTAAAAAAATTCTGATCAGGCCAAACAAGCCATAAAATGATGCTTAAGCAGACAATAACAAGTTAATTCTGAAATAATCAGACTTTCCAGCATACTGTGGATTAATTATTCCAGAAAGTAAAGTAAAATGATAAATTATTCTTTAATTTGTGGCCATAGTTTATTGTATGCATCTTCGAGTGGGGGATGCAGTAACAATTCTCCTACAAGTGGTTCTGGATACTTCCATCATTCTGATTCTCTCATATATCAGTCACTAACTGTAGGTTCATCATCACCATTATGACATGCATAATTATATTCTTGCCTTCGTATACAATCGTAATCAAATATTACTAGGTGCTTGGTTCAAGGATTAAAGTGTCATTAGGTAACATAAAGCAGGTGATATAGAAGAGAATACATATACATATGTTCTTTGTTGCGTGCTTCTCACTTGCGGAATGATGCATCAGTGATTCCAAGTGCTTTGCTGCTTCTAAGAGATGACTATTATCACTCTGTATCTTATTCCAATTCCCGACTTAGCTCTTATCCCGATTCCAGACGTAGAGAATCTGCACCTATGAATAACTTGCTGGATAGTAACACATTCAAAAGACCACCACTAGATCGAAATTTCTGCAAAAGTACTCAAAAAATGACAAACTTTATTTCTAAGTTTCTCAGGGGTTCCTGTTTGCAGCTGAAGCGAATAGTGGAGATACAAAGCTACTTCAGTTTCACGCCACAACAACAACTTGGGAATATTTTGTTGTAGAGAAATTTAAATTGTTACCCATAAACATTGGATTAACATACCAAAGCATCACAACAAGGCCAAACCACCCCAATTGCATGCGCAGACCACAAGAACAAAAAGAGCACGAATCCAACGATCGATCGTTCACGCCAGGAGGTTTTGCCAAAGCCCAATTTAAAGTAGTTTTCCCACACATAACCAGGAAAGTTCAGTGCAGTACAAACTACAAAGTCTACAACAAGACCGCTATAAAGAAAATGAAGTTTATCTTCAGCAACAGTCATAAGGCGAGAAATATAGCCTCTCTCAGGTTCATAATCAGAAATAAAAAGTCTGATAGCCTTTAAAGATCTAAAAGAAAAGGAAAAAAGAAAAAATAAAAAGGGAAAACAACCGAATGCCAATCTACATCGAGAAACCGTTCCACATTGCCGAAAATAGCAACTTCGCATCCAGTCAGTCATCATGAGTGCAAGTTTAAATACAGCACCGAGGGTTTATAGGACCCTAAGTTGAGCCAAAAAGGCGGCACATAAGTCGAGAAAGAGGAGCTGCGGCCCGCTGACCCTCTGCAAGTCCAGGAGATACTTTTCCTCCTTCGTCTTGAAAAGCTACAAGTGACATGGAAAAATATGAGAACCATTTCTATGATTAGCAATGCCCAAAGTTCGATGATTCAAAGGATCAACGAAAGGCTAGATGAGCTTAAAGAAATAGACTCAGCACCAAAATGATACATTATACATTATACAAGAAACGTCCCACAGATTTATATCTTATCAGATGTAAACTTCTACGTAAAATATCAATGCCACACAAATTTATTCGAAAAAAAACTTTAAAGCGGCTCGTTTACCTGAATTTCAAACTTGACAATGTTTGGTGATTTCTCAGTTGCACTATCGTTTTCGACAATAGCTGATTCATCACCAAATCCATGGTTAATATGGCCAGAAAAATCAAGAGACCATCTGCATTTCATGTTATAATGCCCAATTTTCTTCCAATAAACATTTAATTCTTGCAGTGCTTTAAGGACCTCCATCATGATCTCACGAGGGTGAGCGCGAGACTGCCATATAAAATTCAGAAATCTTCATATCAGAAGGGCGATATAAGACTATAAACAAAGTGCACTTAACAGTAAAAAACTTAAAATGACCTGAAGTCCGAGAGCCCATTTTCTTTCAGCAGGTAAGTGCGGCCTCGAACCAATTCCATGAGGGTCTGTGTACCCAGAAAGGCGATGTGCAACTCCTGCAGAGGGGGTCTCATGGGAAGCCATTCGAGCAGAGCCACCATCCTGGAAAATCACCCATTCAGATGTTTATTGAAGTCGCATTTACAAGCTGCTGGGGAGGTGGTTCATAAGTGAAATAGCTTCCGCAATTCTTGCAAAGAGGGGAAAAAAAATATCTATGTAAAACGCACCATAGATTCTTGATATTCAGCCCCGAGATACCCGCTAGCAGCACGGAAGCGATTGTCCAGAAGTAAATAATATGCTACAGTTGCCTGCAGAAGCGTTTGCAGAATCAGTAACAATTCCCAAGACAAAAGCTGAATGTAAAGATAATCCGTGAACTTTTGACGAATTGCAATTTAGTCTCTAATTTTTGCACCTAAACAAGTTGGCACCTGGTCTTACCTGATTTTGCATTTTCAAAAACTCACGGATCAAATCTCAAATTATACATCATGAAAAGCTCAAAGACTACTCAAAGTTATATACAAAAAGCTTTGACGAAGTACCTCATTTTGCATTCTATTTTGAATAGACTCGATCAACTGGTTCTTGTCAAAACCCAGCTTAATTACCTCTTGAAGAGTGTCTTCATCAATCTGCCACACAACACCATAATTAGAGTGCAATACATTCTAAGAATAATTAATACATAAGTGACGATAACAAAATTTCTAAGTATTAACGTGCATCATTACAAATGATCCGAAAAACGTAGAAAGTTAAACAATACTAACAACACCATTATTCAGCTCTCACCAAGGAGCATATATAACACAGAAATAAATCTTGACCAAAATCTGGCATGGTATATGCATCGTGGCACAAGAAGAACCAACAGTGAAAGAGTTAGACAGCATTATTAGCTCTGGCTGAAAAAAAAAGTACTATTATTGTTAAGAAAACCTACACTTCGTCAACCTGATTACGTTGGCGCATGCATGTATAATAAAAAACACACATACTATATTGGTGCAACATCTTCAAAGTAGACTTAATTAATAAATAAAGAAACAACATTGAAACAAACTTTCAGTGATCTTCCTTCATACTAATATGACTAGGAACATACTTTTTTAACCTGTTGCTTTGTATCAGGTGGAGGCACGGCCAAATAATGAGGAAGTCGAGCTTGAAACCATAAATGCTCACGGATTTCAGGAATTGTCATACGCTTCATAGGATCAACAACTAGCATCCTGGGAATCAAATCCCTTGCTAAAGCAGACAAATGGCTAGGAAGAGTATATATCCCACTCTAGAAAAATTGAATGAACAATTCAAGTCATAGAGTAACATTACAATTAAAAGAATGGAGGATCATAAAAATAAAAATAAGATTTGTAAATGTTTCCCTACCTTTATCTTTTTAAACAGATTAGGAATATTCTCATCATCAAAGGGAAGAGTACCACACAGAAGAGCATAAAGGATAACTCCGCAACTCCAAACATCAACTTCAGGCCCTGCATATAATTTTCCAGAGATCACCTGCAAAATAGAAAAAAGAGAATTATCCCTCATGAAATCAAAATTCTGCAGCAATATTATCAAAGATGATGGTACAACAAGCATACCTCTGGGGCAGCATAGTTTGGGCTGCCGCAACTAGTCTTCAGGAAATGGCCATCGCGCATTACATTACTCAAGCCAAAATCGGCAATTTTAACATTACATTTTGAATCCAATAGCAGGTTTTCGGGCTTTAGGTCACGATGAACAATCATGTTTCTGTGGCAGTATTCTACACCAGATATGATCTGTTTTACATTTTAGTGATATTAGCAAGGCCAATGCTAAGAGTAAAGCACTTATATGCTTAAGGAATTCTGGGTAAGTAGTATTATATCATGTTTGCAAAAAAAATTTGTGCGAATCCTGGACAAGCTAATATGCCCACTAAACATAAATGATAATGATTGCAACAATGCTTTCAGAATGCAGAAGAACATGTGTACCTGCTGAAAAAAGCGGCGAGCCTCATCCTCTTGTAGCCTGCCCTTCTCTACAATGTAATCAAACAACTCACCTGATTTAACATACTCCATTATAACATAAGTATCTGCAGGTGTTTCTATGACCTCATAAAGGCGTATGATATGTGGATGCATGAATAATCTGAGTATCTTAATCTCCCTCTTTACTGCAGTAAGAAAAATATCAGAAAGATCAGATCTACATGTCAACCAACAAAATACCATATAAAAAAGAGAATTATTGAAAAAGAGCAAACAACGATGAAAATTAAGCGCTAGTTAAAAAGGTAGAGAATAATGTAGTGACCAAGAACATGGAAATTTTGTCTTCTGGCAAAGGTACTGAATAAAAAAAAATTCTCAGCAATAGCAATACCAGAAAAGGTCTATCCACTTAATAAGCATGCATAAAATTCTTGGATTGTACCTTTGTCTTCCATTTCCATGCTTCTTACTTTGCGACGGTTTAGAACTTTGACAGCAACTTTGTGGCCAGTTAGAATATGCTCTGCAACTTTTACCTTCCCAAACGACCCAATGCCAAGAGTTTTCCCAATTTTGTAGTTTCTTAGTAACAAATCACCTCCGCTGGCTCCTCTTCCAGATTCCTCCATTTTCACACTAGATTTTTTTTTTTTTTAATAGTAAGTTACATAACCATATAGCAAAATTACATATATGTTGCCTATGATTTCAACTAACCCAACCTCAAAAAATATGTCATGTAAACTTGGCAAAGTTATTAATCATCAAACTTAATGAATATAACAAGCAGCATCTATGGGAAAGATAAATTATGAGCTATAAGATAATGACCTATAAATAACAACTATACATCTAGCAAGCATGTCAATGGAATTTCCAATTCATCTCATCACCATCTACATAGGTACTCCAATTTGCAAAACAGTTTATGCTCTATGAACAATTATAAACTTCAAAAAATCAGAACATCATAAAATAGGAGCACATTCTTAGGAATATACTTTAATGTCCAAGAAGCTATTTGCAATTTTAATAGATTAATTCACAACAAAAGACGATCACGGAGAAGAAACATTTTTCCAGAGTCCAAATTGCTAAGGATGCAAGTTCAATGAATAAAATAGCAAAGCTATCAAGCAATTGAAATCTTTGATACCTTTCTCTCTCAAAAAAAAAAAAGAAATCTTTGATACTTTCCAGCCTAACCAGATTCCACGAATTGAACCACCAATAAAAATCTCAAAAAGTAGCAAACCTAATAAGATGTTCAACATTTACATCACATAAAGTTTCACTTGTCCTATAAATACTATAATCTTTGAGGGAAATGTATATAATATATCTTCTTATCATGATCGCAGCTTGGCTAACATAATTCTTCGAACTGAAAAAAGAAGAAAAACAAGAAAGATGAATTACACTAACAGCAGTTGACCAGACACATAAGGCCAACTGATTTGATCTACAATCTATGCCTAGCAGTTAAAATTACGTCCTGTTAACTCACGAACTATCAGTATAATAATGCACCGTCATTAAAATTCGCTAATGCGTCTGTTCCAGGAAATCAAATGAAAGCAATCAATTAGTAGGAACAACAATTCCACGAGATTCAGGATTCATCATCGTACTACAGGATCGATTCAAAAGACAACAGATAAGAAAAGGCAACGCAAAATTGCCGTTAAATAACTAAAAATTAACAGATTATTAAGCGCTTCGAGATCTCGATTAGGGATTCGCACCGATGAGCAATCGCTCGCGGAGAATAAGAACTAGTTGGAGCTACTCGATCGGATCTTCGAGAATTTGAGGAGGAAAAGGGGAAAGAGGAGAATCCAGAGAGAGAGAGAGAGAGAGAGAGTGGGGGAGAGGGAGGGGAAGGGAAAGGAGAGAGAGCGATGAAGAGCGTTGGGGTACTTGTCTGAGTGGAGGTCGCGTCGCGACGACGGAGGGGGAGAAGGGCGAAAGCGAACATGGCCCATTTTGTCCAGGAATCTTATTTCGGGCTTAACTGCAAATAACCTAAAGGTTTGGACCAAGTTGCAAAAGCAGGGTGATTTTTTATTTTTTTTTATTTTTGTTGTTGTTGTTGTTGTTGTTGTTGTTGTTGGGGGTGGGAATTAAGCTTAGTTATCTGCTTCATTTATTAGCATAATAATAAATTAGGCTACAATGCTGAGACAATAACGAGGTGAAGGGATAATTAAGTATTCAAAGATAATTTTGTTTTCACCAAATCAGCTAATTGTTACCTATTTATTTATGAGCTAAAAACAAAATTTAATTTTTTGTTCCGTAATAATAGATCTAAAAAATTAATAAGTTGGACTGAATGAGCCCAATAAATTAAATGAGACTCTGGTTCATAACAAATCTAACGATAAGAGGTCCAACAATAGACTAATATCCAGATAAATTGAATGCGGTAAAAATTTGTGAACGTTATGTCTGTATGGTTTAAATGAATTGATTCGTATTTTTAATAGTTTAAATTTTTAAAATTAATAATTAGCGTCAATAATTCGATAAGTAATATCAGAGTCAGCGCTGAAACTCAAGCCTCTAGTTTTGTTAAATATATACAAATACAAATTCTTATAGGAGAAAAGATTTTGTTGTTCTCATTTGTTCTTTTGATTTTCTTCCATACTTGTCTACTGATTATAATGTTTAAGGAAAAGGCGGTGATTTAAAAATAAAAACCGCTAAATAATTAAAGATCTTAAGCATAAATATTAGAAGTCATTCCTTGTATTTTTACTTAATGAGCAATTATGAAAGTTTGCCATTATCTTAATTGGGCTATGCTGTCACCTTCACCGCATGTCAACAAATTAACTACGGAGAACCCAAAAAGGAGTACTGGTTTAATGCACTATCATCTTCTTGTGTTTGCTTAGTCAGAAAGATAATTCCAACGTAAGATTGAGAATTAAATAAATATAATTCGTCCGACTCCCACGAGAGGAGATAATATATACTATTCGGTTCTTCTAGAAGATATTGTATAAATAAAGAGCAGCTCGTTTAAGGCTGACGATTGTTTCTCTAATGCATGAGTGAAACAGAAAGAAATCGCTATCATGAAAATCTCACATCATGTTTCCAATGCAGAGAATAGTAGTTATTGCAGATTTCTACAGTAGACACAATCAATGAACAAACACAAACAACTAGAATAGATCTTTCTCACAGATTGGTTCTATCCAGGTTTTAGTTTTTTGTCTAATAGATAGCCAATTAAGTACATACAAATATCACCACAAATTTTTAAGACCAACCAACAAGTGAGATAAAAAGGAGAGAAAATTTCTCACCTCCCTGCAAGAAAGCAGCACACACCAATACATGCATACAGATATTATGCAAAACTACATGCTTAGGATAAACAATCTTTCAAGCTCTAATAATACATGCCAAAACATTCACATTTGCACTATCATAAAACTGCGACATTGATGATCATTCAAGCTCCCGCAGATAATGTTTCTGTAAAACATAAGGTCAAAATTATCATTTTTCAAGTGAAAATAGTATCCAGCAAACAGAAGAAAGCGTTAGTGCCGCTAGTAACAGAAAAAATAACAGATATGTAAACTCTTATAATCCTTGAAATAGAAGCAAATAGAGTCAAACAAGTTCAGAAGAACTACACCAAAAATCACCTTGCCAATGAAAGAAGGAACAAACATTAGAGCAGAATTGCCTTCATCTTCTTCATGAACTTATAAATTCTCATACTTATTACCGGCCATGCATTCATGAAAACATATAAGCTAACAAGCATCTACATCGCTATATATTTAGTAACAAGACTGTGTAGCAAAGAAATTACAGACCTGGTCTTTTATCCTGTCTGCCCCATTTCAGATTTGATCTTATCACCTAGAAATTTAACATATAATTAAATAAAAACCATAGAATGAAAATTTTGCAAGAAAAAATAGATCTATTCACTTACTTGCAGCAGGGCTTTTGCCCTTTCCAGCTTCATTGCCTTTACTCCGAGTCTGATGGCATCGACCTATTCGTTTTCCAACTCCCCCGGACGAATTAGAACCCCCAGAAATTTTACTTGGATCCTCTATGTGGCGATTTGAAGACGGTGTTTTATTCGATGCATTAATACATCTAGTAAACTTCTTTTCCTTGAACTTCTTTTCAGAGACCTTGCCATCAACGGAGTTATCTCCATTACCACCGTAAGAGATCTCATTTGAATTGCAACTCTTCTCAGGGTCATTTAGAACCAACATTTCATCGGCGACCACATTTTCTTCACATACATCTTTATGCTCAAAAGGTTCTTCTGTTGGCTGATCCAAAACTACGGTTTCGCTGTCATCATGCTTGAAAATTTCATCTTTTTGCTGTTCACTGTTTACTTCATCTTGTTCTTCAGGGTCTTGTCCAATTGCAGTTGAGCCTACTTTCTCAGTTTGTACCTCCTCCACAACTAGGGAATCTCCACAATGGAATTTCAAAATTCCTTGTTGACAAGTATCACACCCTAACTCACCTTTGGAGATAAAAGCTTCCTCTGTTTCAGCTAAGGAAGCACTTGCATTCTCAAGGCTAGTAGCATCAAATTTGCACAGGTCATTTTGTAGCCCATAGGCCTGCAAGAGATCTTCAAACAGAGCTTTTATGGTGTTACTTTGGTGCCGTGTCGCATAGTGGCTGAGTTCACTCTGAATCTTATGAAATGGCTGAAAATAAGAGCAGAAAAACAAAATGGTAAACAAATATGCAAAGTTAGAGATCGCGTCGAATGTCACGGTAGACCTTAAAAAGAATCCAATGGTTCATTTAAACAGATTGGTTCTAGATCATGGGCATTTCTGTTTTCTGTCCAAATATCTAATAAGTCGTTGCCGGATAGCCGCATTGCACATAGCATGTGGCACATGGCAGTTACCATGCTGAATGACAATTTTTATCCTCCATATTTTTAAACTGAATCACATAGAACATGTGCAAAATCTTTCTTTTTTTGTTTTTTTTTTTCCTTGTAGCATGTAAGATCACAACTATAACAATATCATAAAAATTAAGAAAAAATAACATTTTTAACTTTAAGAATCAAGACAAATCCATCCCTAAGTAGAGATCAAACCTGGGCATTACACTCCAGAGCTAGTCGGAAGAAAGCAGCCGAGACAAAATGCTTCCCAACGGACTCCGCCAGCCTTATCTGGGCGAGCCAATATGTCGACGACTCGAGTTTGTCGAGCCTACACTTGCTACAATCCCGCGCACTCAGATACGGCGTACCAGCAGCCACCACGGTTTTGATAGAAGCCATCGGAGTTCGGATCGGCTCCTCCTGCTTGCTGCCGTTCTCCTTGCTTTCGACTGCCGCTGAAGTGTTCAATTCCAGAAAACTCACTCGCTGGTCTTTCTTGCTCCTTCCAATTCCGTCAACCACTTTTTCCCCCGATCCACTTCTTCCACTCCCATTATGGGGGCTTTTTACAGCTCCAGTGGTTATTGAATCATATCTCTTGGTGTTGGCGGGATTCGAAGGAGCTCCCGAGGGTTTCCATGGCCTTGATGATTTGGTCAAAACAGGCTTTGATTTAGGCTTTTCCACAGGAATGTTGGCGCTACGAACTACTCCGAATGCGCGCTTTGGCCTAACAAACATGGGAATCATAGCACACAACCATCATATAGCATGGAAACAAGTGAAAGATTGGACTTTTCGGGGATTTTAAGAACTAAATAAATACCTGGTTTGGGTGGAATTGGTGGTTTGCGGCGGCGGTTTCTTCAAAGGATTGGTTCGATCGATCCCTCTGTTGCTAGGGTTTGCGACGGAGCGGCGTTTACCTTATAAGAAGGGGATAATTTGTAGTAAATACTAACGCAATTAGGCATTAAAAAGGTGAGAAGAAGCGATGAGATTAATCCATTACCAGGGTATGGGGTCGGGTGGAGATCCATGGAGTGTCGGGAGAAATGGAGTTTGGAGCGCGTTTGAGAGAGAGAGAGAGAGAGGGAGAGGAGGGATTTGAAATTTTTTGAAAGAGAGCGGAGCGCTCGCAAATGTTTGGCAACGCGCCCAGAGGTTGTGATTCGAATGTGTCGCGCGAACCAGGTAAGTTAAGCGTGCTCTGATGACGTGGCGTTTCACATTATAGAGTTGTGAACTGATAAGAGAGAAGCCCAATTTTCATAAAAGATGAGGAGGTGGCTTAGATAGAGTCCTAGGACCGGAACACATAATAAGTGTCAATAATTTGACAAGTATATCAACGGACAAAGTCAAAACTGGAAAGGATAAAAGTGACACGGCAAACATTACAACATCTCAAGTGACCGATACCATCAGTAATTAGATGAAATCCCAAATCAAGTGCGCATTTTATAAATTTCTCTCCCTACAATTTCAAATCCTTAATTCTAAGACCTGCCAAACAGATTCCGCTCAAAACCAATGAAGGATAAGTAAAACTTGCTGGTTTTTATCATCCAAAACCCTTTGAGCCTTCAACATCTGACTCGAGAACCGGAAGAATGTTAAGAGCTGAAGAATCAAGATGAACTCCCCGCACAACGCCTCCGTATCCTATATTTATCCTGTGGCAGAGAAGCAAAATGGCATCCCACAATGCAGTTCGTCCCTGAGAAACAACCAGCAGAAGTAAGCACCAGTGCTTTAAATGTTTGATTAACATACAAGATGTTCTCTTCTGATGTGATTATACAGAGAAAAGTATAAGGGAACTAAAAATAACTCGGAATTGCTAGAATAACAGCTACGGAAGTGGAACAAGTAATTTCATGCAAGGACCAAGCCAATTAATAGTTCAGATAACAGAGAGTACCGCATGAATCTGAAAGTAAAGGTTAAACAAAACCAGCTCACTTCAATTCTCATTGGTACGTGGCAAAGTTAAATGAACAACAAAAGCATGAAATGGAACTTGCCTGAAGAGAAAATTGTGACTTCTTATCCCAATAAAGAGTGAAAATTGGAGGATTCTGCTTCCCTACTGCTAATATGCAAGCTCCTGGATGAATAACAGATGGAACTCCTGATATGAAAGCCACATACTTCTCTGGAAACCTCTCTTTCGGAGGAAGAACCCCTAAAAACAAAGGATTCTTGCTGGACTGAGCGCCAGAATAAGAGGTCGGGTCGACATGTAGCATCCATTTAGGGTGCTCCAAGAAAGCAGCAAACAAGTACAAAAGCAAGTGAGAATCGGTTGGAAGCTCACTGGTCCACTTTTTACCAGCTTTGTCATAGCCATCTCCCCCGCCCATGTAGTCATAGTTCTTCACACACGTTCCTTCCGCAAGCTCTGTGGAATTCCGGCAAAGAAAAGAGAGAGAGAGAGAAAGAGTTAATAATGGGTTTCATGTTACACTAAGGCCCCTTTGGCCAGGTTAAAGTTCATACAGAAGTGCTGCATGAGCTAAGCTGTTTGGGGAAGCGCAGCCAGTTTCTTCATTAGAATCTCTTAAGCAGCTTCCAACTGCACCAGAAACATAAGCTCCAAATTGTGGGGCCCAGCAGTTCATTACAACTTTTTGCCACAGTAAAAGCTCTAGAATGTTTTTATTTGCAAAATGACAAGCACTTGCTTCAAGGAATACAGTAGTTCTCGAAGCCAGACCAAACAATTCTTAAGTGGTCATCTCAGTAAGAAAGCATATCATTGTTAGTGAAAAAATAGGTGAATATATCTGACGGTCCGCAATTCTTGCTGAAACATTTAGAAGAATAAATTGGATTACTTTAGGGAGCTCAAAGATGAAGTGATGGATAAATCAGTAGCTACCTTGAACCCTTTGGACAGTGTAATCTGCACGAACGCTGCTCTGCGGCAGCAACCCTTTTATCAGCTCTCCTTTCATCAGTGTGTTAAGCCTCTGGTGTTCAGTGATGGCATTCAAGCATGCTTGAATGACTGGTAGTAGTGGATTTTGTTGTGACTGTTGCGGCTGTGCTGTTCATAGAGAAGGAACTATTAGTGAGTGGAAAATCAATTATAAATCCCTCTACCAAACTTTGTTGCATCCAAGAACTGGATGATGGTAAAACCCAATGAGAAAGAGGTAATATTAGAGTCAAAGAAAATCATACTACAGAAAATGGGTGTTTATATCTGTAGAAAGTTGAACTAGCAAGAGAAATGTCTAAATGAACAAAAGTAGTACTGGCAAGAGAGACATGTCTTTAGGTCCATTTCGCATGAGCGGAGCTTCTGTGTATTTGCTATTTCCATTGAACTTTTTCTATTAAAGTACCATCAGCAACTTTACACAGCAGCAGAAGAAGCTTTAATTTGTACGTTCAGCATTTTGCAGCCAAGAAACTCAATTTAACTTCTTGCCACAGTAAAGCTCCAGACGTTTGTTCACCAAACAGCTATGTGCCGGGTTTTTTTTTTTTTTAGTAGAGAAGCTATTCCACAGGCAAATAGGCAGTAATGTGAATAAAAGCAAGTTGAAGAAGCAAGAGAATGCTTCAGGGGAATAAATAAACTCACACATCGATCCATCACGCGCTTGTAGGAGGGAAGCACGTAATTGATTAAGAAGCCCATCCTCGTCTAATGAAACAGTAGCTTGCCAGTCTTTGACTCCACCGACTGGAGACAATATCACAGGAGCCGTAGAACTCAAAGAGTCACCTCCAACTTGATTTACAGTAATTGAAACACCGACATTAGCTGCTGCTTGCTTGACCTACAACAAGAGAAAAGCAAAAGATAAGTAATATTAGAAGGAGATCAGATATGCATTTATTTTTAAAAAATATATATTCTAAAAGTGTAAAACCTGAATGTGGCTTGTTTTAATCTTTTCGACAAGTGGATTTAACACGAGAGAAGAGAACCACTGCCTGAGACGATCCCGCCACTGCTCTATCTGAGGATATATATCCAAATTCTCAAAAGCCTCAATTGCCTGCTCCATGGACATAGGAGGAGGAAGCTCCCCTTCTCCCTTCTTAGGTGGTGTATT
The DNA here is from genome assembly GCA_029204045.2 of Tillandsia leiboldiana. NCBI lineage: Eukaryota > Viridiplantae > Streptophyta > Magnoliopsida > Poales > Bromeliaceae > Tillandsia > Tillandsia leiboldiana. Next base: position 9,244,498 of record CM055081.1, read on the forward strand.
GTACTTTTGGTGGGACCCAGGAGACATCCTGACAGGCCTCAGAGGCGTGGTCCTTGCAGCACCAGAAGTGGCGGTCGAAGTCGCAACTGAGCCAGGGCTTGCAATTCCGTAACCCCGAATGGTAGGGGGTGGTGTCACAGTCTTCATAGCCGATTCAGTAATTTTCTCTATCTGCTCATCCACGTCTGCTAAAAATTGCTCGAGCATTTGCTCTGTTTGTATTCCTTTTGCACTGCCTGAGCTTTTTCTTGACCATGGAGTTGAAGGGGAGGCAGCGTACTGCGGAGGAGGAGAAGCAGAGATGGGCGAAAAGGCCAATTTTTTCTCACCACTAGCAGTTAACTGATCAGACCCAACTCGCAATGGGCGGGTCGGAGTGTAACTGAAAGCAGATTTCCTGATCGGAACAAGAGGTTCAGAAGCCGGAACAGGCTTCAATTTGGGGGGCTTCTTGGTCGAATCAGCTCCATCCGCTTTCTCGGCAGCTTTCGGCTTCAAACCAAGAAGACCTAGTTGGCGCTCGGTTAGAATCTTCTGCTCCTCCACCTTGGGCTTCTGAGAAGCAGATATGGCGGGGACGCAGGCGGTAACAGCTGCCGCTTTCCTTACATTATAAAGCGACAGAGTCCTAAAAAACGCTGATAAAATTGCCGCAAAAACTAGTCCCACTGCTACTTCCAAAAGTTTCACAACAAACTCTGCAAACGACACCATTGAGGATTTTTAACAAACACTTGGTGGGCGAAAAGGACAACAAAGGGAAAATGAGAACCTACGAGCTACAGCGAGGGAGACGTGGATGTTCCTCAAGCTCCGTGCGAGGCTCTCTTCCCTTAGAAACAGTAACAAAAGCTTCGGTAGTTAGGTTATAGAATTAGAATCTCGTAAGTGTTCAAAGAGCGAGGCGGGAGAAGGGTTTACCAGGAGGCGAGAGCGAGGAGGAGGAGGGCAGAGACGACGGAGGAAGAGAGGAAGACGAGGAGGGAGGAAGAGGAGGGGCGGAGGCTGTGGGCGGTGAGCGCGGCGGAGAGAGCCGGGTTCTGGTACACGGAGAACTTGGGCTTGGGCGCGGTCGTGGGCTCCGCCGAGCGCGGCGGCGGCGGCGGAGCGCTCCGGTCCCCGGCCATGGCGGCGGCGGCGGCGACGGCGACAGAGAGCGGCGGCGCGCGGCGGAGAAGCCTCTACGAGCTATTGGAGGTCGGAGTGGTGGGCGGTGGTGGCCATGGGAGAGGGATTCAAGAGTTTTCGAGTAGGGAACTGGGAAGGGACGACCCCAAGCCCCAAGGTACGATTTTTGATTCAAAAGTGCCGCTGGAATAAAAGATTACTTCTCGCACCGGATTCACCACGTCGTCGTGAACCGCTGGATTTTTGAAAGCGTGAATTGGATAGATCGGCGCGGTCTACAGATGACGTGGTGGACCACAACCTGACGCTTTTAGAAGCGATTTCAAATTCTGGGCGCTCCCTGCCGCCTCCAGCTCCTCGGGAACAGTGAAATGTCTCCCGGCCGTTGAAATTTCTTCTAAGAACTGAATAATCCGGCCGCTCATCACCATTTCAACGGCTCTGATGATAACTAAGGAACAAACTATTATTTGGATAAATTAACTTTCAACTTATCATTCTTGTTTAAATGCAAGAAATATGATTAAGTAGGATCGAATTTAGATAATGTTTGGATGGAGGTAAATTTTTTTAAAAAATAATATTTTTTAAAAAATAGAATCATATTTAGTTTACAAAAATAAATATGAAAACCACTTAAAATTATAATTTTTTTTTTAATTATTCAGACTTAAAATTTGTGAAGTTGACAAAAGTGGATGATTGATGTGAAAGGTTGCAAGGATTTACGCATCCTAAACTGTCATCTCTTGTTTCTAAGAGCCAAAGCTGGATGGCAAAGTGACCTGCCAAAACACCAACCATGTGCACATTCATTGCTTCCTGAGTGGACCAGAAAACAATAGTTTCAACCTGTAGCGAATTAGCCACCAAAGATGCCAAATTTGAGGTTCTGATAAATCAAGACCACACCCACTATTCTCAAGGACCCTGCACCACTCATCCTAACTTTGTGGATCATTTTTAATTTGAGTTCTCTATTTCTGGTACTCACCAATCCAAACGCGCTTTTGCAGGAAGCCACAAAATGGCTGAAAACTGCTCACACAGCTTCCAAGATTCCATGGACAAGCTGTGGTTTCACCAAAACATCCTCTTCTGGGAGCCTTCTGGGATCAGCTTCCAGTCACTAGTAAGAAGCACTAGAGCAACTACTTCTTCTCCAACAGTACTCCTTTCAAACAAAAGCAGCACTATAGAGGTAAGACTAGAGTTTCTTTATTTCAAATATAATTCATGTCATTTCCTCTTCGGTTCTAAGTTATCCTGCATGATTTAATGTAGAACGGTCGATCGACTAGCGTGAATAAAAAAAGGGAGATAGTTCACAAAGAGAAGATGCCCATGAAGTTGAATATCGCCGTAGATCAGCCGCTTTTCCAATTGCAACTGCCGAGAAGAAGTATAATTCACGAGTCGCGTCCCTCGACGCCGTGCTTTGATGCAGGTTCGCCATCTAAACACAGGTCAAATTTTCCGAAGAAGAAGGCGAAGAGCTTCAAGAGCTTGTCAGAACTGGAGAATTATGAGATAAAGGGGTTTGTTGACTTGGGTTTTGTGTTCCACAAGGAGAGATTGAGTCCACAACTTATTAGCATCCTACCTGGCCTTCAGAGGCTCCAGGAGAAGTGTGGAGATAGTGAAAAACTAAGGGAGGTGGATGAGGAACATGCTAAAAGGCCTTATTTATCTGAGGCTTGGTCCATTAGAAGAGCCGATTCTCCGCCGCTTGATCCGCAGTTATTGTTTAAATCTCAACAGGCGGAGTTGCAGAATCATCTCCGGTTCTGGGCGAGGAATGTGGCTTTGATGATCCGCCACGATCTTGATGTATATAATTAGATCAAGTTTTATTTTTGAATGTATATTTACATATTTAAGAAACAGTGGTAGCCGCTGGTGAGTGTAGTGCGGAGCAGAATATAGAGAGCTACTATTTTTAGGCCTCAGTAGCAATAAAAATTTTAAAATTTTCTATTTCTATCTACTAAAAGCACCGCAGGTAAAAGCAAAAGTCGACCAAACAAGCACATGAATTAATATCTCTCATCCAATTGATATGGCTAAGAGAATTTGGAAAAGACATTATCTCATAGAGGCGAATGAACTTAGTAGGTTCTTATCCGAAAAGTCTAATAAGAGAAGAAGAATAATTCAAAGAAGACGAATATTTCCAGGTGATAGGTGGAATTGATGGGCAACATGAAAACGATATATAATTACTCTCTTTTTTTTTCATTTCCTTGTTTAGTTCATCCACATGGGTTGTTTCGATGAAAATATACATGATGTGAACCGCTCGATAGTGCGAAACTGAAACACATACAAAAACTCGGAAAAGAAGGAAAGATCAAAAGAGATAGAAGTACACGTAACTAAATATAAGAGCTCACGTTTGGGCTTGTCTTTTTAATAATCGTGTGTTAACATCTACCTATAAAAGTAGTAATTCATATAGATTTACCTCGTGACATTAAGCATGCACATTCTAAATTAATAGAAAGCTTAATTAATCTCGGTCACTGTGCATTTGTAAACACGAATCCTACAGTGGCAGTTTATATAAATATATATAAATTGGAGGTGAAAAGCATATGCTCCTGAGTACTGTAGCATCGAGACCACAGCTGATAACATGGCCACTCCTTATATAAACTACCACAGCGCTACAGATACTTTATAATATTCTCTTTATATACAATTGATATGTTGATAAATTCATATAACATACTCTAAATCAATCATGGAAATTAATAAACTTGTGTTTCAATCAAGATGTACAAATGTACCTGGGACACCCTCCATCTTTTTCGCTCGAGTAAGTTTTCTAAATTAAATTTGAAGTTCTTTTTTAATTTACCAAAATAACCATTCAAAGAAATTTACCGCAGTTACATGGGCCAGGCCCAATTTCTACTAAGGGCTGAGAAAGGCCTTAGATGAACCCACCCCCATAAATCGCTGAATCTAAGAAGCCAAATCCGGCCCAAATGGAAGTAATTAACCCAATACTTTAGTAGTAGGCCCAAATCTATTATTTATTAGTAGTTTATCCATTAAAAAAAAAAAATAGTGGATTTTTTGGATGAGAAAGACGTGGTCATTTCCCTTTCATTTTGCGGCATACGTGGTGCCACGTGTCCAGATGAACACTGCATAGCAGTACAACAGTATTTATTATACCGATAAATAAATAAATAAATTTATCTCATCAAATTCCATTAAATAAATTCCTCAAATATCCAATAATTAAATGCCACGTATTCAGATCGTAGTGATTTCCTAAATAATAAAGAGCAATGCTACATGTACACCCCGAAGGGGTGTATATCATACATCTCCACCATTTGAATGGTGACGATATTTTTACAGGATACACATCGATTGACCCATCATCACACCTGATATACACTCCGTTTAGATGTACAAGTATCATTTCCCATAAATAAAATATAAAATATATATATCAATATACAGTGGTAATATGTATCCTCCAACTCCCTGTTTTACCGCACACCTCATCGTCCAGGTAGTTATTCGGATTCGGCAAAAATTCGGTACGAATATATAGATAAAATTTGTATTATAATTTTAAAATTCGTTGAAAAATTCGGCTAAAAAACGGATTCGTCAATTATTCGGATACGTAATTTATACGAAAAATAATACGTTCACTTAATTAAAATTCGGAATACAAAATTCGGCTATTAAATTTAAAAAAATTAAAAAATTTATATTATTAGTATAAACAATTATATTTTTTTAAACATAATTTAATTAATTTATTTTAGAAATAAATAAAATAATTTATTTAAAAAAAATATATATATATAATTTTAAATTATTTCTGACAAATAATTTAATTCGGATTCTCAATAATTTGCGAATTAACTAACTATGCTTTGAAGAAAAATAAATTTTTCATCCAAAAAAATTCGTATTCGTGAATAATTTGCTAATAATCTTTTTGATTCAAAAATTTATAATTATTTGAATTTTGAAAAAAAAATTGAAAACCACACGATTAATTCGAATTCTCAATATTCACGAATAATTCGTGAATTAAATAACTATTTCGTCGACCTAGTATTAAAACCTCCAACTCACCATTCAGAAAGAAAATTAATAACAATAATAATATAATAATAGTAACATTTCCTAGTCAAATACTCGACCCTCAATCTCTCTCTCTCTCGATCTCGATTGCGATTGCGATTGCGATTGCGATTGCGAACCCTTCTCCTTCTCCTTCTTCGTCGCTCGTCCCCTCCGATCATCTCTTTGCTCCTTCGTTGCGCTCGCATGGCGTCGGAGTTCGAGGAGGTGGCGCCCCCAATACCCATGGCGCTGAAGGCGGTGACCCTGACACACGTCCGGTACCGGCGCGGAGACCCCGTCGGGCACCTGCTCGCGTGGATCTCCCTGATCCCGGTGTTCATCAGCCTCGGAGGCTTCGTCTCCCACTTCCTCTCCGCCGTGAGCTCCAGGGCCTGTTCTTCGCGCTCGGCCTCATCGTCTCCCAGTTCCTCAACGAGCTCATCAAGTCCTCCGTGCGCCAGTCCCGCCCCGACACGTGCGCCGCCCTCGAGACCTGCGACTCGCACGGGTGGCCCTCCAGCCACTCCAGTACATGTTCTTCTTCGCCACCTACCTCACCCTCCTCTGCCTCCGCAAGCGCCACGGCGGCGGATCCCGAAGCCTCCTCGCCCTCCTCCCGTGGCCCCCGGCGATCCTCACCATGCATTCTAGGGTTTACCTCGGCTACCACACCGTCGCGCAGGTTCTTCGATCGCGATCCCTGGCTCCCGTTCCGCCATTCAAGCAGACGATCGCTCCTATATAACTGATCTCTCGATTCTGAAACTGGCGTAGGTTTTTTGCAGGGGCGGCGATCGGGGTCGTGTTCGGGCGGTGTGGTACTGGATCGTGAATACTATGCTTGTGGATTACTTCCCCATGATCGAGGAGAGCGCTCTGGGGAGGTATTTTGCATCAAGGACACGTCGCACATTCAGGATGTGCTCAAGTTTGAGTACGATAATGCGAGGGCTGCTCGGAAGAAAGTGGCTACAGATTGAAGCTGTGAGTTTTTTTTTTTTTTTCTCTATTGTTTCTTTCAGATTACCTTGGATTTGTTCCTTTTTATAAAGACAAAAAAAAAAAAAAAAAAAAAAAAAAAAAATAAAAATAAGACAAAAAAAAAAAAAAAAAATTGGTGCAACATCTTCGTAGGTAGGATTGTTTAGATGGGTGGATTAATTCTGAAACTTGTGACTATAGTGTAGTTTAGGGTGTCGAACAGTTGAAATTATTCTATTAATATCTGATGCAGTAGTATATAGGGAAGGAACGATGTTGTTGTGATGTGGTTATTGGCATTTGTCAATTGTGCCTAAGGTGTGGGTCTTCATCCAAGATTCACGGTCTTATCTACCTATGTCGACTTCTCATCCGTTTAGAGTGGCCGCATCTTCTAAGTTCTTCTTATGTTGTAGCAGGTTGATATAGCTTGTGTTCATTTCATTGTGGGTGTCCTTGTTCTTGTGGCGTTTGTCAAAAATTCTCAACAGCTCTATCGGTCCCTCTGTGATATTTAACTGCAGCGTCAGGTTGCTCTACTCATTTCTGATCCTAGTTCTGTGAATTGCGGTAGACATTACTGGTCCCCTTTCATAAAATAGTGAGCTATGTGAATCCTCAAGATTCCTGAACCATGGATGGCATATTGATCGGCAATCAAGCATTGAAATTTTCATAATCCTCTACTCCTTTTCTTTTTCTGGAAATCCCTGTATACTCGTTCTGAGTCTACACAACAGATAGAAAGGCGATGCTTTGGTTAGTGATTTGGTCATCTTTATTTTTCCTAGGATTATATAAGTTAACAAAAAATGGAAGAAAGGAAATGATATTCGGTGCCAATACTGTCCTGAATGTGGCTTCCTTTAATTGTGCGTCTTGTGGAGTGTGTTCTGCAGTCATGCCTTGTATTTATTAGTTCCTAGTCGCCCCCTTGTTCAACTCCTCATTGCTAGGGCATGTTTGAGACACAAGACTTAGTTGTTTGTTATTCCTATTGCCTGATTGCGGTGCTTGTCTTAATTGGGCCAAGCACTAAAAGCTGTGGCCGTCGAACACTGAAATAATCAGCTTTTATGATATAATATAGTATTAAGGATGTTATATGTTTATGAAATCCTGCCACTGTTTCAATATATGAAAATCGTAAACTCTCCTCCTCACTTTTCACATTGCTGAGAAACATTGGTTAATGGTGTTTTCCTGTTAGTTGAGATGAGGATCATTTCTTGGTACCACTTGCTTGATGGGCATGTATAAATTTTTGTAAACTACTTTGGACTTAATTTTCCCTCTTTTTTTCGTTGAAGAATATTTTCTTTTGGGATCATAGAATGATTAGAGAACCTATTAGAACATCAGAATTCCATTCTGACACTCGGTAGTTTTTGGCTACCAGAAATTTTTTGCTTTAAAGAAAAGGAGAAAAAAACTTCCGTTAATTTTACATGTACAGTCCTGCAAATGATGTACATCAAGGACCATTACTTGAACACAACATATTCTCGCTAGACAATCATAAATCTGATTGCTGAATGATTCCGTAGGATCGTAAATTGCACTATTTTATCTTCTTCTACTTCTTTCACTCCGTTTATCTCTGATCGTCATGTTTTCTTAAGTTTGATTGTTCTCATTTAACTTGGATGCAGGTCTTTCTTTTCAATGATGTTCTTCTTAATTTACAGTAGCTGAATAATCTAACGTCAGTCAGTCACGCCACTGTGAAGCTAGTGGCATTGAATCAGTGTCATCGAGCTCATTGAAGAAGCATATATTAAAAGATCTCATCTTTGGTTGCACTCTTGTGCTTTAGTCGTTCAGCACCACATTTGTCGTTTATCAAAGACATCAGAACATAGCTTCAGGTATTATATTTATGCCATAAAACTTCCATTGACTTAAGATTTGTTCTTTTTATTCATCTGATGCTGGACTGCATCTCGGCAAAATAAGGATATTTATTTTACGTGTTATTAAAATGTAAAAATTAGTCTCGCTGTAAGTTTGACTGTTGTTCATGTTTATATTGTTGTGTTTTGCTAAATTTGTAATATGTGAGATGCTTATAATCTACACGTAACTCTGTTTGATTCCAATATCTGGAACTATGACAAGATGACCTGAGACTTCATGTTTTTTTGAAACATGAAATGAAATAAATGGCGATTTAGGGCTGGAAGTGCATTTCCTTTTCGTCAGAGTTCTCAGTTATGTTTTTTCTTTTTTTCTTTTTTTTTTGGGGGCCTTCTCAGGATGAGCAAATTAGCACAAGCGCCTTAATTTTAAGGTA